>RJWM01000244.1:50384-252416 GCA_004363535.1 Dasyprocta punctata
AAAAAAAAAAAAAAAAAAAAAAAAAAAGCAAGGCAGGAGGCATCACAATCCCTGATTTGAAATTTCCTACAAAACTACTGTGATAAAATCGCCATGGTACTGGCAAAAAAACAGACCTGAGGATCAGTGGAATAGATTAGAAGATATCGACACAACTACCAAGACATTCAGCCAACTTATCTTTTACAAAGGGGCCAAACATGTTCACTAGAAGAAAGATAGCTTCTTTAATGAATTGTGCTGGAAAAACTGGCTTTCTACATGCTGAAGACTAAATCTAGACCTGTGTCTATTGCCATGCACTCAACTAAAGACAGATGCTATTGTTATAAGTTGAACTTTCATTGTCTGCTTGAACTTTGTGAGTCACTGCCCATCACTGGCAATTAGGGACTGATCCCAACATACTGTGAAAATGTCTCAGCCTGACTCACTCTGAGTTGCTCTCCCTCTACATTTGTTACTAAAATGATCACTGTCTTTTATTTTCCTATTGCAATTCTACCATTTTTTCCTCAAAATCATTTTCAATCACATTTTTATATGCAGAGTACTTAGAATAGAATCTGAAATAATTTAGACTTTCAATGCGTTGTTTATTAATTGTATAAATTAAATCCCAGAGAAGTAGTTGAAACTTGATCTCCAGAACCTGAAGTTTTTGGTTTCCATACTTGGCTCTGCGACTTGCCAGCTGGGTGACCTTGGTCAAGTTATTCAATCTTCCTGATTTTCAAGGTCCTAATCTGTAAAATCAGGATAAAATCAGTGTGCCCTATAAGGTTATCCTAGCATTCAGTAAGATTATGTATGTAAGTTCCTAGGTAATAGTAAATGGCTAATAAATATTTCCTACAATTACAAATATTACTGCAACCCACTTTGGAATTCCCTGGGCTATGTGTTTATTCTAGTGGGCAGTTAGAGTTACTTCAGTGGTATGATTAAATGTTAGTCTAATTTATTTGGTCAGCAGTAGAATTTAATATTCATATTTATTTGTCTTTATAATTTTCTGGAATAACAATTTCAGCAGAGTCTACCTTGTTATTACGAAAATAAAATAAACGAAATTCCATATTTACTGAATAATGATGTACTTAGCCCCTGTTATATGGCAGGCGCTATTTATTTACAGAACATGTTTTCTAGAGAGCCTTTTCAACATAAATTGCTAGACTGCACTCCTAGGCTTTCTGATGTTGTAGTTCTGCGGGGTGGGCAGGCTAGAGTTTGCATTTTGCTCAGGTTTCCATGTGATGCTTCTGCTGGCTCCAGGTTACTTCTTTTTAGTATCGGGAACTGAACTCAGGGCCTCGCACTTTCCAGGCCAGTGCTGTCCCGTGGAGTTACATTCGCTGGCACAGGCTACTCCTTGAGCATCACTAGTCTAGGTAACCCCTACCGTGCTTCCTCTTCTGAGTATTATTGCAGTCACGCTTTTGCACGTAACACTTCTCATTCATGGAACTTGACCTTGTTTTAGCTATAACACCCACACCAGTGAATAAAACAAACAGAAATTTCTGCCTGCTTGAATCTTTCATTCCAATACTTATGGAAAGGATTTACGATGGAGCAGGAATTTCCTGAATTGCTCCATTTAATCCTTTAAAAGACCCTATGAGGGACATACTATTATTTCTCATTTTACAAACAGGGAGGCTGAAGACAAAGACTAAACAATGTGTCCATGATCCTATTGTGATGAGTAACAGAGCTGAGAATCTTAGCTCAGTTAGTTTAGTCCCAGAGCCATGAATTTTTTTTTTTTTTTTTTTTTTTTGGTACGGGGATCAAACTCATAGCCTTGCGCCTGCCAAGCAGGTGCTTAAGCCCATGAGCCAAACTCCTAGCCCTATTTATTCAAGGCAGGGTCGTACTATGTAATTCAGGCCGGTCTTGCTCACATTGTAGCCCAAGCTGCCCTCGAACTCGCAACTCTCCACCTACTTCAGCCTCCCGAGTGCTGGGATTAAGGGTGTGTGCCACCACGCCCTGCCCAGAGCCATGTATTTTATGCTAACATTCCACATAAATTATTAGAAAGTAGCAGGTGTCTTAGTCCATTCAGGTTGCTATGACAAAATTCCATAGACCTGGTGGATAAAAATAACAGAAATATATTTCATACAGTTTTGGAGGCTGGGAAGTCCAAGGGAAAGCTACCAGCAATTTTGTGCCTCATGAGCATCTCCTTTACAGGCTGCCATCTTCTCTCTGCATCCTCATGTGGTGGGGAGGCAAGGAAGCCCTGCATGATCTCTTTTATACGGGAGTTAATCCCATTTATGGGGGCTCTGCACTCATAACTTAGTTACCTAGCAAAGGCCCTAGGTCCTAATACCATCACATTGGCAGTTTGGGTATCAAGATATGAATTTTAGGGGGGCATTTAGAACTGTGAGATTTGCTGAAAAGTTTTAAAAGGGCAAGTTTTTGCTTCACTGATGTGGGTGATCATTAGTTTGACACCAAAGACTAAACTAAAATAAAGAATTAGAAGAAAAAGAGAAAGAATCCTTATAATCAACTCAATTGGAGAGTAACTGGGTTAAAAAAAGTTAAAAACTGTAAACATTTAGGCCCTTTCTTTAATGCCCAAAATAGTTTCAATAATGTTATTTTATAAAGGGTAGAAATGCTTCCCAGGAAGCACTAAATGCTATGAGAGAGTAGAGCAGGGCATTAAAGTAACTATTTCAGACATCCGTTTGTATCTAGGAGAGAGTCTTTAGTACAAAATTGTCTTTCCAAGACTCATTTCTGCTGCTTTACATCATTTATCTTGTGATGAGGGAAAGCCCCCAACCTTCACTGGACTTAGCCTGCCCTGCTATTTAGCCTACCCTGGGGTCTCCATTTTTAGCTAACATTCTACACAAACCTATTAATTATCAAGGTGCATTGTAAATAAGTGCACAACAAAATGCCTGGGGCAGCGCAGGTGTCAGATGAAAGAATAACTTAAATTGGAGGTGAAAATAGTGTTTGACTGAAAGAGAAAAGAATCGAATTTTGAAGTAAGTATACTTTCAACTCCATGGAATTCCATCTTCCCTACTTTTCTGAAAATCCCAGTCATTCCACTTCTTTTTATTTCATGCTCAAACTCTGTTTAATCAGGGAAAAGATTCCTGGCAAAATCAGATCCAGCTACATTTTCTTTCTGACCATTTTTATTCTGATTGTCTGAGTTTCTTGATAATAAGAGGAACAAATCCAAGGGAGAGAAACATAGTTTAAAAGCATAGATGAATGTGAATAACCCTTATCAGGCTTTGATCTCATCAAGGAATTAAAGCAAATGCATGCCAGATTTAAAAATGACAGTACATGATTTGGTTACACATGTGTGGCTTGGTGGTAATCTAGAGGCCCAAAAGGCAGTATGTATAAAGATGATCCCAAGAATTAAGTAGGGTAAGTAGTAAGGATTTCAGCTTTAATTCAATTCAAGGCAAAAGAAATAAAGGATACAGAAAATCAGATGACGAGCGAACATGGAGCCTAATTAGTTTGGATACTTTATTAGTGGAGCAGGCGGGTGTTTTTTCATTCATTCTTACTAATTCTGCATTTTAAGAACTATCCTGAGCCTAATCTTCAGTTTTTTCCCCCCAGTATTGGGGATTGAACCCAGGGCCTTCACACTGACTTTTATCCACATCCCTTTTTAAATTTTTAAATTTGGAGACAGAATCTCCCTAAGACACTAAGTCACCCAGGCTGGTCTCACACTTACGGTCTTCCTGCCTCAGCTTCCCAAAGTGCTGAGATCCCAGGGTATCCTACCAAGCCAAGGCTAGTCTTCATTTGTCTATTTCTGTTTTCATTGCACAGTAAGAGAAATTATAATTCTAACTTGAAAAGCTCCAAAATCACATGTGGCTTTAGTGTGACTTTGAGCAAATCACTTCACTTCTCTAATTGTGCATTTTTTGTTTGCAAATGAGAAAATGAATTTTACAGTTTGGCTGTTTTTATAGCAAAAGTTTGCTGTGTGTCTCTTATATCTGGATTTTTCTTGTTTTCATGATACCTCAGAGTTTTTGTAGAAATACATGTACTTAAGCAAAAAGAAAGTTAATTATGCCATCATTTCACATATTTCATATGTGGTTCTCTTGTCCATTGAGAACTTGACAAAGCTCTCTGTGGGAGTAGAAATGAAGTGCCACCTCCACTTCCTGAATTTTTGTTCATGATGGATACTTAGTGTATCTTTTGGTCATGATTGATAAGAACAATTTGATTGCTCTGCATTACTTTTATGAAAGATGCTTAATATCACTTGATTTCTGTACCCATTATCTGTCCCATCCCTTCTGTGGGTTGTATTGAAGCTAGAATATAAATAGTCATTCTTTTTTCAACTATGTGCATTATTTAATTTTTAAGTTATGTAGAAGAGGATGTTTCAGGGAAGTGGGGGTAAGGTGGAGAGCTTTATTTTCGTACATGCTTAAATTTCCTAAGTAGTCACTGAATCATAAGAACTGAGCTAGATTCCAGATTCCCTTTGTACTTCTGGTTTAGTTTAAGGATTTACTGAACATTATGCCTGAGTATCTGCTATGGTTTGGATGTGGTTTGAATGTAAAGAGCTGGAAGATTGGTCACCATTGTGGCAGTATTGTGTAGTAGAGCCCTTAGGAAGCAGGACCTGGTGAAAGGTGATTAGATCCCTGGGGCAGCACCCTCAGGAGGGAATTATGTAAGTCTCACAGGATCCTGCTCAGTTCCCCCAAGAGCAGATTGTTATACAAAGAGCAAGCTTGGTCTTTGAGTACTCTGGGCTTCCTGTCTCACTGTGTGATCTCTTCCTTCTGAATGTGGCCAACTTCCTTCAGTTTCTTTGCTATGTTTTGATGCAGCTAAGGGCTCTCATCAAGGTTCTGGTGCCACATTATTTGGACCCCTCACCTCTGACCACCAGAATCATGAACTAAACAATCTTTTTACTTTATAAAACACTCAGCCTCAGGTATTTTGTTTTAAAAACAGAAAATGGATTAGTAAACCATTCCATATCATACTATTACCTTGGTTCCACCCTTGTCTTGGTTTTAGCTACCTATTTAACCACTAAAGAAAAGGTAATTTGATAGCTATATGTTATTTGTACTGAAATTTAGTATTTCAGATAAAGGGAAAAATGACATCTCTGTTTCTCTGGTTTGGATAAGTACCTCCCAAAAGTCAGTGTACGAAAGCCTTGGTTCCCAACCCATGGGACTGTCAGGAAGTGGTGGAAACTTTGAGATATGGGGCTGACCCTTGCTCTTTTGTCTTTATTTGTTTTTCTTTCTGACCATGAGGTGAGGTGAGTGGTTTTGTTCTACTGTGTGCTTCCAACTGTGATGTGCTGCTTCGCTAGAAGCCCAAAAGAAATGAGTTCAACTAATCACAGAATAAGCTCTCTAAAACTGTAAGCCAAAATGAACCTTTTTCTATTTATGAGTCAGTGATCTCAGATCTGTGCTATAAAATGGAAATCTGATTAACACACTTGTATTAAAAACATGGCTTCAAATCATGGCTTAATGATTTGCTACCTGTATGTATCTTATTATTGTCTCTAATCTTAATAACAGAATGGATGATGTCTCTGAGTCTGTCTGAGTTATTTTTCTCTCATTGCTGGGACTAAAGTCTCAACACCCAAAGTTAAAGAGGGAAAGTTTTATTCAGCTCGCAGTTTGTGAAGGTTTCAGTCCATTGTCAGTTGGCTCCAAGGCAGGGTGGCTTGGCAGAAGGGCAACCATTCATGGTGGCAGAAGATTGCAAAAGCAACAAGAGAAAAAGTGGAAAGCAAGCCTCTTTTCCTCTCTTATATTTTGTACAGGCTACCCACCTTGTGGTAGGTATGGCACTTACACCCCCAATTCCAGCTCTAGACCATGAACCAATCACAAACTCTAGATTCAGCTGCCTACCAAATGCCTACCCCACCATGGTTGTATGAGGCTTTGGGGCGACATCCAAATGCAAACCATAACAGACTTTTAAAGACAAAGAAATGTTATGTATTGGTTTGTTTATAATATTGTGAACCAAAATTTCTTAAGTTTTAAAGAGCCAAGTGGGGAAGTCTTTATTTGGAGTTTTTGATGTAGTTGCAGGTAGATGTTGCCTGGTATTGGATCATCTTAAGGGTCAGCTGGATGGAATGTACAAGATCGTTCACTTGTGTGACTGGAAGTTCATGATGGCTATTGGGTGGAAGCTCAGTGAGGGCTATTGACTAGAGCAAGAGCTTGTGGCATCTGTCTTCTCCTAGAATGAGAATCCCAAGAGAACAAAACACTGAATTATTGCCTTGGAAGTCAAATTCCATCACTCCTGCCATACCCTTTTGATTAAGAGTAGTCACAGATTACCCAAAATAAGGCATAATTCTCATCTCAAGGTTACACTGTAAAAGTGCCTGGTGGGTAGGAAGCTTTGTTGAGACTGTCTTTGGAAAATACAATTTGCTTCATCTTGTGACTTTTATTATGTTACTGATGTGTTTTGAGCTTCAGTTTCCATCCCTAAAATGAGGATAACAGTGTTCAACTTGATGGAAATTTCAAGACAACCCTATAGATAAACTTGCTAAACATTTTTTACCTTGGAAAATTTAATCTTTTAGAAAATTATTTGAGATCACAAAATTTGTAGATGCTTTAGGCCTTCAGGCATGTTCACAAACTCAGGGTCTTCAAAGATAGTTCTGAGATCACGTCTGCATTTCATACAGAAAGTCCTTCAAGCCCAATCTAAATGTAATATATCCAAATATTTCAGTTCTTTAATGGAATATTTCCTAACATACTGTCATATCTAGTGTAGCTAAACAGCCAAATTTAATTACTATTCATGCAATGAGACCTAATATTCATTTTCTTACAAAGAATTTGGCATTGGTACCTCTTGGTATATGCCAGACAATAGGTTATCATTGAAATAGGAAAGGAGTTTTGACTCCCATCCTGTTTCCAAGATGGAGCATTTATAGCGTAGGATGATGATTGCTGGATAAATTTGCAGTGTTGAGGTCCAAGCTTACCAAGCCCAGGGACTGGGCTCATAAAATAAGCTTCCCATTTTCATTTCCATCCCAATCAACAACCTACAGGGCCAGCTCTCTTCTACAGTTATAATTGAGAGGAAGGCAAACAGTATAAATTTGCAATTATTTTTTATGTCATATTTATTTTCTTATGAATTATTAAATGATTTAACATTCAAATTTAGTTAAAGTACCTGCTAATTTGAGGGTGGAGAGGACCCAAATCCTCACATTCATTTATTTAATGAGCATATAACTAATTGAAAATAAAAGGTTTTTGCACATAGTACTAACTTTTCCAGTCAGTTGCTTGGTGGAAAGTTTTAAAATTAAAATAAAGTGAAAGGCATATTAAATAAAAATGCCAGCTGTAATCCTGTGTGTGTGTGTGTGTATGTGTGTGTGTGTGTGTGTTGGATGTGCACTGTTTGTTATGGCATAGATCTGAAATGTTATGACCTTTCGGACCTTTAATGGGGCAGAAGAAGTCTTTTCTCTTTGTAGGATTTCATACCTTTGGGAATTCAAATCTCAAATGGAAAGCCTGGGAATGTTTTTCAGACATAAAATTGTTTTTTTGTTAAGCCAGATCAGCTGTACAAATCAGGCTGTGTGCCATGGGATGCATTTAGTCTGACAATCTGAGTCCAGAGGAGGAAACAATTCCTAAGACTGGTATATTTTACTCTCTCCTAAAACCAAAAATCTTACACTTAAATTGCTGCAAATGAATGGTTGGGACTATTTCCCTGTGGTTTATTTTCCACACAGAAAGCAAATGCAGTTTATGAGCAAAATGTGAAGGAGGAATTTAAAGTACTGCTTCATTATGAACTATATGTCTGAATCTTAAATGTATAAGAAAAATCATATTCAGTATCTCTGATGTATAACATTAGGGCAAACTAATGTATGTTGGTACAAATTATCATGTCATGGTAGAAAAGGAATAATAATACAATTTATGTTTTTCTTTTGTAAAGAAGTTGTACACTTTTCAGTGCCTTTTGTACTAAGTACTGTGTACTATAATATCATTTAGTCTTTGCAACACTATGTTAGTTATTTGTTATAGCTGGAAGTTTAGCAGACTGAATTGGAAAATATAAACTCCAAATAATAATTTCAGATTTATTTTTTCCTGAATTAGTGGCATATTACAATTTATGAAGTTGTTAGGCTTATCTTAAAATTGTTTTTCTTTCTATAGAGATCGTCTCATCTTAGGAATCAGGCACCTCCAATAGTAGCTCATCAGCTAACCATGTAAAGTTTTCTTTGTTGACTTGATTGAAATTGTAAACATATGAAAGCCTTGGCTAAAATGGGTCCTGTGTGAATTGAAAGAAACATGGGAGGCCAACCCTTCCAAAGAAGCATAATCAATTTCAAAGGCAATTAATACAACTGGACTAGATATTAGCCTAGAAAGATCGAGCGATACCAAAACAAAAATTTTAACTTTGAGCACTTTCAATATGCTGGCAGCATTAATTATTTTATTTCTAATTTTTGAAAACCCTTTGAAAATTGGGAATTATTATTTCCATTATACAGATGAAAAAAATTGGCTCAGAGGGATCAAGAACTTTCTTCAAGGTCACATGAGTGGTAATAAATTTAATTAGTAATATGTTCCTTCAAGGATCTTCTAATCTTTTTGCTCCCCTCCCCTTTCATTGCTTATTAATGGAAACATCTACTTGAAACATAGAGTAATCTAGGCTTAATATTTGACATGTTTCCAAATGCTAAGATGGTCTGAGAATGAGAAAATCAATGCAATTATTCAAAACTCTGTTGATTGTGGAAACGGTCAGAAGGAGATTCAATGATATTGCTACTGGTTTCATTAAGGAAAGTGAAGATTCTGGAGAAATTAAAGTGGTTATTTGGTAGTTGTATCATTAACACAGATGAAATATAGTCCCTGTGTAACTTTATGCCTTTTGTTACTTTATTTTCCAGATATTTGAATCTAAGATATTTGGATTAAATTATACCAAATACTTGCCAAGTCCCTTCTTCAGTGCATAATGTAAAAATATCTCAAAAGATAATATTGGACTGGAAAATCATTGGAGATAAATGAGTGGATGTTTTCTGTCTATAAAACAATTTGATTCACTGTGTAGAACATTCTTGCTTTTGTGCAAACTGCTTTAGTCCAAGAGCAGGTGTTGTAAATGCAATACAAGCACCTACAGGAGATCTACAATTAACATACATGCTGGAGAATATATTATGATACAAAGGTGTTTAGTTGCAGATACTGGAGCTGAGCATTATAGCTTTCTTGTTGTATTGCCTTTTAAAGCACATTGCCATGTAGAAAGCCAAGTATCATCAATTTTTTGTTTTGTTTATTTTTTTTTGAGCACCTTTAGGCATATAGACCAAAAATGTTTCCTAATTTGATTTTTCTGAGAAGCAGAGCTATGACAAGAAGTACATCTGGTATATGTATGAAAGGTGATTCCAGGAGGCACCAGAAGGGAGTGTAAAAGTCAAAACAGGGCAGGGAAAAAGGAAATACAGAATACATTAAATCAGATGATTAGCGTTGTCAACCCTGGAGTGAATATTTCTAAGAAACTCTGGAGAACTTTGCAGACTGCTTCTTAGAGCTATCTTACCTTAGTTCTGGGGCTTCTATTTTCCACTGAGTCCTGATATCATCCATTGAGTCTATATCTAGTAATAGAAAGTAACTGGCCAAGGATGGTTGGGTGACCAGGCTTTTATTTGTTTCATTCTAAAATTTCCTCCCTTAGGGCTGGGAGTTTGGCTCAGTGACTTAAGCACCTGTCTGGCAGGCGTGAGGCTATGAGTTCGATCCCCCGTGCTGCAAAGAAAAAAAAAAAAAAAACAAAACAAAAACAAAAACAAAAAAAACCAAAACAAAAAAAACAAAAAAACAAAACAAAACAAAACAAAAAAAACCCAAAAAACAAAAAACTAAAATTTCCTCCCTTGCTTGCAGAATTGGGTTAGATGCTGGGAATTAAAAAAAAAAAAGGATAAAGAAGCATTTTGTATTTGTGAAGATTAATCCTATTTAATAATTCAAAGCTTACCTAGGAGGATTGCCTAGGAGGTAGGACATCACAAGTTCTGACTTAGTTTGATCAAATAAACAGTATGACGGAGTCCATAGGTACTGTAGACATGGTAGATCATCAACATACATTCTTGAAGCATGGATAAAGAACTATGCCATTCCTGTATTTACCTCTATTATTCCCACTAAACACTGTATTACATTCTATCCTTTTCTATTTTTTTAAACTGCATTCAGGAAAATATTTTTCCCTGACTCTAAACTCCTACACAATTACTACCCCTTGTTGACATTTCATAGTTACATTCTCATGCCCAAAAGAATAATTATGAACATATAATGTGGAAAAAGAGAAACATCATCATTTTAATTGGTGTGGATTAATCAAATCATAAAACCACTACATATTAACCTCGATGAACTATTTCAGACTCTAACCTCCAAAGTTGATATAAAGGTAACCTGAGCGCTCCTGTGAGGGCTATTCCTACCCATTAATTGTTACAATACAAGATACACTGGGTCTCAGCTGGTTGCCATTTCAACTGTATTTGAAATCTGCTTCTCAGCAGAGATCGGAGGACACCATTGGGACTCATTTGGGTCTGACTTTCACATTAATTTTGCTGTGCTGTGAAGAGCAAAGACAAAATCAATGTCCATCAGTGATTATTCAAGGTAAAATATCTAGTGATATTGAATACCAATAGCAGCACCAGGCATAAAATTTACTTAAGGTTTGTTGAGTAGACAGCCATTTATTCCAGTCCTGCTTCATTTTCCATGTTGTACTTCTCTTTTAGGAAAATAAAACAATCACAAGGAAAAGGAAATAAATTCTACTTACTGACTCAATTTGCCAGAAGCCAGATCTATTTCAGAATGATAGAGAATAATGAAAGTTGTAGAATTTTATAAATATAGCTAAGAAAAATATCTTTTCAATTGGGAGAGGCAAAATATTTCACAGTGGATATTGACACAAAAATCACGTGTCTTAATTAAATTTTCATAATGAAGGCTCTTTGTAAATTGTGATTGAACTTGAAAAAGAGAAAAGCCTCGGGCTGTATCTTAGGTCCTGAACACATACTCTTCACCTGAACACATGCTCATGGCAAAATAGTATGAGTATATTTGGTATTAAAAGTTTATTTGTTTCAGTTGTTATGATGATGAAATCCAAATATGCCCTCAATGATATGCGATACTTTTTAAGAAATTACAAAGTGCAAGTAGCATTACCAAGGAAGTATTAAAACCTTTATTTTGTCATGTCTGAGGCTCCAGGGTAGGTTGTTTACATGGCACCTAACTTTTTAGTTAAATAATGGTAGAGGAGGGGATATGGGTTGGGAGGAGGGTTTCCACTCAGTCAGTGCTTGGACCATTCACATCTTGGAAGATATAGTCTCCCATCAAATTAAGCAGGTTGGTGGTGCCAAAAAGACACATATACAATCTCTGTTCTTTCTAGATAAACTCTTGTCTACACTGCAATATTATTGAATAGAAATAGAAAAAAGTTCAGTGAAAGTTTAGACTTTTTGTCTTTCTGCTAGTAAATGGTCAGTTTGAGTTGTCTACTTTTTCACTATTTTGCCATAGTATAATTCTAAGCATTTTAAATGAGGATTATTTTCCAACAGAAATCAGTTTTGCTTTGCTAAATCTTGTAGTTTCACAGTGGAATGTTAGAGTTTAGCCTGTAGGGATATTTTATTCTTTGTTCAGATGACTGCTTCTAGGAGGCCACTGGCAATGTGGTGAATCTGATAGTTTCATCCTTTCCATACTGCTTCTTTCTTTTAAGAGCATGAGATTTGATCTGATCACTAGATTGGACATGATAGACTAATATTGAGCTAGAATGGGTTCATGCTGAGGCCATGGAAGAATATTAGAAGTTTGGAGATTCTAGTCTAATTTAAGATCAACATTTTCTATATTTTATTAGAGTCTTTCATAGGCTCATTATCCCTCTGTATTAGACAGGTCTACAGATGCTGGACTCAGAATGTAGTAGTGGTTGATAGAAAAGGGCCAAATTGCCACGCAAGGCATACCGTTCAGACAGTAGGCAGGGGTGTAGGTACCATTTTGGGGCTCAGTGGATGTCAAGATAAATAATGGGATGCTCTGTCTTCAAGGAATTCACAATAATGTGACAAAAATACATAGAAGCTAACACAACTACTCGGACTACTATTTTAACAAAGAGAAAAATGAAATAAATTCTTAAATTTCCTGAAAGAGTTGCAGTGGGGTAGAGTTTTGGAGATATGGCTTGTTCCTTTCAGATGGTTTCCTTTAAGGACAAAGGTTCAGCCTCTGTGTCTTGCTTACAGAAGACTAGTACCTACCAGCTTAAATCAGTGCTAGTACTTTCTTCCCTAGATGAGGCAGGGGTGAGGGTTTAAAGGTGTGTGATGAACAAAACATACCTTTTAAAGAAGTTTGTTCTACATATTATCAGTTTAGTACATTTGGTTTATAATATACATTCTTACACTCTGTGCTTTCCTGCCAGTTAGGACATTAGGTAAGTTTATTTTTGTCATTGGCTTTCCATGCCTAGCATAGCACCTGGAAATAAGGTAGGCTCCACAATCATGCATTGATTGCATAGATATGAGCTAGGAGGAGGCAGCTTGTGTTGGAGAATGCACATTTCAGTTTCACTGGTAATTTTTCTCATAATCTTGCTAATCTATTTCAGCACTTGTGCTTCAGGTAGAATAACTAATTTTTTGTATTAGTTTACCTGTTCTCAGAGTTTTTAGAGTTGAAACCGTGCAGCATGTACCTTTATTTCTGACTTCTTTTCCCAAAATAAAGGTTTTGAGATTCATCTCTTTTGTTTAAAGTATCAATAGTTTGTTCACTTTTTAAATAAAATTGCTTAATAGAAGTTAGGCTAATGTCTGAAGTCTTGATTGGCCTAAGAAGGCAGGTAACCGAGATTTAAGATTAGGGTAACTGCAAACCAGATTACCAGCAGCAAACCAGCTTGAGAGATAGCTAGGAGATTAGGAAAGCACACTTCTGGGTGAGTCTGAATGGGTTATGTGGGTGTAAATTTGATGACTATTCCTGAACCCTGACTCCTTTCTCTCTGGCTCTTCCCCTGTCCTTGGCTGCTATGGTGTCCTCGGCTGCTATCTTTGTGACTTCTTTTGACACACCTCTCTGTCGTGATGTTTCTGTATAAAAGCCAGTCAAACAAGGAGTGAAGCATGTGCAATTATGTTCAAAAATTAAGCTCTTCTTCAGGTTGTGTATGTCAAATGTTTTGTCCCAGCAAGAAAATCTAATTAATACACAATTTATCGATAAATTATTATATATTAATATACAACTTATTATGGATGAACATTTTCATTGTTTCACTTATTAGCTATTATGAATATTGTTTTGAGTATTTTTTGTACAACTCTTTAAATTCCTCTTCACTTACTTTTGTGTGGCTTCTAAAAATTGAGTTTATTCGATGTGGGGCATATTAAGCAGCTCTCTTTCCATTGGCACACGTACACACTCTGACAATATCAGTTCCTTTCTTTGGGTTTATCCAGATAAAATTTGAATGCATGGACTCCCCATCAGTTAAACAAATAGACATTATTACTTTTCACTTAGAAGACATATTTTACCAGTGGAACATTGCATGTGTTAGGCAGAGATAAGCTGTTTCCAGTGACAGTTTCCATAGAGTTCTCATCAGATAGCTCTATCTTTTTGTCATTATTGCTAGTTATTGATGGTTCAGCATCCAACCTTCTTGGAAGAGCCGAAAGAGGGCTCTTTGGCTGGTGTTTGTTAGTGACATGCAAATTGATGTCAAAGTTTCTGATACTACGAAGCCCAAGTTTCTTTGTTAGAGTCTCACTACAGAGTAGAAAATGGTGCCACAGAAAACGGTCCTTGCTCATGTACTCCTAGATCAGTCAACCACAACATATAATTGCTCTTTCAATAGATATCAAGTAAAGAAGAAGCTGGAAAGTAGATTATTGACTAGAATTCAAATAGCTAGTAAGCTTTGGGTTAGGCTGCTGCCGGAACTTTTGATTGGCATAAGAGGGCAGAGATCATTGAGATTTAAGATTAAGGTAGCTGAAAACCAGAACAATAATTCAAGGTTGACAAAATTACCTTGTTCTTAATTATTTTCCTTGAGGTATTTCTCTAATATCTTTCACAATAGGAAGATGTAAAGAAGTTTATCAAGATAAAGAGTAGAGCTGATGTGTCATTCTTGTGCTTCACTAAGAAGCCTTTAGCATATACACCCACTTATCCCCCACATCACACACAAATCATCATACATTTGCTTAGTATTTGCCATGTCTGTATTTTACCACAATGAACTGAGCAACAGATTTGCTAAAATTTACCATGTCTAAAATTCTTTAACAGAAAAGTTCAGCTTATTTTTGATCCTTGCTTTCATACTTTCCTCAGATGTATATTTACTAAGTTGCATAAAGTAAAAAAAAAAAAATCACATGGGAAAACTCATGTAGTAGACTTTTATTAGAGTAGTTTTGTTGTTGTTGTTTTTGGTGACAGGGATTGAACTCAGAGCCTCACACTGAACTATATATCCAGTCCTTCTTTTGCCATTTTACTTTTAGATAGGGTCTTGCTAAACTACTGACTGGTCTTGGACTTGTGATCTTTCTGACCCCTTCCCAAGTAGCTGGGCTTATTGATATGTGCCACAATACCTGACTATTAGAGTGTCATGATTGTGATCTGTCTTCTCACCAAAATATGGGTTCCCATAAGTAGAACGTGAACATAGTAGTCCCCAAAGGAACAGTATGTTCATTGTGTTTATTAATGTGTTATTATTCTCATTTTCTCCATCACCTTCATCACCTATTCTCATATTTTCCTAAGGCTGTCAAACTGGAGCAGTGACCACCTGTTCAAGGAATAGGCTCCAAGCAAAGACCCAGACAAGCGTCCAAGACTCCACTTAGAAAAACAGAAAATGACATTGTTAATTGGGGAATGAATATCTGGAGGGTTATGCCAATATTCCCTTATCTAACTGGCCTTTCAAAATTGAATGCACTCTCTGGAACTGCTGGATCAGATACTATCACTCTTCACATTTTGAGGGAGATAATTTCAGGATTTTTTTAGTCAGTTTCTGTTCGGCTCAGATTACATCAGACTTGAAAGAAGGTGAAACCAACCACATCTGTTTCATTTCACTTCTTGGGGATATATGTGAACCCCATTATGACAACGACTTTATTTTTTATCTAGAAATTTTCCTGTGAGTCAGGGCAGAGTTAATCAGCTTGTAGACAAAGCAGTTAGTTACTGAGAATCTCTAAGATGAAACATGCCATAAAAATGTATAATGGTAGTAATTAGAATCATAATATTAATGATAGTGAAATTAACACTTTGACCTTCATCTTCTTCCACAGGTAAAAACATCAAATTCTGAGCATCATCCCTGAAGGTATAGCTGAAAAGGCTTTTCTCAAAAGCAATTAATTTCCACATAAGAAAGTGTTATTAGAATTTGCAAATAGTTTTAAAATATAATATTAATTTACAAGAACATTATCCCCAATAATTCAAAATAACTCTTGAAACTTACTAATGACATCATCTTATTATTCCATGGAGATAGGTAGCAAATTGGTTTAGTTTCCTTGATGAATAAATGAACAATGATACAAGTATTGAATACATTTTCCATGGTGAGAAGTACCTATCATGTTTCTCTTAGCAAAAAAGAGGGAGAAGAGCCACATACAGTATCATTGGTAAGACTGGCAGACCTGAGAGCCAGGAGATCGACAGAAATAAATAAAAAGGCACAGGTAAATTGGGATTAGCCACTTGGGGGAAGCCACTATGATCCCCACCAACCTGCTCCACAGAGGACTCAGATCTTTTGTTACTGAGATACTGAATAGTCATCCCACCAGAGAATCCCAGGGAAGGACACATGCTGCACATCTGTACCCCACGCCCCTTCCCTTATGAAGCTGTTACTGTTGAACAGCTTAGGAAAAGTAGCTGCCATCTTTTCCATGCCCTCTGGTGCTCTAGTTCCTAAACCTCTGCACCTCAGTGTGATTTCCCACAATGCAGACCCAGGCTCTGTAGCCTAGTAAGCTAACTTTTACTAGGTGTGCTTTTGACTAGGTACAAGCAAGGCCCCACCAGGACCCCAATCCACTCTAACTCTTCACAAACCTTTGCTTACATTGTTGGCTTCTAGGTTGCTCCATACCTTGCATACTGTTACCAACAAGAGAGGGGGTGAGATATGGGGTAGGGCGCCTATACCTGCTGCATCATAAAACTTAGAAAACAGCAGTGTTAAAAGTTGGGCTATTTAGCAGATGATTAGGGCATGAGAACTCCGCACTTTTGGGTAGATTAGTGTCTTATAAAGGGTCTTGAAAGAGGGTGAGGTTGTGCCTGTGGTGCTTTAGGACCAGGTCCAGAGGATGCAACAACAATGGTCATCTTGTAAGTAAGAGCTGTCATCAGATACTGAACTTGCCGGCATCTTGATCTTGGGGATTCCAGCCTCATACCCATTGTAGCAAATTTGGAGCATAAGTATTAAAATATGTCAAAAATGAATAAAAATTACTGAATCCCCCTACACAAGAAACTGTTTGTGGCATGAAGCAATGGGCTATTTCTCTTTAATATATTTTTTATGTGACAATTTAAAGTAATAATATTCACAATGCAGTTTGCATGTGGGAGTCTTTTTTATTTTAAAAAGCAAAGCATAAGAAAGGGTAGAAATACTTCAGAATTTCAAAAAAACAGTAAAAAATCAACACTAGTTAATGTATTGCATACTGTTATCTTAGAAGTAGTTTTTCAAGTTAAAAGATCTAGGCATAAAAAATGATGGAACAAATAATAACACAAAGTATTCTTTTTGATGAACTAACAGAATTAGTAGTATAGTTATCTATCTTGCACACTTATACCTACATACAGTTATATATATATACCTACATACATGTGATCTTTTCCTTTCTTCCACTTCTCCTTTCCCCTATTCCAGTTGTTCTTTAATTTTGAACACTTTCTTTCCCTTTCATTATTACAATATCTATTGTACATTTTGGGATTTAGGGTGAGTCTTTTAATTTACAAATATGTATAAAATGAGTTACATAAAATTTGAAAATGCTGCGCACATTTAGGTAAGATGATCTTGGAAAAATAAAAAGAAAAGAAAAAATAAACCTTTGTCTATTCACAACTTAAAGAAGGAGAGATGTGTTTTTGTTCACAGTTGATAAATGATCAGCTATTCATGATCACTTGGTGGCAAATCTTGGCATTGTTCATGTGATGTTGGTTTTGCAGACAAACAGAATGTAAGAGTAATTGGATTATGGAGTAGTCAACTCAGATTTCCAAAGAAGGCCTGGGAAGGCAGTCAGTGAATGACAAGGTCTAAGTCCCTGTCAGGACCTCCCGAGAGGATGATGCATGAAGCTGTGGGAGTGAGGCCAAAGCTGCAATGTGGAATTCAGGGAGTTAGAGAAGCAGCAATGTGAGACTTTTGAGCAATGCTGGAACTCTTGAGGCTTCAGGGAAGGAGTTAGTTTTTGGTGGTATGGTGGATACAGTTGCATCACATTAAGTGGGCTTCTGCATTTAGGGGTTGATTATGATTTAAAGAGGTATGCTTGGATGTGAAGTTGACAAGGAGTGGACCTGCAACTGTTAATCTTGTCAACTTGATTGGCTTGAAAATGTGTGGGAGAAGCCAGGTGTGGTACATACCTGTAATCCCAGCACTCAGGAGGTTGAGGGAAGAGGATCACTGGGCATTTGAAGTCAACCTGTTTGATACAGTGAATTTAAGGCCACCCTGAACTACAGAGTGAGACCGTGTCTCAAAAAATAATGCCTAGGAGATTAGTAGAGCACACATCTGGTTGTGTCTAGGTGGGTCATGGAGGTATAACTTTGGGGACTATGTCTGGCTCTGGCACCTTTCTCTCTGACTGCCTCTTCCTTGCTTGGCTTTCTGGCTACCATAAAGTGTGTAACTTGCCCCTTTCATGGCTTACTGTCGTGATACTTCTGCCTCAGAACAGCTGACCATGCTCTGACTACGGACCAAAATAAAACTCTCCTTCAAGTTGTAGATGTCAGATATTTTGTCCTTACAACAGAAAGCTGATCAATACAGAAGGTATTATTGTTTTTGAATGGAAACTCTGGATTGAATTTGGAACTGAGAGCTCTGGTTAGCAGTTGAGGCAGCTCTGGTCAGTTTCTTTTTCATTCTTGGATTTGTTTCATGGTCTCTCTCCTGACTGTGAATTTGTTCTCTTCCCTTCATCACCTGGTTTATCTTTTTCACAGTCTCCTGAAAATGTTCCAGGAGAATCCAGTTTGAAATGTAAGAGAAAGATCATTTTTGCATCATTGCAGCTTCATTCATGGCCCCTTATGGATCAGTCTCATCTTCAGTTCAACCAGTAGTCATGCATGTGCAGCAGCCTACTATGGCTTCACTAGAGCAGTGGGTTTTGGTTAAAATACTTTGTACTAAAAGGACAAGTTGAATGGACAGGTCTACTCTATACCATATATCATATCATTAAAATTTAGTTTTGTCACTCATTCAGCAGACATTTACTGAGTGCTCCAGTGTGTCAATCCTACTGTAGATGCTGAGGGTGCAGTAGTAAACAAAGCAGACGAGATCCCTTTTCTCATGAGGCTGGCATTGGGTAGAGACAAATAGTAAAAAGAATAAATAAATACATTATGAAATGTCTTCAGTGATAGGAGTACTAAGTAGATAAATAAACTAGGTAAAGACATTCTGGATTGAAAAAAATAAGAGAGTGGGGAGGAAGAGAGAATGACTGTGGTGGGAATGGGGGGTAGGCAGGAAAGATTGGCTAAGGGAGTGAATTTTGACACTAGACTTGGTTAAGTCAAATAATTTAAATTACCTTTTTGTAATTTTATATAAAAATTGTATTTTTCATTGCTTTTGTTCAGTATGAATTATAGTAAGTCATTGTTAAAATTCAGTAAGCACTTGTTTGCCAAGAACTGTTCTAGCATTTTATATGCGTATCTCAAGCCTTAGACCCCCTGTCTGAGGTAGTTACTGTTATTCTTGCTATTTCACAGATGACGAATTGAAGTGCAAAGGGGACTGGGTTGACAACTTGTCTTGGTCTCTGTGTTTGTAAATGAAAGCACTTGGATTTAACAATCACATTCTAGAGACTTGCTCTTAAACATTATTTTTGTCCTTTGGATAACATACTAATTTTTAAAAAATCAGATAAATCCACAATTCTGCAAAGAGGAAAGATAAATATGGCACCAGTTTTCCACCAGATATATAAATAATGATGACTTTTGATTAATATTGTGCTCAGTTTCCTCTCTGTGTGCCTTTATGCACATCTGTGACTGTACACATCTCACCTAAGTAACAGAGAGCTATATATACTGTGTGAAAGCTGCCTTCCACCCAAAATTATGTTATGGGTATATTCTCAACTCAATAAATATAGATCTATGCCATTACTTTTATTGGATTTTCTATATTTCACCTTATGGGTACATTGCTATTTAGTTAGGCAGCTTTTCAATTATTGAATATTTTAAGTCTTTCATATTTAAGTTATAGAAATCAGTCTGTGATCATGTTTGCCTTCAGTGTGCCTTTAGCCTTTCCTTAGAGCAGCTATGCATTACTGCAAGATCAATATGGTCCTTCAGCAGTTAGTGTCTATCTTGAAAATGACTAGAATGAGAAGATATAACTATTATAGGCTCCTATTGGAATAGAAGTGAGTGACATGACTTCCATAACCAGTGGTTTGGGGATTTGTTCATCCAGGAAATTAAAGTAGAGTTTTCCTTAATCTCCCATTCACAAGAACTCTGATTCTAGCTATAGGGTTTGTGTAAGTTAGTATGGTATGGTATGGTATGGTATGGTATGGTATGGTATGGTATGGTATGGTGTGGTATGGTGTGGTATGGTATGAAAATGGAACAGAGAATCACATCCAGAAAGCCTTCCAGGATAGGGTGGTGCCCTGTCTCTGAGTTCTAGTGTCTCTTTATCCTTATTTCCATTATGAAATTTACCATGCATTTTAGTTATTGCTTCATTTGTCTGTTCTTCTCACTATATGATAAGATCATTAAATGAAAAGCATAATTCCTTAATTTCTGTGCCTCTACCACAAAACTTACTATTACTCATGTCTAATATGCACCTTTAAAACACTTTGGAAGAGGAAAGGAAGACTTCCAGGGGTGGTGATGAGCAGCTTAGTTACCAGAGTCAGACAGTGGGTTGATGTTGAAGGATAAAAGAGCAAAAATCAAAGAGAGGAGGAAATAAAAGCTAGAAGGCAGAAGTGTGACCAAAAATATTGACAAATTAAAACAAAGAATTTTCTGTTTTGTGTGTTAACAGAATTTGAGTAGAATAAAACATTTATGTCAAAGATAAATCTTGACTTTTTGAGATTCTATGTATAGTAAGATCTCATTCCTTCTTCCTAACCCTCATCATACATGTTTTATATTCTGGAATAAATAGTGTTAGATTCTCTAGTCAGGATCACATTCTATAGTTTTTCTTTCTTTTCTGTGACCTTACTTATGACTTTCTTCCAACCATATCTTGTTTTATCAATGTGCCTTTTACACTGTGGGTGCACGAATTAAGGCTCAAGATATAAATTCTCCTCATCATTGGTGTGAAAGTGATGCATTTATCTACAAACCATAGGAGTTAAGAAGAGAAAATAAAACACTACTGCATTTGCATGTTGGATACAGATCTAAGAAGACAGGAACATTTCAGAGGCAATTTTGTATGCAATTTTAGCATTTATTCAATTCTGACCTTTGAGCTATGGGCAATGAGAGGTAGCTTTATGTTTTCTTTCCCTATTGCTGATTTTCCAGGCATGAAAGTGCCAGCAGGGGCTAGTAAATAACACAGCCAAGCTTTCTGCCATTCCCTTCACTCTCCCTGATATGTCATGAAGCACTTTTGTTTGATCAATTCTTTCTCACCTAGTGAGGAAGAAACCTACAGAGCCCAGCTCAGCAAGACTTCTCACAGTCTCCAAATGAATATTGAGTGGTTCCTTACGAACTCAAAAGTACATGAATCAAAAAGTTCTCAGAGGCTTGATGGCAAGTGAAAGAGAAGGATTTTACCAAGGGTTTGGGACAGTAGGGCCACATTTTAAATTGCATTCTGATGGGACAAACTTCCAAAAATTTGAGCCATATTCCAGATGGCATTCTTTGTGTTATTTGTTATGTTTTGAAAAATAATTTTATTTTTAGATTCTTGTTCATTCATTAAATATAAGTATTTATTTAGTAAGTATTATGTGCTAGAAACAAGGTATCTGGAATATAAATGTGAACAGAAATATCATAGTTTTTCCCTGAGGAAATACACATTAAACACACACACAAACACACACACACACACACACACACACACACACACACGAAGAGATTAAAGCAAGAGAAAGTGTGTATCAATTGTGTTTACTGTTTGGAAGGAAACAAAAAAGTGCAGACCTAAGGATATTTGGAGATAATATAATTTAGATAGCATGGTCAGAAAATGCTATGCTGAGGGGCTGAAGGGTAAAATGAGAACAGCTACTCGAAAAGCAGTGCCTTAGTCTACTTGAGCTGATGTAAGAAAATACTGCAAACTGGGAGGCTTAGGACAACAGACATTTATTTTTCTAGAAGCCAAAAGTCATTTCAGCTGTGCCATACTCCCTTTGAGGGCAGAATATGTTCCTGGCTGAAAAATCAGGCATCCCTTGGTATGCTGATAGCTGTCTTCACTCTTTTTGTATTGTCTTCTGTGTGTCTGTCTTTGTGCCCAAATTTCCTTTATACAAATATTTATTTTAGGGCTGCTCCCCAAAACCTTGTTTTAACCTTGCAATGATCTCATTTCCAAATCAGGTCACATTCTGAGGTACTGGAGTGAGGCCTTTAACAATATTTTCTTTTTGGGTAGACACAATTCAAACTCTAACAGCAGGAAAGTTGATGTTCCAGGAAGACGAAACACACGTTCAGGTCCCTGAAGTGGAAAGGAGTTTGGGGAGTTGGAGACACAGCAGGATGGTGGCTGAATCCAGTGGGAAGAGGAAAAGAGTGAGAGAGGGAGCCCTGGTAGGTACAAAACAACCTGGATATTCACTCATTTTTTCTACTAGCAACTGCTGCAATATCTCTTGGGATATACACAGACAGATTGCTAGAACAGTTTTGTTTTTCTCTCAGTGTAGTCCATGGAGTGCAGCTAGGGGCAGGAGGTCACCAGCGGGTCACAGTAGTTGCCAACTTAGATAGAAAAATTAATTTTCTTGCAAGTCAAATTGCAGTTTTCTGTCCCCTGGCTGGACCAGAAACTCCAGGAGCCATCCTGTGAATCATCTCCAAGTAAAGCTGTGAAAGACGTCAGGACATGGACTTTACACCACGTCAGAGTCAGATGCCAAGTGGCTTCCTCCAGGGATCACACCACTGTGCTGGCTGTTGCTAGGTTTGCATCGGGGATGCTGAGTATCTCATGCAGAGGGATAGGACTAGGGGGAAGTGAAAATGAGTATAGTGGAATTTTGATTTCACTTCAACTTAATTGCTTTGGGATTAGGATATTTAAGAAATTGAACTCTCTGTCATCTATGTCTTTAGATCACCATGACTTATCCCCAGAGCCTTTTGGATGAAAAATGTATTTGCATGAATCTATGTTTATCTTCCTGATGATCTTATTTCTATTTCCTTCATCCTGTCTTAATCTACTGTCAAACATGGAGGCTTATATATCTTATCTCACATTTAAGCTCTAGGCCAGATTCTTTCTCATTATATTGTATAAATGACACTTATTTTTTATTTTTATTTTTTGAAGTTTGTGTACAAATTCTTTTTTTAATCCTTATGCAACCTCGCAAGGTAGGTATCTTAACTATATTTTAAAAATAAGGAAGTTGAAGTTTAGAGAATTTAAGTAGTAATAAAAGAAGAACAGACTACATAAAATTAGCAATGTGAACTGGAAGCCAGTTGCCTAGGTTCAATGCACAGCTCTGCCATTTCCTTGCCCTGTGACTCTAAGCTAGTTACTTACCTTCTTTGAATCTCAGTTTCCATACCCATAAAATGAGGGTAAACATAATACTTATATCACACAGGTGATATAAATATTAAGTGAGTAATAATCTTTAAAAGGCTTTGCCTAGTGTATAGAATGTGGTATGACAAAGTTCTAGTTATTGTTAAAAACTGGGTGTGAGTCCTAGGTGCAAAACTTCTAGTTATATATACTTGGGAAAAATCTTTAACATAATAGACGCTCATCTTTTGTATTCTCTATACCAGCCAGTAAACCAAAGTGTCACTGTGATAGGTAAAGGAGACAGACATTCCTTACTGGCTAGTTAGCCTTATGTCTGTCCTAAATGAGCACTGTGTGAGATAGAGTCAGAAAAGGAAATGTGCATGATCTATAAATCAAGATAAAGTGTTTATATTTAATTTAAAATGAAGTAGGAAAGCGTTGGAGATTTTTAACTAGAGAAGTGATGTGACATGTTCTAAGTTTTAAGAAGCTCACTTTGGTTGTTGTGATTTAATAGAAAGGTTGGAATTAAGAGACGAAATGGAGCAGCCAGGGGCTATTGCAGACAGACAGTTGTAAGCTTGGTAGACGATGGAAGAGATGGAGGCTGAGAGAAATGATCCTTTTAGGATCTGTTTATGAGGTAACGTTGGACAAATCTGCTTGTGGATTGGATGAGGGAAGTAAGAAAGTTGATAAATTAATGTTAATACCTGGAAGAGGATAGTACTGAT
The DNA here is from genome assembly GCA_004363535.1 of Dasyprocta punctata. Classification (NCBI taxonomy): domain Eukaryota; kingdom Metazoa; phylum Chordata; class Mammalia; order Rodentia; family Dasyproctidae; genus Dasyprocta; species Dasyprocta punctata. The sequence goes on from RJWM01000244.1 coordinate 74,411, forward strand.
TACTGGGAGGGAGGAGTGGAGAGGTTTGAAAAAGATGATATCATGAGTTCTACTGAGGCATTTAAAGTAGAAAGTACTATGATTAATGTGAGATGCTAGTTGATTTAACAAATGAATAACTGTTTGATGTTCTCTATGGTATTTATTTGTGCCACATTCAACCCCCCACCCCACAGCATTATTGCTGTTATTTGTATTGTTATTAAAACTAATAGCAGCCATGCAAATAACAAGTATTATTTATATTGTTATTGATACAAATTTGAGGAAGTTAATTTTGGTATTAATGTTGACAGTGCCTCTATGGAAAATGTATAGATTAATGTTCAGAGAAGGAGGAAGGAAACAAGCACTCTAAAAATAAATAGAGTTGTGACTAAATATGTGGTTTACATTTCAGCTACTCAAAAAAGAAACACATTTGAAAGCATAGCATTCTACCTATCATTTGTATCAGGACAAATGTGATTTTCCCTTCTAAGAAATTGAAATGAGTGGCATATTTAACAATGTTCACACCAAACATTTTAAAGCAAATCAGAAGCAAATGTTACATGGCCATCAATTTTAATCACATTATCTTAATCAGGGCTGATAACAATAATGCACAGCCTTTAAATATACATGAGAGGGCTCAAGATAGAGTCTTTTCCATCTTTTAAGTCAATGGTAGCCAGCATAGATTCTGGCAAACAGTTGATGTTTAAAAATTGGGTCTAGAATGGAAGAGGGTGAGAAGAGAGGAAAGAGGAGGGATGAGGTGGTAAGCTATAATGAATGCTACTCTCTCCATGATACCTACCTTGAGGATATAGTAAATTTTTGCATTACTGGAATTAATGGAATTCATGTATGAACATTCTTATGTGAACCAAAGATTTGCATCATCCCTGAGGTGATATAAGACTCAGTATGAAGGCCAAAACCATATATTTTTTAATTTGAAAAAAAAAAAGGATAGAAACAATACAAAATTTCCAAAAAAAAAAAAAAAAAGGTAGGAAATTAACACTAGTTAATATATTGCATACTGGGCTTCTAGGAAGATGGTGGAACAGTAAGCAGCAGAGTAAACAGCCTCTCTGAGATATACAGTCCAGATGCTGGAATACAGCATCATGGGGAAGACAAGAAGGAAAGAAGTGGGTCCCCTGGACCCAGGAAGAATCTAAAGTGAGAACTGAAGCCCACAGAAGGAGTAAAAAGAAAAACTTAAATGAAGAAGATGATAGTTGGGGGCACCTTCACTCGGAGCTGGATCTACTATGCAAGAGGAGCTGTTGGAACCTGAGGACACATGGTCAAAGTGACGCAGTGGTGGCAACCCTGGAGGCAGCATTGGAGAAGAGCGACAGTGGAGGGGAGCAGCAGACCTGGAAGACTGCACTGGCTGGCAGTGAGTACAAAGGACTCAGTTCTTCCATGGGAGAGAGTGATTGGCTGGGAACCATTTTGGAGTTGGGCCAGATAAGCCCAGAGAAAGAACTGTTGCAGGTTTCCTCCAGCAGCTCCTAGCTGGGCCCAGACCCATGGAAACTGCTCGGCCTGAGCCCTACCCGCACATGCATTCTACTAGCCATCACGAAGGTTCCCTGCAGGTAGCCAGCTTGGACTGGAGGTAGTGGCTGGCCCCACCCCCACCCCCAGTCCATGGGTGATAGTGGGGATACTGCTCGTGACCAGCCCAGGTCCAAGGTGGCAGCCAGCCCTGCTCCCATGTGCACTCCACTAGCTATCGGGGAGCCAACACATGCTGGGAAAAGCAATAGACAGCCCTGCACCAGTGCATCCAATGGCCACCATCAGATGCCTGTAGCCAGCACTGTCTAGAAGAACCAAACAGTCTCACTTAAGAGAAATTGTAGCCAGTGCAGAAAATGCCTGGGACCCCAGTACCCACTTGTACAGAAGAACCCAGGAATATGTCAAGACAAAGAGGCAAAAAGCAGTCTCTGGCCTCTAATCCAAGCAGGGCAAGTCCAGGAGATGCAAACAGGGAAGAAATTGGGAGTTGCACACCTGAAGTTTCTGAAGTGATGGCACCTGAAGTAAAAAGTCAACTTCATGAGGCTATAAAAGAAATTGGAACAGAAATACTAACTCAGGTTAAAGAATAAATGAAAAACATAATACAAGAACTACTAAACATCTGTAAAGAAGACACAGATAAAAAAAGGAGAAGCATAGGAAAATGAGGGAAACCTTGAGTGAACAATACAAAAAAGATTTAGAATACATGAAACGGACTCAAAGAGATATCCAGGAAATTAAAAACTCCATTGAAAGCTGGCAAAATCACTTGAAAGAAAGAAGATAGATTTTCAAACCTTGAAGACAGGTTTGCAGCTTGTGATTGTGAAAGGGAAGATCTCTTTAAAATAACAAGGAATCTGGAAGTAACAATTCAACAGCTGCAAGACAATCCAAAGAAACATAACTTAAGAATAAAAGGTGTGAGTGAAAAAGCAGGGGTCAACACAAATAACATTAAAAATCTATTTACAGAAATAATATCAGAAAACTTCCCAAGCATGGGAAAAGGAAGTGACATTCAGATAAGTGAAGCATATAGAACTCCAGTGTTGTAGTCAGGGGTTACAGGGAGAACAACTGCTACAGGACACAGTGTTTGTAATATTGTTTTATAATAGTCACCCAAGTTAAACACAAGAAAGTGCAGGGAAATCTGTCCACAACACTAAGACCCAGGATAGCCGAGGGCCTGGATCCCATAGCAATATCATGCAAGAGTCCCACTAGAGACCCAAATGCATGACAATGCCTCCCACAGTACCAACTGGGAATCTAAGAGCCCACAAGGGCTCACACCAGTTTATTTACAGTTCTGTGCTGGGAAGGCCACAGGTCAGCGGTGGAACTAGAAAGTCTATGCCAGCAGGGTGAAGGAGCTGTGCAATGAGTTGAGGGTTCTACGTGGGAGCCGAGAAGTCACGCTCAAAAGAAGAAGCGGGGCTGCCCTGAAGAGCACCACAGCCATCCCCAACAGCGACGAGGTCCCGCGCTCCTCCGACGATGGAGAACAGTTGAGCACAGGTCAGGAAGCCCAGCGTGACAAGCTTCTCCAGCACACAGCCTCCCCTCCGGGGCCAGGAAGCGATGCACAGTGTGAGGAGCAGAGCTCCCGCAACATGAACCACAGCCACTCTCACCGATGAGGTCCCGAGCTCCTCCAACGATAATGGCCGAATCCACATTGGAGAAGCCAGCGTGACAAGCACCTCCAGGAGAACCAGCGGCTCCAACAGCAACTCTTGGAAGAACCCACAACGCCCGGCTCTTCTTCTCCACGTCCCTATTTATGCTGGCAACTTTCTTCAGGTGGAGCATCTTTAACTCAACACCAGCTGAATTAATTCAACTGGTGCTAAGTTGACCACCAGTTTGTAATCCATAACATCCAGCTAACCATAGCCAAAATAAATCTACATCCAGACATATAATAATCAAGATCCTAGAAATTCAACACAAGAACAGAATATTAAAAGCTGTTAGAGAAAAGAAACAGATCATCGATAAAGGAAAACCCGTCAGAATCATGATAGACTTCTCAACACAAACCATCAGGTCAAGAAGAGCTTGGAGTGAAGTATTTCAAGTCCTGAAAAAAAAACAGCTTCCAACCCAGATTGATGTATCCTGCAAAAGCATCTTTCAAAATTAATGGAGAAACAAGATACTTCCATGACAAAGAACAACTGAAGGAATTCATGACCACCAAACCAACCCTACAAAGAATACTGAAGGACATTCTAGAGCGAGATAAAAAAGACCACAGCTCAAGGAACAGGGACAGAGGGGTTGTCACTGACTGGGATAGACAATTGAATGGAGAGAAAAAGTAGGCAGCCAATGGCAGGAAATAGCATGGCAGAGATGAGGGAGTGCCTTTTGGCCATAACCATTAATATAGATGGCCTCAATTCACCAGTAAAAAGAAACACAGGCAGAGTGGATCAGGAGACAGGATCCATCAATATGTTTTATACAAGAAAAGCATTTAGTGCAAAAGGGGATTCATAGACTGAAAGTCAAAGGAGAGAGAACAATGCTCTATGTGACAGGGAACCAGAAAGAAGTGGGGGTATCTTGCCCATCAGCTGAAGAGTGGACAAGAAAGATATGGCATTTTTATATAATGGAAAGCTACTCAGCTATAAAGAAAGATAATCTCAAGGCTCTTGTAGGTAAATGAATACAACTTGAGATCATGCTCATGGATGAAATGATCCAGAGTCACATGGGTGAACATCGTGTTTCTCCCTAGTATAAAAAACTAAAGGAGTTAGTGGGATCCAAAATACACAATATGTATTGTGAAAGTGAAAGGGGAGGAAGTATCTAAAAAGGGAAGGCAGTGATTTGAATCCTGTATTGTTTTCATTGTTCTGTTTAGTTTGGTTTTATTCTGTTTTCATTTGTCTAATTTTTTATTTGATGGCATGGACAGCTATTTCAAAGAACAAAATACATTATGGTAGCCATTATTGATTTCCTATTATCTTGTTTTGAAGCCCTGTATTGCTTTCATTGTTTTGTTGTGCATGATTTTATTCTATTAGGATTTGGTTGATTGTATTATGTCTGATGATATAGGCAACTTCTTAGGAGATAACAAGAGGCGCTATGGTAACCACTGTTGTTTTACTATTGTTTTTGAAGTCCTGTATTGCTTCCATTGTTTTGTTTTTATTGGTCTTATTCTGTACTATTTTGTTTGATTTTATTATACCTGATGGTATGGACAGTTATTTTGAAGATAACAAGAGGCATTATGGTAGCCATTATTGATTTCCTTTTATTATTTTTTGAAGTCATGTACCATGTTCATTGTTTTATTTTAATTGACTCTATTCTGTTTTATTTTGTTTGGTTTTATTCTCTTCAAAATAAAAAAAATACATTGCCCATTGTTGTGTTAGAAGTAGTTGCTCAGGTTACAAGATTTAGGCATGAAAAAAATGATCAAACAATGAAACAATGAAAGCACAAACTGTTTTTTTTGATGAGCTAACAGATTGGTAGTATAGTTATCTATCTTGTATACACACACACACACACACACACATATATGTATACTATTTGTAAGATCATACTTAAATTTAGGAAGTTTCCCAGGCAGATGAGTTGAATTGTATGTGTGTCCCAGCACTCCCTCAGTGTGCTACCAAAGTAATATGTTTAACTCTTACGGTATAACTTCTAATACTCCAGAATATGATCTTGTTTGGTGAGGTAATCAAACTTTTGCAGAGGTAATCAAGTTAAAATAAGATCATTAGAGTGAACCATAATCCAGTGTGGTTGAAGTTCTTATAAAAACAGGCAATTTAGGCAGAGATGTACATAAAGGGAAGAGAATTTGAAGAGTCACAGGAAGAAGGCAGCTGTTAACAAGCCAAGGAAAGAGACCTGGAACATTTCCTTCCCTTACAATCTTCCGAAGGAATCAGTCCTGTTGGGACTTTGACTTTGACTTCTAACTTCCAGAACTGTGAGAAAATAAATTACTATTGCATAAATCACCAAGTTTGAGGTACTTGTTTTGGGACACCCTAGTGAAGCAATCCACCTAGGCCACGAATTCAGGTTTCAACTATTACATTAAACTATTGCATTTGAATTTCCATGGCCAAATAGCCTGCTTCAAACATTTAGATATAGTCTACCACAGTGCTCCTCAAATCCTGTAAGAGTCACTGGGAGAGCTTATTAAATCACAGACTCCTGGGTCTCTGCACTGGGGTATGAATTTTCAGCAAGTCTCAGGGGCAACCAGTCTCCAGGTCACATTGTGAAGTGCACTGGTCTAGCACAATGGCCTAAGACATGGTAGATGCACAATTAAAAAACAAATGAACTAATTTTGGGAATTGGTTATAAATATCAAATAGATGCACAGTTATTCATCTCATTCCATGCTTTTTAATGGGTGACATGCATGGAATTTACAGAATGCTTATTTTGGTGGAGTATGTTTGGAATACGTGCATTTTGATACAGGCTTTGTCAAAGAGAGCTGTTCCAAGCAGGGCATTGTTTGAAGCAGAGCACTTTAACAAACTTATTCTGATGTTTTTCGAGGAGGAAAGGTTTTGAAGGATAGGAGTAATTGCTGCAGCCAGATGTCTATGGTTGCAAGGGACTGAAAATGGTGGCCGGGTCAGAGAATGCTAATCACCCATGAAGTGGGCTCACCGTGACTCTGACACCGTGTCTCCTGCTGCACTCTGTGGTAGGTGCATCTTTGCTGAATAAATACAAAGTGAACCTGACGGGAAAGGAGACCTCAGCAGTCCTACAAAGGCAATTTTGCAAGCTGTCTGGCTGTGGAATTAGTGGAATGTTTGCTCAGGAAGAAATAGCTGACGTCAACTTTGCTCTCTTTGTATCTCAAGGGCAGAGTTAGCCATGCCTCTGGCCAGCACAGACACCCACAGAGGGAAGAATGGCTTCTAGAGGGAAAGGTTAAAGAACAGGTCAGCTGGGCATCCACGCTCTCTTTCCCTCCCTCCCCTTGTTTGTCATCTTTCTGGCAAGGTGAATTCAAAGCCCAGTAATTCCTTCTGACTTTCTAAGAGCTGTGGGACACACAAGTGTGAGAAAAGTCATTGCAGCACTAACAGGATTAGCTCAGCTTCACAGGCTAATCACTCTGGCCAGAGAGAATAAAGAGGAGGACGATGGGTAGGTGGCAAGGGAAGTTAGGATACATGGAAGTTTTTCTTTGAATACCAAGAAGTGTGTGTGTGTGTGTGTGTGTGTGTGTGTGTGTGTATGTGTATTTTGCCCGACTCACAGAAGCTGATCTCTTTGCCATTGAGGAGGTTTGTTAAATACGAACCAGAGGCACATTTTATCTCTGTGCCCCCAAGAAGCAATCCCGAGGCCTGCTACATAAGGTGCTATGACAGATTCATTTTATTATTAAATAAAGCCATCATTGTGAGATCACATTTTAATATCACCTTTTATTTATGTTGTAGTCTAGATACATAACATTAGCCACAAGGACTTTCAAATTGTCATATTAATAATACAAGGAGCAATTAATACAAGGAGAATAGCATAGCAGAGTGGGGACAGTCTTGGGGACAGACACCAGGTTTTGTTTCTGACAAGATTTACTGGAAGAACTTGAGGAAATCACTTGCTCTCCAGGGAAACTTATTTCTATTTGCATAACACAAACAAATACATTGGACTAATTGCTCTTGTCTCTGATATTCCATTCTTACATAAATGCTTCTAGCATGAGTACAATGTAATGTTTTGTTGGGGACATAACAATGAGTAGAATAGAGTGAGTTACCTTTTGGCTGTGTATGTCTTATAGATCAAAAAATAGTCAAGGCTAGAGTCTATGTTTTTTTTTTTTTTGCGGCACTGGGGATTGAACTCACAGCCTCGCGCCTGCCAGGGCAGGCGCTTAAGCCACTGAGCCAAACTCCCGGCCCTGGTTTTTTGAGGCAGGGTAGAGTCTATATTTTGATACACAATTTTTAAGTAACATAAATGTCTTAATGACTTGTTCACAAGAGAAGCAGAAAACAGTATAAATGGTATATGAAGTTTAGAATTAGTGTTTGAAACTTGTTCACTTACTAGCTGTGTGTCATTAGGTCAGTTGCTTAAATTATCTGATCTTCAACTTTCTTACCTAAATAAGAGAGACACTGATAATATATGAATAATTTAGACATTCTAATTTTTTTCCTTAAAGAATATGATGAGAAGGAGATAGCCTAGGGAAGAGGTCCTATGTTAGGCACATTATACTCATTTACTTAAGAGATATGATGCATTTAATGATATGATTTGACAGAAAGATAAATAAGACATAGTTCCGACATTCAAAAGCTTATGGTCTCATTAAAGCAGCTAAGTTTTCACGCATATTTTTCTAGTGACCAAAAAGACATCACTTAGTCCTTTCTGAGACCACGTCTTAATGACACTCTGTGCAAATAATAGGGGCAACTTTACCTTCTTGGCAGGTTGGTCTCACAGTGTTAGGCTCAAAGAATTTTACATCACTTTACTGTTTTCCTTCTTCAGGTTCAGAGACCTTGTCTTCTAATCTCACTTGCAGGCTTTGAGGAACAGTGTGAGGAAAGGCTGAATTTGCTGAACCGAAATAAAGACAGGTGAAATGTGTGTCTGGGAAGGGAATAACACCAGAAACTTTTTCCCCAGGTGATGAACAGAAGATGTGGAGGAATGGCTACTATCGAACTAACATGGGTAAATTTTAGCTTTTCTAGGATGTAAATGTGCCAAGAAACAGTGGAAAATACTTTCTATCAATGCTATTGAATGTATCTAGGTCACACATTATTAAAGACACATAAAAGTTCAGATTTCAAGCATGAGACATTAGGATTTCCTTGTTAAGTCAATGAAATTGAGCGGTGACTGATTGGCAGAAATGACTGAAGTTCATTTGCTGGTAACTTTTTATTGAATTCTTTTTTTTCTTTTAGTACCTGGAACAGAACTCAGGACCTTGTGCTTGCCAGGCAGGTGCTGCGCCTCTGAGCTATATCCCAGGCCCTTTTATTAGATGCCTAAGATAGCATTTTTCACTTAGTCATGAAATTTTTATTTGCTGTCCATTCTATGTTAGGTACTAATTTTGGTCATGGGTAAGAAGTATAGAGAAATGTATCAAAGTGTATTTGGGAACTTGTGACTAAAAACGTGACAAGAAGCAATGTGATTCCATGGTAATTACTATAATAGAGACAAATATGGGTATCACAGGAACAAAGTAAAATGCATGAATTGAGTTAGCACATTTTTTAGAAGATATAACATTTGAAAACTTGTCTCTCTAAATGGATTATCATTTACCCTCATCTCCTTATCTTCAAAGATAAGATAAAGCTTGCTGTAGTTTCCTTTGATTAGTGACAATTGATTAAACACTCAATATGTTAAGAAAAAAGAATCCATATGTTCAAATACTTGATCATAAGTAGAGGGATATGAGTTTGAAGTAAGAACGAAGCTTCAATGATTAGATCAGTCTCTCACTCACTCTCCTTTTCCCTCCTTTTCTCTTTCCCTTTTTTTCCTTCCCAACCTTTTTCCCTCCCTCCTTCCCTCTGTCCCTCCTGTCTTAGTTACTTTTTGCTCGTTGTCGAGACAAAATACCTGATGCCCAAAGTTAGGGAAGGAAAGGTTTATTTTTACAGTTTCTTGGGAGTTTTAGTCCTTTAGTTGGCTCCAAGATAGGGTGGCAAGGTGGGCCTGCTATTTATGGCGGCTGCAAGCTGCAAGCCACACGCTGCGCTGGAGAGAGAGAGAGAGAGAGAGAGAGAGAGAGAGAGAGAGAGAGAGAGAGAGGGAGAGAGAGAGAGAGAGGCAGAAGAGGAAGCGAACAAGAGGAAGACCCGCCTTCCCTTAAACTGTATGTCAGCTCCACCCCTGGGTGGGCACAGCGCTCACATTGTCAATCAACAAACCAATAACAAACCAATAACTCAGCCCCATCAAAATTATATGAGGACTTGGGGGGGACATAGCATACCCCATACACCTCCCTTCCTCCCTTTATGCCTCCTTCCCTCCCTCCCTCCCTCTCTTTCTCCCTCTCTCCAACCTCGGTCCTCCATTTCTTTTGTTCCTTCCTTCCTCTTTTCATTTTTCCTTCTCTTCCTCCTTAGTCCACTCCCTCTCCATCTTTCTCTCTCTCTCTCTCTTCCTTTCTCTGATACCTGACAGTTGTTTTCCAGGAAAGTCCTTGCAGAATTCAGATTGAAAACATTTTATCAAAGTTGTTTCTTTAAGATAATCTTTTCCAAATCTATTTTTGCAGGAGATGAGAAGAGATAATGTGCAGCTTTTAGAATGACCGCGATTGAATAATAGATATTGACGTTTCCCTGTTCTTTTTATATGAACATTTTATGGCTCTTAAAAAAAAGCAGCCAAAGACACATTGTACTGTTGGAAGGCATAATGAAAGAATGTATAATTGAAGCAAAACACAAACTAAAATATTGTAGGCTTATATCTAAGTTTTACATTACTAGAAAATGTAAACTCTTTTTTATTTTTTACCAAATGGAAGATACCAGATGTTCATCTATTTCCATGAAAGTCTATTTTAATTGGCAGTTGTGGTCTCAGAGTAATTTTAAATTGCTACCAGGCTGTCACTTTTGCTTTTGCTGACTTGCAAGGAGGTTTAATGCTTCCCCTACAGGGGTAGACTTTATCCTCCTATTTGGAACTGTTGAATCACTTCAATTGATGACAAACTTAGAAGAGATTTAAATAGTCTACAGAAATGCAGTGAAAATGCTTCAGAGTAGAAGTGCGATATTTTAAAAGTGCTATGAGATTGAGTGATAGCACTAGTTATGAGGAACAAGTGCAGCAAATAGAGGCATCCAGGTTAAAAGACAGGTCCTCTCGTCAGGCTGAATTATTTTAGCATACTCATAAAAACTGTCAGTTAACAAGCACTTGCTTCTACATAAAATCTATCACATTTGATCATTAGAGTGCTTGGTAGAATTAGAACTTGCTTTGTTCGTTTTGCAGAATGTGTACAGAAACTGATAATTTTGTGTGAGTAGGTTTAGTCTGGATATTGGGAGGAACTGGGGCTTGAAGACTGTAGAGGGCAAAGGCAAATATGTGCAACTGGGAATCAGAGAATCTGGAATTTATCTGAGCTCTTCTGTTGGTTGATGCAGTGTGCCTCATTTGTTCTGTAAAGTGGGGTTATTGGGAAATATGACTCTAGATATTTTGTCCAACTAAAAGAACTTAAATATTATATTATCATTGCACATATTATGAATTTTTTGGCTTTATTTCTTTTTACTCTGGCACTCTTTATCTTTCTCCTGAAATACAGTCTCAATATGTCTGTGTTCTCTGAGAGACAATTCTGGGCAGATTACGAGGATGTTAGAGAAAAGTAGCCTTGGTGTGAGTTTCAGACTTTGAAAACATTCTTTTAACTTCTCTGAACTCCCTTTTCCCCTCACCTTAAGATGAATATATATGTCTCACAGTATTACTGTGAGGACAGATAAAAATAATAGCTGTAAAGTGCTTAGGTAATGTAGAATCACTAAGTGGTAGGTATGTGTATGTTAAGCATTTATCCATTTTCTTCAATAGTCTTCTAAAGCAGTGGCACCAATTCTTACTCTCAGTAATACACTTCCTGAGATTTTGGCTCCTCCATAGCCCCTTTTACAATCTGTATCACACTGACCTTTGTTATTTTTGCTATTATGGTATGCTATAGAGTTTCAGTCCATTTTCTGTTTCTATAACAAACTACCCAAGACTGACTAATTTCTAAAGAACAGAAGGTTTACTAGTTCATGTTTCTGGAGACTGGGAGGTTCAAGGTTGAAGAACTACATCCAGCAAAGGCCTTCTTGCTGTTAGGAACTCTGCTGAGTCCTAAGGCATCATAGGGCAGCACAAGACTAAAGCAGTGCATTCCAGAGGCAGAGCCCACTTTTATAACAGAGCTACTCTTGAAATAATGGATTAATTGTAACCTTTTGTCTTCAGATATTTGATATTTTGAAGCATTTTGGATAATTTTGTGCAAATACAATTTTTAACTCTTGTTGCTATATAATTTTATATATTGATCTTATATTTGGGCACCTTGCCACATTTATTTATTCTGATAGTTGACCTATTAATTGTATTCCTTCATCTGTGAAAAATGACAGTTTTATTTCATTTCCCATCCTTATGCCTTTTAGCTTTCTTGCCTTATTTCAGCTGGAACCTCTGGTATAGTTTAAATTTTGATACTCTAATCACTTCTTTTAAAAGGCATCGCCACTTTTTAATCAATATTTTCATTTCTTTGTATGAGGCATGATCAAACAATATGGCGAATGTTTATATTAAGCTATTGTAGTAAAAGATACATTATACGAACACTTCAACTTGTGAACAGTTCAGTTCACAAACAGAGGCACTTGGCAAAATCTTGCTTCTGTTCACAAACTCCACATCAATGATGAATGCAACCTCAGCCATTATCCCTGCATAAACATGAGTGTGGCCATTTCCCCAGAATCCTGGAATGAATTAAGTTTGTAAACCAAGGTACTACTGTATTGCCCCTTGCTTTAAACACACTTATCCCATTGTTCTTGCCACTTTCTAAAAACAGTTCTGGTTGTCTTTTTCTTTTGTGAGTGCCTTTAGTTATACTATTGTAGCTGTTAGGCTTTAAGTTGATTTAAAACATTTACCTTTCATGGTCATTTTGACTTTAGGGAAGAGCCAGAAATTGCACAATGTCAGATTTGGTGAATAAAGTGGGTGAGGACACATGATCATGTTTTTATTTGCCAAAAGTTGATATAAATCTAATCAGTAAGGTGTGATTGAAAACTACAATGTGTGTTTAAATAAAATTATTACAGTAAAGGGCACATTGCCATTATTCCTTTTCAGAATACTCTTTTACTTGAACACACTTGTCCCATTTTTCTAGGTCACATGTCTTTATTGTAATAATTTTATTTTAAATGTAAACATTCACCTGTTTTTGATCACCCCTTGCATGATGTACTTCTATGACTTCCACCTCAACTAAATTTATTCATTTTTGTTTTAATTTTAAAAAGCAAAACAGAAAAAAGTTAGAAATGATACAGAATTTTAAAAATAGGAAATTAACACTAGTTAATATATTGCATATTTTTATCTTAGAAGTAGTTGTTATAAGATCTAGGCATAAAAATGATCAAACAATCAAACAATGACAGAACAAACTGTTCTTTTTGATGAACTAAGAGAGATTAGTAGTATAGTTATCTATCTTGTATGCACATACATACATACATTTATATGTGTATACCTGCATACATATGATCTTTTCCTTTCTTACTTTTCTCCTTTCCCCTATCCCAGTTGTTCTTTCCTTTTGAGCACTTTCTTTCCCTTTCATTATTATAATATCTATTGTACATTTTGGATCTTATTACTCTTTCAGTTTTTTATTTTTATTATTTTTTACACTAGTGAGACAATATGATATTTATAAACGTGTGCTTGATTTATTTGACTTATGAGTATGGTCTCAAGTTGCCTCCATTTACCTATAAAAGCCTCAAAGCTATCCTTTTTTTATAGCTGAGTAATATTCCATTGAATTTACTCACTTTTATCCTGTTCATTTCCCCATTTTTTTTGGGGGGGTGAGGGACAACTCCGTTATCTTCTTCATACGTCTCTGATTTTCTTTTTTGCTCTCATACCTTAGGTCAGTTTCATCTGTTTTGTTGTGTTTCTTTTCTTTTTTTTTTTAATCTCATCACTGCCTTTGTTTTGCATCTTATCTTGTCTGTAAATAATCTCCTAAATCATTCTGATATGTGTAGCCTTTCTATTCTCCAATATTTATTCTACTTTTGCATGATTTGATTATTTTAATTTCTTCAAAATAGCTTCTCATTGAAGATAATTAAATTGATATTCCTTAACAGTAAGTCTTGGTCATTCAAGATCTGTGGAATCTGGTGATTAAAACCTGGATTCAGAAGCACATTGGCTTGGTGTAGATTCTCACTATTCACTTTCCAGTTGGATGTTCTCGGGCATATTTAACCTCTCTCTATTGTGGTTCCCTCATCTGGCATAGTAATGCTACCTACTTTCCAGGGTTGTAGGTGAATTAAATGAATGAATATATGTAAAACACTCCACAGTCATTTATAAGCTTTATCACCATTAATTTTGTTAATTTATTGCCAAAGCCCTTCTTTCCAATAACAATGTTATTGACAACAAATTATAACCACCATTTATCAGTCACTTAGTAAATACCAAGAGCTCTGTGAATCAGACACTTGGTATGTATCTAATTTAATTGCTAATAAGATCATGTCATAAATATCATTTTCTAGGCGAAAACAATAGTCAGTGACATGTTTTCTGATCCTCCCAAATGCATCTTCCTCAAACATGCTTTTCACTGTCCTCGATTCACTACTTACAGTTTCCCAATTTTTTCTTGCACTATTGTGCTTTATTCCCCTGAGGGAGTCCTACCTTTCCTTTTATACTCTCTGAAAACTTCTTATGCTTCAAGATGGAGTAAAATGGAATTTCACTGGTACTAAGCATTTACTGTAAAATAAAAGCATTAATTTCTTTCCCCTACTGGATCAGAAGACAGCCTTACCCTAGTGAGTTGTACTTTCTTAGTCCCTTCATTAGCCAGGTTGATTCTTTACAAAGTGACTACATTGACCCTCTGGCTGTTTTTGCAGTTTCAAGGCAGCCTCAACTTGGCTCTTCCAAGTGCCTCATCAGACTGAGTTGAGTTAGTGTAGAGCTTCCAGCCAAGTGAGACATCTCAGCACGACGTGTCAAACATAAGACAGCTAATGCTGGGAGCCAGGGGAAGGAGGCTCTTCTTGACCCTGCTTTGAGACTAGAGCATTCACAGAGAAGTGGCTGGCAGGCTCCCTTTGATGCAGTGAACAATGAACAGCAGGGATCATTAAGTTTCACCATACCCGCATTATGCCCTTGTGTGTGTATATATGCATACGTGCACACTTCATTCTTAGCAAAAGTCAATGTGAACAGTTTCTGACTTAATATTTGGAAATAACTCACCCAGGATGACAAGTGTGGAGAAAGATTCCACAGGCTGGACCATGGCAGTGGTAGAGATAGGCATACCACTAAAATGTCATTTTATATGTGGGGAAATAGAGGCAAGATGAGGGTGCAATAAATAACCCAGATATTTGTGTTTGATCTATTTTCTCATCTTTCAATGTGGATGCTAGGGCAGAGGCTTCACCAAACATAGTTTCATTTCACTGTGTTGTCTTTGAATGAAATAATAATGATTCTTATGCAAGACTAGACGGTTAATATGGACCCAGTCCTCTCTGTCACAGTTTCTGTAACTCAGAGATCTAATCTTGTTGGACAGTCTTTCGGTCTAGTGATTTCTAGCCTGTGAAGTTACATGTTTGTCTTTACAGTTCTGAAGACAACTACATAGAGTCTAAATTCCTTTGAGGGCATACTCTTTCAAATTATGGAAGATGAGCATTATCTAGATATTCTCAAACTAATTTTTTAAAACAAAGTTTATTGGTCCTATTTGGGCCCCTGAAGGAATATATATTTGTGACTTCTGATCTATACACATTACTGCTCATATTAACCTTGGAATCATTGAGCCCAAAGGGGATTTAGACTGTAAAACTAACAGTGATGTGACTATCAAACCTTATTTTTAAAATGTATTGTTCTAAGTTGGAATACTTTCTTTAAAGATAATCTTGAGCAGAAATCCAATACATGCAATTGAGAAAATGCAGCGGTTGTGTTTGAAGGTGAGCTGTGGGAGGTAGGTGGTGGAGATGGGAAGGCTAGGAATATGAATTATGGTTTTTTTCTGGGTTCCTGGCAAGTTGGCATAAAAAGAAGGGCTCTGAGGCACCCAGTTTGAAAACCACTGAGTGAACATGCTTTTTTATTTTATAAATCAGAAGATCAGAGTCTAGAAGTTGCTTGAACACAATTTCCAGTTATGTTTCTTTCTTGTCAATGAATATAAAATTTTACTCATTCAAACCTTCAAATGTAGCATTATAAACCTCTAAAACTGAGGGGTTTAAGTATTAGGATCAGTTTTTTAAAATGTCAAAATATTAATCATATATAAATGTATAAGTTATAATTGCTCTTTATGTGGTAAATAGCATTACGCTATAAATGTAATTTCTATGCTTTATTTGATACAGTTCATTGAATTTGATTCATAAATTTGCCTTATTTTTTTGTGATATGTAAAACCATGACATAAAACTACCCTGCAAGCTGCGGGTGTGTTTGTCCACATATAACGTTTGGGGTTCTCAAAGTTGAATAATCTGTCATGTTGAAAAAATATGAGGACCGTAGGCCAAAGGAAAAAAAACAGTTTTGCTGAGGATTTAGATCAGCAGCACAAGGGCCTTCCTGGCAGGCACGATGTCTGAGTTTGATCCCCAATACCCTCACCCAAAAAAGTAACCCCCCAAAAAAAATCAGTTTGAAATCATCATCTATCTGACTTTTGAAAGTTATTTTATTTTACAAATTCTCATTTATTTGTTAAAATTTTTTGAATTGACAAGTAGCAATTGTGTGTATTTTTAGGGTGCAATATGATGTTTTGATCTGTGTATACACTGTCACAAGATTCAGTTAAACTAATTAACATATGCATCACCTTACCTTTTTTGGTGGTAAGGATGCTAAAAATCTGTTCTTTTTAATGTTCAGTATGTGGAGGATGTTCTGAGTACTGAACTATTTGACATTAGTACAGGGTTTGGGTTGTAGAAAGCAGGCAGCATAGGGAATTCCCACAGCACAGGCATCTTAATTGTAAGGGACAGAGTGTCTTTGTAGCCTTCTATCTGGGCCCTTTGCATGTTCTAGTCACCTGGAAAGTATTCGTGGGAGATGAATACATATTACTGAAACATGAAGTGTGTACCTTATTGTCAGAACCAAGCAGTTTGTACAACTAACCATTTTCCTAGTGTGAGAGAATCTGCAAATTTTTTCCAGCTATACAATAGGCATGTTGCAGACCAAAGAAGGCTCTCTCATAGGAAGGAAACCTTCCTAAAAAGAAAAAGAAGAAAAAGAAAAAAAAGAGAAAAAAGATGAAAGGCATTTCTTTCGGCAAAGAACTTTTAGTACTTAACTTGTCAGGACAGGATTTTGAACAACAGCATTACCAAGTATGTCTTTGTAAAAAGTCTTAAAAAGAAGCAATGTAAAGCCGGTGCCCACTAGCCTTTTATTATTTCTCATTGATAATGGCTTGGAAGAACCTCATTTCAGAAATGCAACACAGAACTGCAAACATGAAAAGCAAACTTGCTTTCATGAAGCTGATGTTGCATTGGGTAAGTGAGGGCTCGGTGACAGCAAGGCCTATTATAGATGCTGGCTATATCTGTGTGGTACCCAAACAAGGGTAGGGAATGCAAAACAATTCACCCAAACACAAATGTTTTCTAAAAAAGAAGAAGTCAACTTTGCTTTATTGAATGTAATCATAAGCATAAACAGCTGAAACTCTTCTTAAACATATGCTACTTTTATGAGAAAGAGAAATATACCCGATCAAAATTCTAACATACCTGAATAGTCTCCAGTCACTGTCATTACCAAAAATAATATGGCAAGATTCTTAAGTACCTTGCAAATCATCAATCAGTATTTGCATAGTCTGAAAATTGATAGTTCACTGATTTATTCTTCAAATATTCATCAAATATTCAGATGACATATATTGCTCAGTTTGTGGAACTAGTACAGAACTGAACAGAACAAAATTTCTCTCTCCTGAAGCTTTTGTTCCAATAAGAGTAATTTAAAAATGCATTTCTAGGTATTTTGGAAAGAGTATTGAATTTAGTAATGGAAGATCTTCATTATAACCTTAGTCATTTTTACACACTAGATATTTGCTTAACATTTGTTGAAAGAAGTAGTTCTGCCACTTCTTGGTTCTGTGAATTTGTGCAAATCAATGGATTATAAGTCAGCATTGTAAAATATATAAACAGGACTTGTTTATAAGAAAATGTTCAGTTTTATGATCCCATGATAATGTAAATATAACTTTGTTTCTTTGAACCTTTAGTTTTGTTCTAGACATCTACATTAAGTTAATCACCTGTAACACAGCTCTAAGTACTGTGGGAAATGCACAAAGAAGCCATGATGTTATATATAAAAAGGAATTTTTAACCTGTTGAAGATTAATCTCAGTAGTTGTAAGGATGAATGGAGAAAATTGGAGGTTAGGATAAGAATGGGAGAGAGTACAGTACAACAAAAAGTCCCATGCCCAAATTAAACTCTGTGTGTATGTGATTTATGTGATTTTATATATAAGCACTAAGATCAACTATTAAGTAAGATACTATGTATTAATGTATTTTTTCATTTTGAACTGATGTGGTACATGGGAAAATTTTAGGAAGAATAAACATCGTGAAAATGGCCATTCTCCTAAAATTATTATACAGATTTAATGCATTCCCAATCAAAATACCACTTGCCTACCTCACAGAGCTAGAGAAAACATTCCTGAAACTCATCTGGAACCAGAAAAGACCTAGAAGAGCAAAGGTAGTTCTGGGCCACAAAGGGAAGGCAGGAGGCATCACAATCCCCGACTTGAAACTATACTTCAAAGTTACTGTGATAGAATCAGCATGGTACTGGAATCAAAACAGACCTGAAGATCAGTGGAATAGATTAGAAGATACAGCCACAACTACAAACACACTTAGCCACCTCATCTTTGACAAAGGGGCCAAACATGTACATTGGAAGAAAGACAGCCTCTTTAACAAATGGTGTTGGAAAAACTGGCTTTTTATATGCCATAAACTAAAACTAGATCCATGCCTATCACCATGCACTGAAATAAAGTCAAAATGGATCAAAGATCTGAATATAAAAACAGAGACACTAAACTTACTAGAAGACAACGTAGGTAAAAATCTTGATGACATAGGAGTAGGCAGAGTTCATGAACAAAAAGGAAATTGCACGGGAAACACTTTACAGAATCAACACCTGGGAACTCATCCTACTAAAAAGTTTTTGCATGTCAAAGGAAATCTCCAACAGAGTGAAAAGAAAACCCACGAGCTGGGAAAATGTCTTAGCCAATTGTCCATCAGACAAAGGATTTCTTTCTAAAGCATATAAAGAATTAAAAGAAATCAGGCCCCTAAAATTCAAGGACTCAATCCAAAAATGGGCATCTGAGATGAATACACACTTCTCAGAGAAAGAAATACAAATGGCAAATAAATATATGAAAAAATGTTCAACACCAATGGTCATTTGGGAAATGCAAATTAAAACAATGCTGAGATTCCATCTTACTCCAGAAAGAATGGCCAAGATTAAAAAATCAACCAACAACAAATGCTGGAAGGGCTGTGGGGAAAAAGGAACTCTTCTCCACTGTTGGTGGGAGTGTAGACTGGTGCAACCACTGTGGAAATTAGTGTGGAGATTCCTCAAGAAGCTAGGATTAGAGATCCCATTCAACCCAGCTATCCCACTTCTGGGCATTTTCCCAGAAGAATTGAAAACATCATACCACAGTGATATCTGTGCACCCATGTTTATAGCAACCCAATTTGTAATAGCCAGATCTTGGAAACAACCCAAGTGCCCATCAATCAAAGAATGAATAAAAAAGATGTGGTATTTTTATACAATGGAGTACTGCTCAGCTATTAAGAAAGATTGCATTGAGACTTTTGTAAGCAAATGGTCAAGACTTGAGACCATACTCGTAAGTGAGATAAATCAAACCCACATGTGTAAATACTGTATTGTCTCCCTAGTGTATGAAACTGAAAAAGTATATATGATCTAAAATCTATAATAAATACTTTGTAAGGGTAAAAAGCAGCTCGAAGAGCAAAAGTAATTGGGAAGGGAAAAGGGGGAAAGAGAAAAGGGAAGAGGAAAAGATATAAATCTGTATATATGTATATGTGAGATAACTAAAACGAACACACTGCTGAATGTATTCGTTATTGAGAAAGAACAATTAATGCTCATATGACTAGGTCAATTTTACATGTCTATATCTGTTAATGTAAGTAACCATTTTAAAGATAACGATACGCAATATTGCAACCATTGTCAAGTTTCTATCATCCGGTTTTGTAAACCTGCAACGTTACTGTTGTGCATTTACTCTAGTCGTTTGTTTGTCTCTTTTGCTTGTTGTCTTTGTTATATATGTCTTTTTTTCTTCGCTTAAATAAAACAAACAAACAAACAAACACCGTATTTTGTATAAGACTTGTTGATTGTGAGATGCAGCTTCTCAAACTGAGCATATAGGCATTGGGCTGTAATCCCAACTACACGAGAGGCTAAGGCAGGAGGATCAAAAGTTTCATGGCAGCCTAGGCAATTTAGTTAGACCTTGTCAAAAAATTTTAAATAAAAAGGGCTGGGGACATAGCTCAGTAGCAGAGCACTTGCCTAGTATGTGTGAGGTCTTGAGATAAAAAACAAAGCAAAACAAAACAAAATGATGCAGCTATTCACATGGAAACCCCATATGGCTATTGATTAGCAACAGAACTACTGGAATGATTCTGGGAGGTTTAGGCCCCTAACTGGGGCCTAATAGAATGTCATGATTTATATATTTTTTTCTAAAGGCTTCTATTTTCTTGCCTCAGATGGCATTGTCCTGCTCTAGAATCTTAGGGATCTTCATTGTGATTTGGTTACTTTAGGACTTTTTATGAAGACATAGCATCTGTTTCACCATTGGTACCTCCTTCCAGTTTATGCCATCCTGGCTTAAATATCCCAAAGGGGCAGATCTGTTTGCACTGAGTCTGGTCCTTTTGTAGAGTCCTTCTTGGCCCCTACTCCAAGTTTGATGTATGGATGAGACGATACCAAGCGGACCACCTTGTGCTTCCTGCTTTGTGGGGTAAGAAACAAGATGTGCTAATTTACCCTTTACTTTAGAGGGCATATCCCATTATGATTCTAACTAATGAATCTCTAAAACTCTACTCATACGGCTAGTTCCTAGAACTTCGTAGGATTTATCTCTGGTTTATTTGGTATATGAAACTTTCCAAGGTTTCCAACTTGGTAGACACTTACTGTTCACCTTTTTTTTCTTAGCATGATGAAATTGTGGCAGAGTAAGAGGCAAATAAAGCAGACTGTTTCCAACTAACTTAATTGTGTCTCAGAATAAAGCTTTAGGATAGTTACAGGGAATAGAATATATCCAGCATCCAATAAAGTAAAATTCGTAATGATTGGCATCCAATTAAAAGTTAACAAGGGTGCAAAAAATAGGAAAATTCTATTCACAATTAGCAGAAGAGGGCATAATTAGTGGCAAGGGCAATAAAACAGTTGCTATAATTGCATTCCAAATGTTCAACATACTAGAGGAAAGATTAAACATGTTAAGAAAATACATGGGTGATATAAAAATATAAAACATTTAGAGATGAAAATTATAATGTCTGAAATAAACAGAAGGGAGTAAGAGAAGACTAGTAATTATGAAATTAAATATATTTGTGAACTCAGACATGGCAATATATATTGTACAAAATGAAACAGAAAAAAAGACTAAAGAGAAAGAACAGTAACAGAACAGTGAACTATGGGAAAATTTCAATTATATACACACATACAGAGTTTTTTGATTTCTAGTAAGAAGGGACAAAATAATTTTTGGAAGAAATAGTAGCCACTATTTTTTCCTAACCTGATGGAAATTCTAAAGACACAGTACCAAGAAGCCCAAGCACAAAGAATGTGAACATTGTTATACCAGGCTGTGATAGTCAAATTGCTTTAGTCCATGACAAAACAGAAAAAGCACAAAAGAAGCTAGTCAGAAAAAAAAAAAAAACAAAAAAACAAACAAACAAACAAAAAAAAAACTGAGTACAGTGGCACACGTCTGTAATGTCAGCTACCTGAGAAATGAAGACAAGAAGATTGCAAACTTCAGGCCAGGCTGACCAGTTTAAAACTTTGGCTCGGAAGAAAATAATAAATTTAGCTAGAGAATATTTCTGGGTTCAATCCCTAGTAACACAAAAATAAAACAATGTAAAAACAAACAAAACGAAAAAAAAAATAAAAAAAAAATAAAAGCAAACTAAAAACACAAAAACAACCCTCCCCCCAAAGAAATATTGTATACAGAAAAACAGCAATAAGGTTGAAAGATTTTCCATAGGAACAAGGCAATGCCAAAAGACAGCTGTATCTTTAAAATAGCAAAAGAAAAAAAAATAAAACTTCGTCAATCCAGAATTCTTACTAAGACAAAATAGTTTTCAAAAATAAATGTGAGATAAAATCTTTCACACAGTAGATCTACCCTTAAACATATTATAAAAAGTCCTTCAAGTGGAAATAGTAATTATGTGGGTAAAAATAAACATTATCATCTAAATCTATCTAAAGATAATATAATAAATTTCAAAGCAAAAAAGGCACAGTATGCTTCATAACATACATCGGAGTAAAATATATGATAATAAAAGTACAAAAGCTGGGAAATAGGAAAGAGTGTTGACAAAGGGGCCAAACATGTTCACTGAAAGAAAGATAGACCCTTTAATAAATGGTACCAGAAAAACTGGTTTTCAACATGCCGAAGACTGAAACTAGACCATGACTATCACCACACACTAAACTACAGTCACAATCAATCAAAGATCTAAATACTAAAACAGAAACACTGATCGTACTGGAAGACAAGGTAGGCAGGAATCTTGAAGACATAGGAGCAGGCAAAGAGTTCATGAAGGAAACACAAATTGCACAGGAAGTACATCAAAGAATCAACAACTGGGATCTCATCTTATTAAAAAGTTTTTGCACATCGAAAGAAACCACCAAGAGTGAAAAGAAAACTCACAGAATGAGAAAAAAATTTTAGCCAATTGTCCCTCTGATGAAGGACTTCTATCTAAAAGATGTAAAGAACTGAAAAAATCAGGACCCCCAAATTCAAAGACCCAATCCAAAAATGGGCATCTGAGATGAACACACACTTCTCAGGTGAAAAAATAAAAATGGCAGCAAAATGTATTAAAAAATGTTCAGCATCACTGATTATTCAAGAAATATAAATTAAAACAACATTGAGATTTCATCTCAGTCCAGAAAGAATAGCTTTCATCAAGAATTCAAATAGTAACAAATGCCATGGGGAAAAAGGAACCCTTGTCCACTGTTGGTGGGAGTGTAGACTGGTACAACCACTGTGGAAACCAGTGTGGGGATTCCTCAAAAAACTAGGATTGGATGTCCCATTCAATCCAGCTATTCCCCTTCTGGGTATTTTCCCAGAAGAATTGAAAACATCATGCCTCAGCAATACATGTGCACCCATGTTTATAACAGCACAGTTTGTAATAGCTAAATCTTGGAAACAACCCAAATGCTCATCAAGCACAAAATGGATAAAAAAGATGTGGCATTTTTCTACAATGGAGTATTACTAAGCTGTAAAGAAGGATAAACTTGAGGCTTTTACAGGTAAATGGATGCATTTTGAGACCATACTCATAAGTGAAATAAATCAGACTTGCATGTGCAAATATCGTATTGTTTCCCTAGTGCAAAAAGCTGAAAGAGTAAATAAGATCCAAAATGTATAATAGATATTGTGAAAGTGAAAGGGAAAGAAACTGCTCAAAAGGAAAGAACAACTGGGATACAGGAAAGGAGAAAGAAAAGAAGGGAAATGATTATATGTCTCTATATAGATACACATATATACACAAGATGGATAACTATAATACTAGTCCCTGGTTGTTCATCAAAAAGAGCTATTTGTACTTTCATTTTTTGATTGTTTGATCATTTTTTGATGCCTATGTCTTATAATCTGAACAACTACTTTGAAGATACCAATATGAAATATATTATCCAGTGTTAATCTCTTATTATTTTGTTTTGAAATTCTGTATCATCTTTTTTTATTCTTTTTTGTTTTTAAAGTAAAAAAAATGCAAAAGAATTCATTGATGTGGTGAAAAGAACAGGAAAAAACCCCAATTTTCTCTAAGTATAATTTAGACTTTCTCCATTTGGGGGTGGGATCACTCATATTGCTATAATATAGCTAATATACCCAGAAGGCAGGATTAGTCATCATTTATAGATCTTCCTCCATTTTATTTTTTTATTTTAATTTTTATTTATTTATTTTATATTTTTGGTACCAGGGATCAAACTCACGACCTTGCACTTACCAGGAAGGCACTTATGCTGCTGAGCTAAATCCTCAGCCCATCCTTCACTTTATTATAAAGGCAAGTTTGCAAAATCTTCTGAAAATGTAAGGTTTCAAAATACCTCATCATCAGTATCTGTGTTAGTCACTTTCCCTCAGGGACAAAACACTTTCAATTTAAAGGAATAGAGGTATCTTTTGACTCATGGTTTTGGAGGGTTTAGTCCATGATCAGCTGGTTCCAAGGCAGAAACAACATGGTAGAAGGGTATGGTGCAAGACAACTGCTCTCAATCCATAGCTGGCAGGAAGGAGAAAGAGAAAGGAGGAGCCAGGAACAAGAATGCACCCTTGTAGGTCATGACTGCAATCACTCACTTCTTTTGACTAGTCCTTGCCTCTTAATAGCACAGTCAGTTGTGACCTCATTAGTGATTAATTTATCAATAAATACAGTGCCTTCATGATCTAGGCACCTTCCAAAAGTGCCACCTCTGAACATATGAGACATTTTGGGAACATTTTAGATTTAAACCATAACACATCAATGTGTAATAAAAACATAATTTATGAAAAAACTAAAATATCTTAGCAAATTATTCCACTTTGTATTTTATAAGCCATATTATGTAAAATATGCAACCAATCAGTTCTCCTCTTTTGGGAAACAGCAATTTTTAGAGTTTTTTAAAACTGTGTGCTAGCCACAGTGCCTTATGTAGAGTACATAAAGGCAGAGGCCTATTTGGGCTACTTTGATATGTTTTCATTCTGCATAATAAATGTGTATGTCTTTCTGGTATTAATTTCTATCCACATGGCAGACTTTTATTAAGTTCAGCCAGCCCCATTTTCACTAAGTGACCTTACTTAGATTGTGCACTGTTCTCAGCTCTTGACTCATCAGAATAAACACTTAATCAATCATTTTATTAACTAACTGAATGTTTTTCTTACCAGTAAGAGATGGTCATGAGAGGTAAGTAAATTGGCTCCTTTTATCTCTATAATGAAACATTTCAAACGAAGTTTCTGTGAGGAAGCCAAAGACAAATACAAAATACCCACCATTTATTCAGGAATGTGAAAACTGCTTGTAGTTGCATTGTGTTTGAATAAATCATATTGTTACACTGATCTTTATTGACGCACTTTTTCCCAATTTAAAGCATCAATCCTGCTGCTTAAAAGATCTTTTGTTCTACAAGCCCTATGAATCTATCAGGTAACAAAATATTGATTTACCATCTGTGGATTACCTAAATCAGTAAGCTAACAAGATCCTCAGTGGCTTCCTCCCAACCTCTCATACCATTCTATTACCTGTTGTTATGGATTAAAAACTGGTGGTCAACTTAACACCAGCTGAATTACATCAGCATGGTGCTGAGTGTAGATGGCCCACCCAAGGAAAGTTGCCAGAATAAATAGAGATGTGGAGAAGAAGAGTGAGGCATTGTGGGTTCTCATCAAGTGTTGCTGTTTTGAGCCATTGGTTCTCCTGGAGAAGCTTGTCATGCTGGCTTCCCCAATATGGGTTCAGCCATTATCATCGGAGGAGCTTGGGACCTCGTCGCTGAGAGTGGCTGTGGTTCACCTTGGGAGAGGTCTCCTCCACATATTGTGTATTGCTTCCTGGCTCCAGAGGGGCAAAAGTGTGCTGGAGAATCTTGTCACGCTGGGCTTCCTGACTTGTGCTTGACTGTTCTCATTGTTGGAGGAGCTCGGGACCTCGTTGCCGCTGAGGATGGCTGTGGTACTTTTCACGGCAGCCCCGCTCCTTATTTTAAATGTGACTTCTCGGCTCCAGTGTAGAACCCTCAGCCTACTGTACAGCTCCTTCGCCCCAGTGGCATAGACTTTCTAGCTTCCACCGCTGACCTTTAGTCTTCGCAGTGCAGAACTGTAAAATAGACTGGCGTGAGTCTTTACTGGGCTCTTAGATTTCCGGTTGGATTTGTGGGAGGCATTGTCATGCATTTTGGGTCTTTAACTGAACTCATGCAGGACATTGCTGTGGGATCCAGGCCCTTGGCTGAATATCTTGGGTCTTTAGTGTTGTGGACAGATTTTCCTGCACTTTCTTGTGTTTAACTCTGGGTGACCATCATAAATTCTGTGTCCTGTATGCAGTTGTTCTCCCTGTAACCCCTGACTACAACACCTGTGTTTGCAATTTCAGTTATGCACTGATATTATTAGACAAAAGAAAATGATATTCAATTGAAGGAAAGTACAGGGTATGGTCTGAGGCTTCTCAAGATGTGCATTTCCAGAATATACTATATTGCTTAATTTGACTCAGCATCTATGGTTAAGAATATAACCTTTTCAGTCAAAAATTCTCCAGATGAATCAAAGATTTAAACCTAGGCTGACTCTCTCTTCCAATTTTTTTGTTTTGATTTTAGTTTGCATCAGAATTATTTACACAGATACAGGAGATGTATTTTCATAAGTTCATCATTGAGATGCATGGTATAATAATACAAGGACATTGGAACTATTTTAGGGTATTTAGTATTCCTAATCTCTTAAATGAAATGTCAATAAAATGCTTTCTATGTATCCATTCTCCTTTAAGAACTATTCTTATTGTCAATATTCTCCCAATAAAAATGGATATTTAAGACCCTGGTTTACTCTGGGAGGCTGAGGCAGAAAGGTTGCAAATTTGATCCCAAGTTGGGTAATTTAGCAACTTAGTGAGACCCTGCCTCAAAAAAGGAAGGAACTGGGGATGTAGCACAGTGTGAAAACCTTTAGTTCAATCTACAGTTCTGCAAATATTAAAAAAAGAATGATACTCATTTACTAGCCAGCAGGGTGGTAGGCTATAATCTCAGCATTTAGGAAGGCTGAGGCAGGAGAATCACACATTTAACTTGGTGATTTAGTGAGACACTGTCTCAAATTAAAAAATAAAAAAAGGTTGAGGAGATAGTTCGGTGTGAGGATCCTCAGTTCAATTCCCAGTGCCAGAAAACAAACAAACAAATAAACAATCCTCCCAAAAGAAACAAAAAAACAGTATTAAGTAAGAACTCAAGATTAGGCCATGGAAGTCTAATATTTTTATTAATATGCTGTGTTATCTTAGGCAGCTATTGTTCCCTTTGGGACCATTTTCTCATTTTTACTTCTGAGCACTTTCTGTATGCCCTATTTAGAGTTAATTTTGAGGTTCTGATGGTGCTAGTCACCCCAATGACCATTCTTTATTGAGGTTTTATGTTATAGGTACTTATGGGAACTTCCTTATCTATAACCTTCACTACAGCACATTAATATTACTATTGTTATCCTCACTTTCAATTTAGAAAACTAAGAACATTAGGCCATTTGCTTAGGGTTACTGCAGCTTATGTGGTGGAGCTGGAATCGGAATCAAAGTCTGCCACGTATTGTGTCACTCTCTCCCACTCTGCTGTACTGCTTCTCCATGAGGTCATGTCTAGGAATGTGCAGCAGAAAAAGCAAAGCACTAGACAGGTGCACGGTGCTATCACAACCATTATAGTGATTAATCGTCATCATGCAATGTAAGACCTGACACCCGGAGGTGATGTTGCCCTTTCCTTGAATGGGAGTTACATTATGCCATTAGAGAGATAATTATAGTGAAATTTTTCAAAGGCAAATTTTTGCCATAGTCTTTATGCAAGGCCTTGCTAGCACTCCAGGAGAAGCAGAAAATAATGCTGATTGATTTCTCTCTGCCACTTGCTTCAAGTGGTTCCCATTTTAATGCCCTTCACAATTGTACCTTTATTGTCAATCAGAGATGCTGATATTTTAGCTACTACACAGACAGTTGTGCTCTTCAGTAAGTTCAAAATGTCTGCATAGCATAGGAAAAAAACACTATCATTTTTGAAATCTGCTTTGGTGGTTACCATCAAAGGCAAAACTTTTCCTTCCATTATATTCCAGTAATCTGTCAGTTCCCTCCATGTTTCTCTTTAAAGTACTTTTAATTGATGGAGATTCTCTGAGATTTCTGGGACCAAATTCAAATATCACAATAACAAAGATCAGTGAAACTGAATAATTATATTCTTTACTGTAGTTTCTCTATGGATTTCAAAGCCTAAATTTAAAAAAATCCAGCTCATAAAGTGAACATGTGCTATTTCATGAAAAGAATAAAGGTCACATAGAAGTTGTACAAAATGGCTTATATAGTACAATGATGTCACCTGCGGCCAGGAAATCTTCAAACCCTGATTCCAACCCCTCAGGTCTGCACAAAATTTCTTGTGTTCTTGTAATGAGTGCAGCATCCTAAGGATGGGGATATTTATTTATCTGGTTGGTTTCTTCTCCTGAAGACTCTATACATTGACTCTGGATACTTTATTCATTTATCTCTTGCTCTGGTGAAGTCAATAAAGTACACTTATATTTCATCAAATATATTCTGTGGTCCAGGACTTAGATATCAGAAGAAATAATTACACTGAGTGTCGACATGGGCAACTCCTTCTTCTTATTCACACTACTTACCATGCTATGTACTTGATTAGTATTTATTAAAATGAGTTGGTAGGCTGCATCTCAATACAATGATCAAATGATGCACTATGTAAAGATAAAGGTAAACTTAAGGTTAAAACAAGAAACCTGTTTGGGACTGTGAACAGGAAGAATGTGTATCTCTTATCTCCTCTCCTTTGTGCTCCTCCAAAAAATAAAACTACTGGTAGATCTGTTGATTGGGAGGTTGGATTTTGAAAACTGTCTATAATAGAAAGAACCAAGACTTTATGCTCTATTAACAACCAGCAAGTAAAGTAAAAAGTCAAAAAGAAAGGAAAAAGAGTCTAAATTGAAGAGTAGGAAAAAGTAAAAGCTCTAATTTTTTCCTACATCAAATCCAGGTAATATTTTGTAATAGAGATTTAATTAGCTAGCAGATTTCTCTAAATTCAATTCCTTTGCTTAAGAGGACTTGTGACTTTTTGAGATTCTCTATGCCACTACAGAGAAATATGTGTTCAGTATGGAGTGTTGGACTATGAGTAATACCTCCTACAATACTGTACTTAAACTTTAAAGTGCTTAATGACAATAATTATTTCCTAATCAATAATTAATTATTTTAACATTATCAGTTAATATTTAACAAGGTTGTCAATATATAAATTACTAATATCTCTTTAATGTTCCAGTGGTAGTTTCAATTTTAAAGAATGCCCATTATCAAAAAGCACAGGTGGCAAACCTATGGCATGGTTGTTATTGTGTTTTTCTTATAAGACAAAACATGTTCATGTATGACTTGTTTTTTCTGAACTAAATTCTCAGCATTCAAGCTTAATTGCAGTGTTGGCACTTTGAGGTAAATAAGTTAGTGGGTTTTGGATTGTAGTTGGGGCGCTCAGTCTCCAGAAGGATTGCCACCATGGTCATAAAGAATATCTTACCTACCAGTTTATGAGCTCTGAGAAAAAACTACATAGAACTGTATCAACCAAGGTCATTGCAATCTGGGAATTTGATCAAAACATTTTTCAATAATACATTTATTTATTCACTCAGGACTTGCTATGTATGAGATAGTTAGAAGCAAAATATAAAAAACAAATTATTACTTATGTGTAACTTCATGTCTCAGTCACCTTCTTGTCATTGAGACACAATACCTGATGCCCACAATTGAAAGAAAAAGAGATTTATTTTGGCTCACATTTCAATTCAAAGTCAGCTGACTCCAATGTAGGACAGCACAGCAGAGGGGCATGATCAAGAAGTTGCTCATCTCATGGTGACTACCAAGCAAAGAGTGAGTGGAGGATCAAGAGAGGAAATGGACCTTTCCAGATCACACCCCCATGACTCTCCTCTTCTGGTCAGGCCACCACCTAACAGCATATTCACCTATGAACTCATCAGTGGGCTAATCTACCAATGAGTATGGAGTCCCTGTGATCCAGTCAACTCCCAAAAGTTCTGCTTATGAGCACATGAGGCTTTGGGGGAATGTCTTGATATAAACCATAACACTTTAACTTAAATTTCATCTTTTAGTAGAGCATATAGTTCATTTAAATGGGTGATAAGTGGGATTAGAGAGATTTAAAAAGATATTTGGTATATATTTCAAATAATCTTTTCTGGATTCTCAGGTTAGTGGGACTCTCAAAGGATGAACATGTACAAACAGGGAAAGAGAAGTGGGGAATTGTAAGCGGGAACTGTGTTTTCATTAAGAGTATTGGACTGGTAAGGGTCTCGGCATATAGCAGACTAAAAGAGCCATTAAAGATATTTTGATGAAGGAGCCATTTGTAAATCTAAATGTGAATTTAAGGAAAACCAATAAGGAGTAAGTAAGCATCTCAAAGTTGTCTAGGGAAATCTAGAACTTGTCATCAACCTTAGTCTTAAAGGGAAAAATGCTTAAATTGAGCAAGACCTATAGCTGTGACTTTAAAGAGGAATATTGTTTTCATTAGAGAAATGACCATTGCTAATCTGTGACCTGGAAAGAAGAAACAAGAAAAATAAACATTTTCACCTCTTTCTCCACCAACCCTGTGATCCTCTAGAGTTCTCCAAAGGCTGACCCAAGAAGGTCAAAAGGCATTAGAATCTGGTGGTTTTGATTAGTAGAGTGAAGAAAAAACTGGAGGGATAAAAATAGAATAACTACCACAGACATGGAAATGAAAACATCGCTGTGCATCTTCAGTTGCTAGAGTACAAGAACTGAGTGTCAAGAATAAAAGATAGTTGTAAGAATATGATATATCTGAAGCCTTTCCATAATTTCTAATTGAATTCTGAATAAAGC
Organism: Dasyprocta punctata; assembly: GCA_004363535.1. NCBI lineage: Eukaryota > Metazoa > Chordata > Mammalia > Rodentia > Dasyproctidae > Dasyprocta > Dasyprocta punctata. Next base: position 105,028 of record RJWM01000244.1, read on the forward strand.
TTGTAACCTGTTATAAAACCAACCAGGTTATAGACCCCTGTCACACTCTCTGGATAGACAGATGATTCTAGAGCCTGATGAAGAGAAAGAAGAGCTTGCCTGGAAGTGAACACAGCAATTTGTATTCTATAAGAAAAAGAATGACTATGTCCACTAAGGCAATGGAAATTAAGATGGTAAGGAAGATAAAACTCAGAGAAATGTTTTGGAAATAATATCATCAAGATCTGTTCCTTGAAATGTAGGAAAGTAAGAGACAAGTTTTACAGTTTGGATATAAAATGTGTTAAAGTCTTGGTCTCCAAGGCAGCAGTGTTTGGAGAGGTGTTTTGGAAGGTGATTGGATTATAGGGCTTTAACTTCATCAGTGGGTTGATTCATCAACAGACTGATGATTTGATGGCATTATTGGGAAGTGATGGAAACTTAGGAGATGGAATCTAGTTGAAGAGAGTGACTTACTGGGTTTGCCTTTTTGGACTGTATTCTTCTCCCAGCCTTTTCCTTTCTGGACTGTAGTCTCTCTCTGGTTCCTGGCATCCTCCCTGAGATGAGCCCCTCTTCTTTGCCACCCACACTCTGCTGTGTTGTTTGTTTTCACTACAGGGCCAGAGACAATAAAGCTAAATGACCATACATTGAAATCTCTGAATACATGAACCAAAATACATTTTTCCTCTTTTAAATTGATTTTCTCAGGTATTTTATCCCAATGACCAATATCGTTTATGCCTAGATGTTCCCCCACAAAGTCTCAGGTGGTCATATGGCTTTTTTTTTTGGAGGTGGCTGGATCTAGAGTGTGTGATTGTTTTGTAGTACAATGCTGGGATTAAGGATGTGAGTGCCACACCCATTCTAGGGTGGGTATCTTGCATACAATATATAAGACAGAAAGAGTCTTGTCTTGTCTCTTGTTGCTGACTTTCACCACCATGAACTGTTGCTCCTCTGTCATGTACCACCCTGCACTGAAGCCAGCTGATTATGGACAGAAACCTCTGTAAACTGTCAGCTAAATAAACATTTCCTCCTTTAATTTTGGGTGTTGGGTATTTTTTATCAACAGTAAGAAAAGTAACTAAAACAATGACAAAAGCTGACTAATATAGCAAGTAGCTAGGGGGAGTACCAGATTTCTAGTTATAGTTATCAGAGATATAGAACTGCAAAACAACCAAATGAAAACGTAGGAAAAGAATTTGCAAATGTCCATTTGCATATATGTAACAGATAGCTAATATTCAAGTATAGTATGGCATGCTGGTAGAGATTTGAGTTGGGGTATAGATTTTAGAAGACTTACTTAAGGTTTAAGACACAGTGCAATGTGCACATTCCTAGAACTGTCTATAATCTGGAGAGAGTGGAGTAGAAAAACTTATGAAAAATAGAAATAGTCTCACAGTACAATAAGAATGAGAAGAGCTGAAAATGGTAAAAACTCTGTTGGATATATCAATTAGAAAGCCATTGGTCACTTTGGACAACATGATTTCATTGGAATGGGAAGTAAGTGTGGATCTTTAAGGTATCAAAGAAAGGTTAGGACTTAGAGACAATAATTTCATACAATTCCATTCAAAAGTTCACACATGTGGGAGAAAGGAGAAACAACACAATTTTCTTCTTTTTTAAAGAAAGAATTAGAGTTAAGAAGAGGATGGATAGATAAGACAGTGAAACCTGCTTACTCATTGATGAAAAGAAACAACAGAAGGCATGTCTGAAGGAAAGAGAATGGCAAATGGATGAAGAATTAAGAGTTGACATCAATCGCTTCTCGGCCTTTTGGCTAAGATCAAGTGTAGAGTTGACATCAAATTGCAATGGAAACCAACATTTGCATATTAGATATAGGAGCTTCTTTTTATAAACTAAATTTTTGAATTGCAATACAGGTCACGCTTAAATATGAAATTGTTTTTATAGTCTCATTCTAGGAGTGTAGCCCAAGAATTGTGGGCAGCAATCAGAACATATTTAGTTATTGTTAAATTGTTATTATTATGATTGTTAGTCAATAGTAAGAATGTGGAAATGAGTTGACTAGTGGCAAGCAGCGTCTAAAACTGAGGACTACCATTCCTAAATGTGCTCATCGTACTTGCTTCCCAAACCTAATCTTTATTTCAAAATCAGCTCAAATTTTACTGGTCATATCTCTTTTTGTGTGTTAGTGTGTTCCTTCTAAATAGACTTTATTTTCATTTTTCACAGATTTGCTCATTAGAGAACAAAGTCATTCTATTTCATTCTAACATGGCCACTAAATTTATGAGCAATATGTCATTACTTAGTGGGATAAAATAGTGCTTAAGGGCATATGTTTCAAAGTTATGCTGCCTGGATGTCAGCCACTTACTGGCCCTTTGATGTTAAAGGGTGCTTAAGTGCTTTGTATCTATGTTTTCACCATCTACACAACTGAATCAGCATGAAATCATCCTAACCATGAGAGGGTTAAAGAGGGTTAAAGCCATGAGAAATTTAAAAGTGTGACTAAATGCATTACAATGTCTGATCACAAAAGAAAAAAGAAACAATATCATAGTAGTTGTACTATTACTAGATCAGGTAATAAGCAATAATTTGCTCAGGCACATTATCTACTTTGATTAAGTGCTACCCTACTTACCCACATTTGTTTCTTCCAAACTGAATGGACATCCAGCCAGCCATAATGATAAATTGAGGTAAAAATAGTATCCACCTAGGTCAACAAAGCTGGGTTTTTATTAATATCATTATTAAAATTCTTTTCCTACAATCAGGGAAAAATATTTACCAGCTCCTGTACCCTTCTTCAACCAGGGAGGAGGAAACTGTTTACCTGGGTGAATGGTCCTGGGTCATCACAGAGTATAGCCCTTTCTAAATGTGAAGCTCTGTGTTCACAGAGGGGTGAGTTTTGCTGACCTGGTGTGATTCTTATTCATGCTAGCTAAATACTTGGGCAGGTGAAATGTAGTTATTCTCTTCATACCCTTTCAAATAGAAATGTCTGTGTTGATCTCCAGATCCTAGGTTCATGCCTTCATAAGGCCTTATCATTCACATCAATGAAAATAGAATATTAACAGCAATAAGTATTAAATGGTTTAAATGTGTGAAAAATTAATCTCTGCATCTCTTCATGAGACAGGATATCTCTGGTAGCTTATCTGCTCTGTCCAAAGATGAGTTTTGACTGATACTATATTTGCCCATATATTCTGGTAGATGGTGGTTTCCATTAGAGAAGCTGTCAACTAAACATGTGAAAGATGACAGTAAGCTTTCCTGCTTAGCACTGGACTTTGAACATTATGTTGTCTATTTGTCTGAAAAAGATAAACTATACTTTGTATCTGATTGTAAGGTTCTACAAATTATGGATAGCCTAAAGTGATTTAGGTGTTCTTATTTAAAATACTTGATCGAATCAAGCAAGTGCAGGAAATCGCCATAAAATAGCTGAAAAAGTTAGGAACAAAGGCTCTAGAGGATTTAATTCAGGACAAAAATGTAAGTTCCTTAGAGGAGAGAGAACATAATATTTTAGAAACATTCCTCAAGACACTAATTTTTCCAAAGTATGGGCATGGAGAATCAATAGCCAAATAAGTGGAGGACACATGGAGCAGGTACGTATTCTTCTTAAATGTGCACACAATCCAAAGGGAAGGATTATGTTTACTATTGTTGTTTTTAATCATTACCCAAAAGCACTTATCTAAGATTTGCTTTTTATAGAAACTCTGATTGATATCCTATGGATCAGTCTAGAGTTCTATTGAACACAAATTGGTGATCGATTAGATTAAAAAAGCCTTCAATTTGTAGTGAGTAGAAAGTAGTGAGTAGAAAGTAGAAAGTGGTGAGTAGATGATTTTATTTTTTTTCCTCTAGAGCAGTGACATTCCTACTGACTTAATTATCACAACCTTCTTTAGTAGTGTTCTTAGAAAACTTTCAATGACAAAGTTTTCTCACATTGATTCTCCATTTGGTCCACTACTAAATATGGGTTCTTCATTGGCAAGGACACTCAAAAAGAAGATCAAGATGTTGCAAATATCCTCTGTGAACTAAAAATTAGTAAAATCTGTTTTAGAACTAATTTTCTCTAATTTGTTTTTATAGCCACAGCTTTAAATTTTGTAAAACTTTAATTTTTAAGTAAAATATAAATTATAAGCATATTTATACATTTTTGCATATTTAAAATGTTATGGTCTTATGTTTAGTTGTAACATTTAAAAAAATCTGAACACCTCTTTGACTGAAAAAGAGGTAAAATTACAGCAAAACTGATTAGTGATTATGTGACTATCTCTTTCCAAGTGCATGCTGGCAGGAAGAAAAGGGTGTAGAGTCATTGGAATGATGGGACATCTATGGCAAAACGGTAGGTCAGTGTGTCCGGTGGCAGTTTGAGAAGAGAGTAGAAAAGGTTTAGAGTCAGACTCATCCTTCCCTGTTTGGAATGGTGAGCCCATATGCAAGATACTGCATTGCTCTGAGTATCATTTTCTCTACCTGTCGAGCAATGATACTGCTGCCTATCTTGCAGTGCTTTTAGGAAGAATAGAATGAAAGAATGAAGGTTAGGTGCTTGCCATATATAGGTACTTATCAAACATTGATTATTTTTCATTTTTTTTTCCTCTAAAGTAGTGACATTCAACTGGGAGCAATTTTGTACTCCCTGAGGATAGTTGGTATGATCTGGAGACATCTTCGGTTGTCACACTGGGGAGAAGTGGCATTCATGTCTGGTAGATAGAGGCCAGGGATACTGGTAACCTCCTACATTGCAGAGATTAGTGCCTGGAATAAGTAATCAAATAATCCAAAATGTCAGCAGTGCCAAGATTGAGAAATCCTGCTCCATATCGCAGTGCTAAAAACACTGACTTGCCTCCTCTATAGCTGTGTTTAGTTATTTCAGCACAGATCAAGGAAAGTATAGGCATATTCTAAGGAGAAAAAAAAATTAACATGATAGAGACTAGAAGCATTCAAAAGGATGAAAGTTTAAATTTTGAATACTGTATTCACTTTAATCATAGGAAATCAGCGGTAATGAATGCACCCTGTTTACTTATAAACCAAAGTTAGTGACAGAAAACTCCAAGAAAAGAACAAAGAGACTAGAAAATATCCTGTAGGTCCAAAAAAAAGTAAAAATGTTGAATTATCTTTTTCTCCCTTTGATTATTAAAGAGATCTATTTCCCTCTGGAAGTGGGAAGTCCAGCAGTTGATTTCAAGAAAAAGATCTAAAATATTATACATCTAAGCTCTGCTTTTGTTCCTCAAGAAAATGTAGGATTCGATGATGAATCCATGTTGTGCAGCTTTGGGGACATTTTAGCTTCTAACACAGATATGTTCATAACAATAGACAGTTTGAGATGCCATGTCCCTTACCAGAAAGCAATGATCAAGGACTAAGAAATACAGAATATGTGTGCACATACAAGCTTGACTTCCCCTGTACAAACACACAAATTTTTTTTCTTGGCTTTTTGAGACAGGGTTTCACTATGCAGTTCTGCTTGGTCTTGAGCTCACTTTGTAGCCCAAGATGGTTTTGAACTTGCAACAGTTCTCCTGTCTTAGCCTCCTGAGTTCTGGGATTACAGGCATGTGCCACTATGCCTGGCTATGCACACAAATTTTTTGCTTGGAATGGTATATATGCCATTATTCAAGTTGTCTGCAGCTCACGTCAATAATTGTGAACAATGAGAGAATATGGGGATTTATTTTTTTTTTAATTAAGGTCAGTTACAAGCAAGAGTTGAGAGGCTACCTGTAGACTGTATTGTTTCTCTATAATACAATGCCAGCAAGTCAGCAAGATATAATATTGCTTTCTTCTTAGAGTTTAGAACCTCACAAAGAGTTGGAAAGAAACTAGCATAAGAATCAAGGTGAAATAATAGAGACTAAAATATTTAATAAGCAAGCATTACTCATGAGGAAGTATTTCTTTTGAAAATTGATAAGATATATAGAGATGCTCTCAGGTAACTGACACATGAAATAAGAAACAAATGCAGGTGTTTTCAAGAAGAATAAGAAGATAGCAGGATCTAGCCAACCCTTTTTGCACTCAGTTCCTGATACATTAATGCCCATAGGAGCATGGTCAGTTAGGGTTCTCCAAACCTGGAGCACAGGTAACTTCAAAATGAGTATCACCGTAATTTTCCATCCATACCAAGAAACTTGTAAGCTATTTATTTGAATTTCAATGTTTTTCCAACCAGGTTATGTCTTGATCTCTCATTTGCTTATTAGAGCTGATACTCCAGTGAATGTATGTGTAACACATGAGTTCTTCATGTAGCGATATTTTAGTCTACTGTAATATTAGGTCAACAGTACTGTGGCTGGGGGAACTTGGAAAAATCATTTACTCTTCCAGTGCCTCATTTTATCAATCTGTGAAATAGATTATTATTACTAGTGGTAGCAATCCCATGGAATGGTTTATGGACATTAAATGTGGAGGTCTGAGAACAGTATCTAGTACACACAAGGGGTGATCAAAATATATCATGAATGTTTAAATTAAAAACATTATCCAGTTAAAGGCATATTGTCATTATCCTCCCTCAGTACACTCTCCCTGATTTTAAACATAACTATCCCATTGTTGCTACTTTCTGAAACCATTCTGGAAGTCTTTTTCTTCTGTGAGCGTCTTTCTGAGGTGTGATCAAAAACTCTTAGGATGCTGCTGCCGAAGTGTCCTCATCCACCTTTCCCACTGGAGCTAGCACTGTGTGACTTCTGGCTCTTTCTCAAAATCAAAATGACCATGAAAGATAAATGTTTCAAGTCAATTCAGGACATGAGTCCAAACCTGATAGCACAACTAAAGACACTCATGAAAGAGGACTTTCATAATTGCTTCAGAAAGTGGCCAGAAGTGGGCTTGAAGTGAGAGGAAATGTTTTGAGGGAGAGTTAATGACAATATTTCTTTTATTGTAATGCATTTTTAAATTTAAACATTTATTGTGCTTTTGATTATATCTTGTGTGACTCACTTCACATATTATTTGCCATTGTTACTGTTAATATATTTAGTATTATTAAAATTTGTAATTTCTAGTAATCTCTCTATGTAGGATCGGCAATGTCATCCAAACATTCATCAAATGTTTATTGCTATACTATGACATCTCATAAAATGTCCTAGGCATTGAAGTAGAGAGATGATAGAATAGTCTCTGTTGTCAAGGAGCCTGAACCTAGGGAAAGAGACCAGGATCATAGGCTTATCATACTCATACCATTTGGCTATCAAATCAAGGGTGCTGAGGAAGAATCCTTGTAGGGGCTCACCTGACCCAGGTAATGCCACTCAGCTAGAAATCAGCCAGAAGTGGGTTAGGTAGGGTAAAGGGGACAGCATGATGAAGAGCCTGGAAGACATGTATGGGAGTTCTAAACCACCATCGTTTGATGTATTTCAGCCTCAATTAATGCTGAATAAGCATAGTAAACATACTTTTTTTTTTTAACTTGAAATGGATGATATCACTCTCAATTTTTATAACCCTATAAATTGTTAGTATCATTGTCTTACAGATGTGGAAATGAGACACAGAAAACATAAATTTAATGCCAAGGCTCAGTGCTACTGAGTGTCAGTCAGTAGTGGCAGGCACCTACCCAGCCCAGTTCCAGTCTTGTAGCTTACTTAATGGATATAAACATCACAGTTAAGGAACTGCTCCAAAGAGTTTGACAGCAGCCTCAGTGATCTCAGTTCTTTCTGGCACCATTGATCCCTTTGTGAGGGTGAGTTTGAAGGTTTGAGGTGTTGGATAGTCCATCTGTTAAGGAGCCCACAGACCAGGGCTTTTCTACTCTTTGCAGGCTGAGTAAAGAGCCCACTGAGAGTCTCTGGAGCTCTTCCTACATGAGCTGGACTCCCATGAAAACTGTGAAAAATGTCGGAGGACTTGTTAGTCTTTGTCAACCATGACTTTGTTATCATACTTTGGGACACCCCTAAAATCCTCAGCTGGTGACATTGACCTGCACAGGTCCATCAACACAGTCCATGTATGATAAAGCAGAGACATCACTATGATTCAAGGATGCATCTCTTCTGCATTTTCCTTAAGCTAACATTGAAAGATTGAGCAAATAAAATTATAGGATACTCAGTTAAATTTGAATTTCAGGTGAATAGACTAATTTGCTTTAGTATTTGCACATTCCATGCAATGTTTGTGATATTCTTATCCTAAAAAATTATTTGTTATTAGTCTGAGATTCAGATTTAACTGGGTCTCTGGATTTTGGTAGTTCCAACCTAAGATTGAGAAGATGACACAGTGCAAATGTTGTCTGGAAAGAATTCAAAGATGATTCAACGATTTGAGTCAAAGTAGTGGACAGTCAGGAAATAGCTACTTCAACGGTGTGTTTTTGGCCTCAGAGTTCCATGTATAGAGCCCCCTCCCCAGAACCGCATGCATTCCAGTGAGGGCTTTGAGAGAATGTGAGACATTAACAGAGAATGTGACCAGGGCCCATGGAGGTCATATGTGTGTTTTATTCAGATCTATTTCTTGCCCCTGCCCTGCCTGATCTGCCTGCTGTAGCAACAGAACATTGTAGAGTGCTTTCCCAAGCCTGGGGTCAACTAGCTTCTGGCCGGGCTCATTCACCGGGACAGTGGTCAGACATCAAGTTGCTGGAGGGAGGGAAAACCCTGAGTGGGGCTTGTTCTTCTCTACTGGCTGGAATCGTATCTTCTTTGTGCCTCCAGTTACATTCAGAGGCTGATAATGCGCCAAAGTCCCTTGGTCTGACCAGCAAGGCAGGTCCCACTAACCTTGGAGCAGCTTCTTTTTGTTCCACCAAGCCCTACTAGGCCTTCCAGTTCTTCCATTATCCATTACAGCTATCTGTACTAAATGCCTTCTGATTTGGACATTTTGCTTTAGAGAGGTCTCTTTTCTTAGTTGCATCTTCAACCTTACTTAGAGCATTATAATTACGACATGGACTGGAGGACTGGGAGTGGTGGTGGTTTGTTTTCTTAACAAGGAATGAGTGGCGTCTCAACCTTAGATCCTATAATAACCATGTAACTCAAGATCCTAATAATAGTTCTCATTTATTCATCTTAGTTTATTCCAGTAACTGGGCTAAATTCTGCATTTGTGATGACTCACTTTGTGTGCTAGCTTTATTGGGCGACAGGATGCCCTTACATTTGGTTAAACGTTACTCAGGGAGAGGGTGCTTCTGGATGAGGTTATAATAAGAGTCAGTGCACCTAATAAAGAGGATTGCCACCCCTCTTGTCGGTGGGCCTCCTCTAGTGAAATTCTTAATAGAACAAAAATCTGAGTAAAAGAATTTCATCTGCCTGACTACCTTCACACGGAGACATTGTAATTTATTTACTTTTCTGTGTTCAGCCTTTTGAACTACATCACAGTGTTTCCTGGTTCTTAGGCCTTTGGATTTGGACTGGAGCTGTGCCTGTGGCTCACGTGGATCTCCAGGTTGCCAAATGTACATCTTGGAATGTGCCAGGCTCCACTAACTGTGTGGGCCAGTTTCTGATCACTCACTTACTCACTCACTCACACACTCACTCACTCGATCAACCGATGTGTATATATATTTTTTTATGATTCTGTTTTCTGGAGAATCCTAATATGGTGTTTACATGTTATTGGATTCTTACCAATCATCCTCCAAAATGGTCTATCTAGCCCCAGCTTACAGATGAGAAAAATGAGGCTCAGGAAAGATAAGACACTTATCTTGTTTAAAGTCAAGAAGTAATAATGCAAACACAGACTTTCCTATGTCTAATATTTTTTTAAACAACTATTATATAGGAATGAATCACGTACTGTGGAAAATAGGTCAAGTGGAAGACTGAACAAATGCAATGGTACAGCAAGATGGGCTTTCATGCCAGCACGCATCCTCCTTCCTCCTCCTTCTCCCGCTCATTCCTTTCCCCCCACTTCTCCCCTGCCTTGTTCTAACCTTTCTTTCTCTCCCATTCCCTTATCTCCCCTGTCCTAACCTTCCTTCCCTTCTTATTCTCTCTTCTTTCTTTCACCTTAGTTAGGTAGGTTTAGGGTATGACGAGGGTACTTGTAGTGGAAGAAAACACAGAGGAACAAAATCACCAGGATGTCTAGAGCTCATCGTACTTGAATTGTCTTACACTGCGGAATACAAGCATGGCTGCCATGTCTTAGAAACACTGAGGTTCCCACATCTGTTGGAAAAAGGGAATGAACATGGTTCTTAATGATGTCACTCAAGGGTGTCACAGAATCGAAATTATTTGTTTTTTCTTCCCATTAATATTCATTTTTTGGTCTTCAATTTGGAGTGATCTTCGAAAGAAAAATATATTTTACCAATCCAATCATATATTTACGTTATCTTAAAACATTTACTAAATGTCTCTTTACAAAACTCTGGGTACATTGTACTATTTCCATACAGTTAAGAGTTTGAGAAACAAGGATCCTATAATTCAGTCCTTACCATGGTGCATTCAAGCTCATGGCCTTGACATCCTCCAAATTCCCTTTGGCCACCCAATTAAATAGGTCAGGTAGTAAAGTTTGATCATACATTAAAAGATTCTGTCCTTTTTCATGGCCTTATCAAAGATTTAGCATATCTTTCCAAACGAACTGAACTAGGGAGACATCCTTTGAAGCATCTGCTAAAAGATAGAATGTTACCTGTCAAACACTAGAAGAAAATGGTAATGCAAAGATTAAAAAAAAGTATGGTCTAAAGGAAATAAAAATGTAGCAAGAGCAGAAAGACTGTTAAGAGGTATAGACAATATAGATGGATCTTGTTTACAGACTAAATAAAAATAAGAACAATAAATACATAATTACTGTGCATAATTATTTTTTATTCAGTGCTGTATTGTTTTATCTTATCCGGTAACTATTTTATTTGTACTTATTTACTATTTATAGACTTCTAACATAAAATTTAATTCTCAGTTTCTTCTAAATAATAATTCACAAAGAAAAAGAAAGTTTGAATTAATGTATATGTCGCATCTTTTCTTTTTGTAAAAATATATAACCTACATGAGTTTAATTTTCAATGAGTTTGAAAAGGAGCCCATTTTTATATAGTCCTTATTATGAATTAAGAGAAAAGATACAGAAAGATGCCTATTTTCAGAAGCCTGCCCTCAAGGAGTTTCTCATCTACTGGTGAAGATACTTCTGAACAGATGGTGGCAACAGGATGCACTGTGTGTAGTAATAAAGGTAGTAATAATTACTGTAGTAATAATTACTGTGTGTAGTAATAACACACATACACACAGAGAGAGAGAGAGAGTCAGAGACAGAGAGAAACAGAGACACAGAAAGAGAGAGAGAGAGGATACAAAGAAAAATGACTTACTCCAAATTCACGTATGTCCATCTGAGAGGAAGTTTGCTGTGAAAGGATAGGGAAGACCTTCTCCTGTTTGATGTTATCCCTGGATCTTCAGAGATGAAGACTAGCTGCATGAGGAGGGGCATCTTGGGAAAGTCATTTCTCAAGGTAAAGTGTGAAGCAGCAGAATTCTGTTTTCATATTTAGGTGCAGAGGATAACTTGTAAGTCCGGATGTGGTGAGAAGTGACATTGAAAAGAGGCCCACAAGCAGCCAAATATGTGAAAACTTCGTTAATGTTCACAATGCTGAATTATTTGAGCATCACTATGTTACTTTTTTCAAAATTACTTGCATGATAGATATCTGTTTTTTTCATGATTGCTTTAATGTCTCAAGTAGAAAAGAAATTTTAAATAGCACAAGAAGGACAGAGAAGGCTGGTCATTGAGCTGTTGTATTAACCAAGATAAGATGCGATTAGCACCCAAATAGCAGAGGTGAAAATAGCAGGGAGAAGACCAATAGTAATGTAGCTCTTACTTGGTAGTATATTTGATTCCTCATTCAGATCAATAAATTGATAACTCTTAACAAATAGGTTTCAGCCCTCCCAAAAGTCCCCATGCTTCATTTTCCATTCCTAATGCTGATTTAATATTTCCAAATTTCTGTGTAAGCACTCATTCCCCAGAGTGTAGTCTGCAGACTGACAACAATGACATGATGACAGTGACATTAGACCAGCTAGTCAGAAATAAATACTCTTAGATCCATTCCAGACCTACTGAATCAGAATTTGAATTGTAGCACATGCCCCAGATGAATTGTGTGTGGTACAAAGTTTGATACTATGATGTTCAGTTGGAAAACCTACTCAGATTAGCTAAGGTGTTTTTAAGTATTATTGATTGAAGCTTATTGACAATCAAAAACAAATAAAAAACTCAGAAATGCATAAAAGATTAGATCAATTGCAAAACAATTAAAAGTGCTAAAAGCTTGAAACAAAAATCACTATTGACTGTGAATAAAGCAGGTAGCTGAATGCTGTGGTTCTCTGATTATTAGTTCAATTGACAAAAGAATAGATATTTATTTACTTATTTATTTATGCTTAATTTTCCTTTTCACGTTGGCCTGCCTTATTTACTTTCTGGTGTACATGCCATTAACAATCAGTTGCAAGAAAAGAAAAATTGTTTTTCTTTCACAACAATGCTTTCTTTATCGCCATCTTTGTTTGTTTCTTATCTTTTCTTTTTTTTTTTTTTTTTTTTTTTTTTTTTTTTTTTTTTTTTTTTTTTTTTTTTTTTTTTTTTTTTTTTTTTTTTTTTTTTTTTTTTTTGGAGACAGAGTCTCGTCATGTAGCTCAGACTTGTCTTGAACTTGTGGCTATTCTGATCCTCCTGCCTCAGTCTCCCAATTGCTGGGATTACAGGGTTGCGCTTGGGTTTATCGTGATTCTTTAAAAGTCAAATTAGCAGAGTAACCCTAGAGCCAGTGGTCAAACATTCTGACTTCTGAATAGAGAGCTGTAACACATAAAATTCCTGTTTTCTTAAACATTTTATTATTTGGCTTAAGTGTCATTATTTGGCCTGCCCCTGTTTACTTTTTTCATTGTAAGCAGTTTCTTACTGTGCAATAACTAACTGGACCAATGTTTAATTAATTTAAAATTGTAGTTTCTAATCAGAAACTTCTCACTATAATAAATAAGAATGCATGGCATTGATACAAGGATAAAAATTAGAAAAAAAATAAAGAAAATGAGAGTGACAACACATGCACATATAATGGCAATTGACTTATTAATACGACTCTACTACAAAACTTAGTGCTAACACGGACCAATTAGATCTTAGGTATTAATCAACAAGATCAATTAAATGGAGAACAAACATGGAATGAAGTTTAGTAGCTACTGAGTCTGTTTAACGATTTAGAGAATCTATGAGAAAATCCTTCTAATAATTTTTTTAAAGAAAGCGTTAAGTGTGTTAAGAGCCTTCAAAACTTAATAGCATGTTGGTTTGCTCCTAACTTGCTATTCCTCCTCTTTTCACCTTGGAATTTTATTTATTTTTCCATCATTGCTCTAAATCAAGCCATATATATCTATCTTTCTGACCTGTTTCAGGCTAGTTTTTAAGTTTTGCTGTTCAGTTATCCTCTCGGGATAACTCTATGTTCTGCTTGTAAATATCTCCAGAGGCACACATTCTCCTCTTTTTTTTTTTTTTTTTTCATTTTGTTCTTTTTTTTCCTGATGCCAAAGTATGTTTTTTTTTCATTTTTTTTATTTTAAAGATAGTAAAATCCAACAAAACAAAACAAAACAAAACAGAACAGAACAAAGCCAATCAAAACAATGCAGCAAAATTGGTACAGAACTTCAAAGCAGGATACTAGGAAAATAACAATAGCTACTGTAGTATATCTTGTTATCTTCATAAATGTTGTCCATTCTATTATATATAGCAAAATCAAACCAAAAACAAAACAGAATAAAACCAATCAAATAAAATTGTTTTGAATAAAGCAAAACAATTAATCAGAACAAAGCAAAACAGTGAGAACAATATTGAACTTCAGAGACAAGATAGAAGGAAACCCCTCATATTTGCTATATTGCATACTGTCATCCTCCCAAGAGATGCTTGGACAGTTGGCCCCAAAAGGATAAAAGTTTAAATTTTGAATACTGTATTCACTTTAATCATAGGAAATTGGCAGTAATGAATGCACCCTGTTTACTTATAAACCAAAGTTAGTGACAGAAAACTCCAAGAAAAGAACAAAAAAAAAGATTAAGTTCAGTTTTAGTTAAATCATAATTGAGAAAATATATAGGAAATTATATAGGATAAAGAGTTCGTATAGATATTATAAAATTTGGACTATCAAAATAAATTTGATTATTTAATTTTTCCTTACTATTTAAAATTAGTATATTACAAAAGGTACGTGATAAACCAAGGATAGGAAAATTAAGTATAAGCATACATTAGATAGGACTTATGCTTAAGTATCTGTAGCTGCAGGAAGACCAGTAATTTAGAGGTGGACTGTGGCATAAAATGTTATGTTCAGATTTAATCAAGGGATTCCCACAAAGGCACTGAGAATAAGGTGTGTAAAATACTGAGTTTTTTACAAGTTTATATTTGGCCCTAATAGTTATATTAAATATATAGGATGATTTTTCAAAATCTCAAAATTTTTCTTAACATTTCAAAACAAATACTATGCATTGAATTGATGAATAGCCTTAAGATAATTTTAGGCATGTTTAGACAAAGGTATTTTTTCTTTATATACTGTATATCTATATCTATATCTATATATACGTAGTTGAAGAAAAGAATATGAAGTGGGAGTAAGAAAAGCTAAAAATTATGTAACTAGGTTGCCTCAATTTCCTCTTTTGATTAATTTTGCCCTAACTATTCCAGTTTTATTTTCCAAGCATGCACATCTCACAACTATTAACAGTTTGGTCTCAATTAATGCAACAATTATAACACACTTTGACTAGAATATCAAGACATCATAGGGTTTCTAAACTTTAATAATCTAGATAATTGCTTCACCTTTTTGCTGGTGAATCTAGTCATAATTAACCAATTAAATCACATCAGCAGTCCACTTTTTCCTCAACTGTATAACTTAGAAGGATGAGGGATGAAAAAGAGAGAGAGAAGCAAGACTCTATCTAAACATAAATGTCATTCGATCATAGAACCTTATTAAATGAATTTAAATGTTTTAATTTCTGGCGCTGTGTTTTTCATAATGAACTCAGCAGGAATTGAAAATGAATTTTTTTCTGAGATTTTTGTGTCTTTTGAGTTCTAAAGAATATTCCTCTTGAATTTTCAGTAGATAAAATGAAACTTTTTTTAATATCACATCAAACTAGTCCCCTAGGAGAAAATTGTAAAAAATCCATGGTACCTGCAAATCACTTTAATTATGTTTTTCTGTGTGAAATATATGTAAGAAAGTATTTGTTTAATTTTATTTTATTGATGCTATAGTAGTTTTCATAATGTTATGTTATATATCATCCAAGTATGATTGAGACATTCAATTAGCCTGAGGTTCAGGGTGAATGGAAATATAAAATAAGAGGTGGATTCAAAAAGAAATGTTTTATTGAAGTATATGAAGCTCTTTGAAGACTATGTGAAAAGTTTTAATATTCAAAGACTAATATGACACCTAATAACAAAATAACTAAAATTAATTGATTTAATTCTCTCTGGAACCGAATAGAAATATGTACTTTATATGTATTTTCTTAAGTAATGTTCCCAGTAGTTCTTTCAGGCAGGTACTGTTATTACAGTCGTTATCTTATAGATACAGAAACTTAGAGAGCATAAGGTCATACAGAAAGTAATAAGTTGAATTAGTAGTATCATTATTGATCATATTACTTCATAAATGTAATTTATGGTGTCATGGAGTTGGATATCAATCTTTTAAATACTTTAAATGTGTTGAAAATGATACAATATGAGTTTGTACAGAGACATTTTATAGTGTACACATACTAGAGAAAGGGAGGTAGAAACTCCTAACTATTTGCTCTCTAAAACTGGTTGTTATGGAATTGGGTATCAGGAAGAAGGGGTAATTACAATAATTGAGTCTCTGGGATTCTGAAAGACTAGTTGTCTGAGTCACACCTAAGATCAGTTCTCAGATAGATTTTTGTCTGGGATGGTGTGAAGGCCCACGGAAGGAAGAAAGAACAACAAATTGAAGGAACCCACACACTGTGACCATGGCACTCTGCAGTGGGGGCAACTCAACCAAGAAGCTTCCCATTCGTATCTAGACCTTACCTACTTTGTCTTTCAGAAGTTCACATTGTCACCATGTATAGGGATGTGTGCCACTTCTATTCTTTCAGATTCTATTTGTCAGTCTTCAGTAACCATGATGCCCCATCCCCAAAGTCATCTCAGAAACTCATAGGTAACACTCCCTAGAAAACAAGCCAAATGCTTTTTCTGTATCTATTGAGATAATTGTGTGATTTTTATTCTTCTATTAATATGGGGTAGTGTATTAATTGAGATTTGAATGTCAAATCAACTTTGTATTTCTAGACTAAACCCTACATAGCATAGCACATGTATTAGTTGGTTTTCTTTCACTGGGACAAAATTACCCGGCCCCTGCAGTTTAAAGGAGGACAGATGTAATTTTAGCTCGCAGTTTCAGACTAGGGTTGGCTGACTGCAAGGTAGGGACATCATGGCAGAAGAGCACGGTGCAGCAGAGCTGCTCATGGCATCTGGGAAAGCAGAGCGCAGGGGATGAGCTCCTGTGAGAGCTCTGCCCTGCGAAGACACATGCTTGGTGACTCAGCTCCTCCAACTGGGCCCCACCTCCTGTGACCAGCTATGAACATCAAGCATTAATCCACTGCTGAGCACAGGGCCCCCGCGATTTACTCACATTTTTAGGAACCTTAATCCACTCAAATTGATAATTAAGATTCACTGGCACAGTATGTCATCATTTATGTATGTTGCTGAATTCATTTTGTGGCTGTTTGTGTTTATAATTAGAAGGAATATTGATTTTCTTGAACTGTCTTTATTTGCCTTTTGAAAGTTAATACCAATTTCATAAAGTGAGCTGGAATTTTTCTTTTCTGTATTTTTTTAAAAAAAACAAAACAAAAAGGATAAAAATGATGCAGAATTTCAAAATAATAGAAAATCAACACTAGTTAATATATGGCAAATTGTTATCTTTAAAGTAATTGTTCAGATTACAAGATTTAGGCATAAAAAAGATCAAGATTTTTTGAAGAATTAGTGTTATTTTCTTCTTTAAATGTTTGACAAAATTCATCAGTGAAAGCTTTTGTTTGTGGGAAGATACCAAATGATTAATTCAGTTTATTTACATGTTATTATCTTATTCATATTGTCAGTTCTGCTTTAGACCGTTTTAATCTGAAGTTTTAATATTCTTAGGAATTTGTTCATTTCATCTAAATTGTCTAGGTTGTTGACATAAAATTTTACATAATACTGTTTTATTCACTTTTAACTTATGTAGGGTGAGTAATGATATTCCTTGTTTTATATTTAAGTTGCTAATGTGAGTTTACCTGACTTTCTTTGTCAAGAAAAGAGGTATCAGTATGTATATTGATCTCTCAACAAACAAACAAACAAACAAACAAGCAAATGATACTTGGTTTCTTTTTTTCCTGCATTTTATTTCATTGATTTCCAGTGCAATCTTTATTATTTTCTTTCCTTTGTTTCCTTTGGGTTTATTTTGTTTTTGATCTTTCCATTTCTTAAGAGATTTGACACATTGATTCTCTTATAGATATTATAAAGCTAACTATTGGATCTGTGAGGAGTTATTTTCAACTGATGCTTTCAAGAGTTCCTGTCTGATTATGATGTGTCTAGGTATGAGTTTTCTTATGTTTACCTACTTGTAGTTCTTTGTACTTATTTTATGCAAAGATTAATGTTCTTTATCAAATTTGGAAAGTTTTCAGGCATTAATGTTTTCAGACTTTTTTGCTTCCCATTTATATGCTTTAAATGTTCTGTATGTTCTCTTCTTTTGGAATTCCCATTACAGTACATGTATGCTGGTGTATTAGTCAGCTTTACATAGCTGTGACAAAACTACTTGAGTATAAAAGTTTGTTTTGGCTTATGGCTTCAGAGGTTTTGGCTTAAGTTTTGCTCATTTCATTTCATTGGACTGTGGTGAGACGCAATGTTGTGTTGGAATGGCATCATGGCAGAAAGCTGTTTAACTCATGTACTGCAGCCAGGAAGCAGTGGAAGAGGGAAAGAGCCAAAGAAGAAGGAAAAAGGGACAAAATATACCTTCCAAAGCCTTGCCTTGCCACCATGACCTTCTTCATCTAATTAGGCCCTTCCTCCTGATAACTCTGTTCAGCTAATGAACTAATCAATGGTTTAATCCACATAATGAAGTTAGAAACCTCAAGATTCCCCCACTTTCCAAAAGACAACCAACTGGCAACTGAATTTCAACAAAATGAGCCCTTGGGGGGCCCTTTGGAATCTCACCGTAACAGCTTTCTCAGAAGCTTTTGGAACCCTGTTAACTTTTCTTCTATCTTTTCTTCTTTCATATCCTTTAGGTTAGATCATTCTGAGTGGTCTTTCTTCAGTTTCACTGATTCTTCTTCCATCTCAAATTTGCTGAGTCTCTCTCATTAAGTTTTCTACTTTAGAATATTCAATTTTTAATGATTTTAAACTCTTTATTGATATTCTTTTTGGGGAGGGGAAACGGGGTATAGAACCCGGGGCCTTAATACTAAATTACATCTGTAGCCCTTTCGCATTTTTTCCTTTTTAGAAAAGATCTTGCTAAGTTTTCTACCCTTTGCTCATCCTCATGCTTCAGCCTTTCAGAGTGCTGGGGTTACCACTGTGTGCCACTATGACTCGCTATTGAAATTTTTATTCACTGAATTTTTGCCATTATATTTTCATTTACTTACTTTACTTACACATTAGAACATTTGGTTTTTTGGTTATTTTTAATAGTCAAAGTAACTGCTAAGTTTAATAACTGAGGACTCTTAGAGATAGTTTCTAGAGGCTACCTTATTTTTTCTAAGTATAGGTCATAATTTTTTATCTCTGCATGCCTTATACTCTTTTTCCAAATACTAACCATTTTAGATAATATATCACAATGACTCTGTATTCACAATTCTTTCATTTTGAGAGTCATTGCTCTTTGTTTTAGTATTTCCCTAACTACATATGAAGTTGGTGTGGCCACTGAGGTATAGGTTTGCCCCCATGTCTGCACACCTTAACCACCAGTCACAGATTCATCAAATACCAGCAATGCTTCCATCATCTGATGATGAGTTTGTAGGTGGACTGAGGTGTATATTCAAACTTCAGGTCTGATTTTTTTTCTTGCTGAAATTCCTTGCATCCCCCATGTGTTACCTCAGTCTTTATCAGCCAGGGTTGTATGTTTGAGTAGAACCTGTCTCATTTCTACTTTATATATGCATAGACTAAAATCAACTTGGAATGTGTTTGGAGGTTATCAAATTTCTTGGGATTGGTTTATCTTCAATTCCTTGACTAGGGTCATTTGCTTCCTTCAAACAGAATCTCACCCTCAGTCTGGCAGGTACTCCGTTCTTTCCTGTTTGCTTGCCGTTAAGATAGTTGCTTTCAACTGACAACACTTGAAACCAAGTGAACACTCTAGCAGCAGGGACAAAGATATGGGTGCTGTGGCCTGCTTTGCCTAGTTGAACTAGTGGCCCAACACAGCTGAAGAAGAAGTATGCATGTGTGTGCAGGTGATAGGGCTGGTGGGAATAGTCCAGGCATAAATACTACATTATGAATTTATTGTTTGCCTTTAGTCAAATTTCAGAGTACTAAGGTACCTGTTTTTGACTGCTTTGTTCAATTTTGTAGTTGTTTTATCTGAAGAAAATTTGTCAATCTATGTACCCTGTCATACTGGAAGCTCTAAGCTATGCATAAACCAGAATTGTCTCAGCCTGAGTAAAGGGGACCATTTTTATACTGCTGTTATCAGTCATTATTTATGATCCAATCTAGGATGAAGGGTGTGGCCTTGCAGACATTTCCAGATGCCAGGGGTCCCATCAGCAGGGGGCACTTCCCATAAGAGAGTGATTTTGAGTTTATAGCAGAGAAAACTCGAAACAGCTGGGACACAGATGTGACGGTGTAATGACTAGAGAAAAAGGTCTGTGTGAGCATTAGAGATGGGTACCACAGCACTTTTGAAAGCTGTTTCTGCTTCTCATAATTGAAGAGTGCATAAAGTGTCGCCTTGTTTTTCCTCCTATATATTTTGAATGTAAGTATTGAGTATGCAGAATCATTCATATAAAAAGTAGTTGCTACATCTTTGTTGACATTACAGTTATTTTGGATACTTTAGAAGTAAAAGGTGAGAACATTGAGAGAGCAACTCTGTCCTAGGGTCAAAAAGTAGTACAAGAATTATTACAGAAAGACATTTCCAAAGGACAAAGATGTAGGAATGATGGTCATTGATTCATTCATTCATCCATATTGTCTCTCTCTCCCCTTGCTATATACTTTCTCTCTTTTCTACTATAAAATTAAGTCTTCAAATAAAGATTCTCTACTTTCCTGAGATAAGTGTTGAACAAGTATCATTGATTCTTATGATACAAATAAGTACACTCTGATGGGCACCTATCTTGAACTAGTAAAATCTGCATGTAGTGTTACTTCTGAGTGATACAGGGTTATATCTGAGTGATGTACTCTTAGTCAAATCACTCACAATTTGAGGATATGTGAGTTAATGTCATAGTGTATAAACAAAATTTGTAAATAAAGGTAGGAATAAATTCCTCACATTTATCTAAGATTCTACAACTTCTCCTGCTCATTATCAAGTCCATGTAACAGCCTGGACTTACAACCTAGTCTTTCACATCAGCCCAGTAATCTTATTTTATTAGCTTTGAGACCCTTTGTATGATGTGGTCTTTCTTAGCTGCTATAGTTAGGCAGTTTAGGTTTGCCTGATGGCTGTTTAGTTTCCCTCAGGGAAGAAGGAGTGGATAAGGAAATTCATTGTTGGTATCTTTACCTCAGTATCAACTTAACTGATGCTTCATTATATATGCTTTATGCATTTAATTTATGTTTAAATCACATTTTATTAAATGGTAACATAATGAATACAATCTGGACACCATTGTCTTAGTTCAAAGTTGGTCTCTGATAGCCCAGGAGCACTATATGATACCTTAAAAAAATTGGGAGTAAGCCACTTTATGCCTATAATTAATATAAGTGAAATTCTAAGTTGGGGAATATTTTTAGGCACATCACTATCTTTAGGCAAAACCAGAAGACAAACAGATCACTGACCGACTTGATGTCACATCTCTCATTGGCCTTATTCTCAATG
Organism: Dasyprocta punctata; assembly: GCA_004363535.1. Classification (NCBI taxonomy): domain Eukaryota; kingdom Metazoa; phylum Chordata; class Mammalia; order Rodentia; family Dasyproctidae; genus Dasyprocta; species Dasyprocta punctata. The sequence goes on from RJWM01000244.1 coordinate 126,416, forward strand.
GAGCCTTTTGCTCAGTATAGTTAGAAACTCTCAAGAAAGGCAAAAGCAACTATATTTCAGTGTAAGTAAATCCTGCTGAAAAAGCTAAATGCTGTGCAGTTAAAACCATTCCCCACTATTTTGGGCATTTCTATCTTTTAATGCTGTCTGGCACATGTAGTTTTATTGTACTTTTACAATAGCTTTTACTGTTATGCCTTTGGTTTGAAAACAGGGCTGCCTACTCAAAGGGGGAAAAGCCACCCTTCTTCATAATTCATTCAGCAAGCATCATTAGCTGAGCACTTACCCACCAGAGGAAAAGAAATAAGAGTAATTGCAAGTGCTATGTAAGACTGGGGATATGTATAAATGCTTTATCGTTATAGACCTACGAACTTCCAACTTGCCACCTACCATGTGCTTGTTCTTCATATGCTGATTAAATTTTATACCTTTTCTGTCTGTTTTTTGTTTGGGTCAGGGAAGGAGGATAGTAACATATTTATCCAACCCACATCAGTTAGCATAAAGAATTCAGAGTCATCTGGGAAATATGTATACACTAGTAATTCACTTGAAAGCTCTTACTCTCCTCCCACTAAAATGCCTTTCCCAGATACATTCAATTTATTTTTCAGTGCCCACAGTTAGATGCTGAGGCTGCTGATACTGAGAGAACAGTATGATCAAGTAAACAGTGGCCCACCTTTTCTCCATCACATAGCCAGTTAAATGGCTACATATTTCCATCTCTCACATCCCATGATGTAATTGTATACATGCTTAAATTGGCAGTTTTGAATTTTATAGAAAAAGAGCCTGAAGTGGGTTCAGATTTGTGGAGAGAGAAGATGAAGTGCAAAAGCATAATGTTTTCAAATTTCTGAAACAAGACTTGTCAGCAGAATGAAGTTGCTCAGACAAGCCATTTTGGACTCAGTGGTTTACATCTGTTTATGATAACTTGGATTTTTCTTCTGTTAAAATGTCACATGGATAAGGGAGTAAATTCTAACAGCTGTGACAGGATTATCATTGCTAAGAAACTCTGATATGGTGGATTCATGTGCCAGAGACATGTGCTTCTCTACTTCACTGCCTTTCATTCAGAATAATGCAAATATTCTCATCTATGCTTAGGGAGACTAACAGAGAGACGCAGATGCAAGCCTCTGATTCTGACATCTCATTCCCAAAGTCGGATGTCAAATGAGACAATTAGCACCAAAAGTCTAAACATTTATTTTGAGAAAATTAGTAGTAGTTCTCAGAATGTGACCACTACTCTTCTCAATGAAGTTAGTCCAAAATCTGGGTGGGATTAATGATAAACTTCGGCAGAAATTTGTCAACAGTTGAGATTTTTAAAATACAACATAGAAAAATAGAAAATGGGAATGTTGGGTAGTCTATAGAAATTAGCGTGTGGGCAACAAGTGAGAAAAATTACCCAAAGTACCCTAAGAAAGTAAGAGGAAGTGGCAATTAGATGGCAGCCCATTTACTCCTGGTAAATAGGATGGCATTGTATGTAACCAAGGTTTAAATTTCATTCATTTATCAATTCATTTCTTCATTTTGTAAATGTATGACAGGTACTAGAATTAATTTTGGTAATAAGATAAATAAATTATGGGCCTTCAAATAGATCACACTTTAGTGTGTAGTTTATGTGCAACTAATACTCAGTGGGTAGAAACAGAGTGGAGATGGGTCTAAGGAAGAGAATTTTTAAAAGAAGGAGAGATAAACCATATTTAAAGAGCATCTAAGAATAAATCTTGGATTTCCCAGGTTTGTGAAACAGAGATGGTCTTCTAGGTAAATGGAATAGCTTTTGGAAAGATTTAGAGGCCTTTGAATTCCACAACAAAGCAAGGGATGGAATTCTGTGGGTCCACTTCTGGTTATACATCCTTCCCTGAGCCAATCATTGTCTCTTCTTGAACAATTTCTATGACATAACCAGTTTATAACATGTTAGGCAAAATTACAGTGATGGTCCCTACATTTCTTCATAGAGATGCAGCAGTGAGCATGAAATGAGCCAGCCCATGAAAACCAGTTGGCCCAGAGACTGACATATAGTAAGGACTCCAGACAAATTTGTTTTGATTATTATTAGGGTAATTACTAATATGTTAACTAAAAAGATAGATCTGCAGATGACTGTATGCATATCTCCATTTGACTCCATATTATTGTAGTTAAAAAATTTAACTCAAACCGGCATGGTGGTGCACTCCTGTAATTCCAGAACTCTGGGAATCTGAAACAGAAACATCTAAAGTTTAAACTCTGCCTGGGTAACAGTGATTTAGTGAGAACTTGTCAAGAAATTAAAAAAAAATAATGAAAAGAGCTGGAGTTGTAGCTTAGCATAAAAACCTTGAATTTAATCACCAGTAATACACATGCACAAAAATTTAAGCCATTAAATTTATGAGTTCCTCAAAGGAAGAAGTATGCCATATTCATCACTTTATTTAAAATATTTTGGATAGTTTAAGTACTAGACATACCTGTTCAAATAACTTTTTGAATAGGAAGTTCAGCAACTATGCAGATACTAGAAAAATCACATCAAGCAGAAAGAGATGTATTCAAAATAAGCTTGGAGATGGAGAAACATTTAGCATGTTTGAAAATGTCAGTTAATCAGCATTATGGTTTATATCTGGATGTCCCCCCAAGGCCTCATGCACTCATCATTACTCATTACTGGATTAGTCCACTGATGGGTTTATAGCTGGATGCAATGGAGGGAAGTGGAGCCTGGTGGGAAGAGGTGGGTCACTGGTGGTGTGGCCGGAAAGTATATATTCTCCTAATCCCTTTATCCCTCTCTGTTTCCTGCCTGCAATGCCAGGAACTGTTTCTCCTCTGTCATGCTGCCTTAAAACCATAGAATGATGCCTCTACAACTGTGAACCAAAATCAACCTTTCCTCCTTTAACTCATGAGTGTCGGATATTTTGTCTCAGCAAAAGAAAGGAACTAAGACAATCCAATATATCTGGAGTGAATAGGAAAGAAAAAGAGAGTAGAGATGGGCAAGTGTACTCTACAGAGCATATTGTAAAGGGCTTTGAATAATGAACTGGTGAAGTTAGACTTGTAATCTATGAAATATGAAGATGAGAGGTTTTCATCTAGAGACTGATGTGTCCAGCATCCTTTATAGACACACAGACATACACGTGTAAACCCATTCATACATACAATTCAGGATATTTATGTAGCGCCTACTTAGCAAATAGAAGATAGATTATGTAGATTAAAGAAGCAGTTTCCTGATCTTAGGAATTTGTGATTTAGGGAAAGGTAGCTCTATCAGGGGGTCAACTTCAGGTTATTTGCACAGAACTCTTCCAAATAAATATTCATATTTGTTTTCTGTTTGTTTGTTTATTTTTTTTTTTTTGAGGCAGGGTCTTGCTATGTAGCTCAGGCTGGTCTTGAACTTCCTGTGTAGGCCAGGATGACTTCAAACTCGTGAAGATGCTCCTGCCCCAGCCTTCTGAGTGCTAGGATTACTGGCGTGCACCACCATGCCCAACTAAATATTCATATTATTATTTAATTTTATACTATGTGGAGAGAATGTTCTCTTTGATTTGGTGGAGTAGGGATTCTAAATACACTATTAGAAATAAGAAATAGAAAGGGGCAAATTATTTTGTTGAGAAAATATCGACTATGAATAAAGGGCTGGCTTCTAAATTTCAAAATCCACAGGTTTTGTCTTAGATTCTAGACTTTTTCAAGGAAATTGCATTCATACCCTCTCTGATCTTTGATATATGAGCAAATTAGTGCTTCTTTTGTTTACGTAGTTTGAGCTAATTATCCTGTCGCTACCAATTGAGAGTATTGTACCTGGTAGTTATTAGTATTAAGTTATCATTTTACAGATGCAGACACCAGGGCACACAAAGCTTAAGGAATCTGAGGTTGTATAGCTAATAAAAAGGTGGATGAAGGTTGAAATTGAAATCTGTTTCCAGAGTGCCATGTTTGTTTCCAGATCTAGTGTGCAAATATTTGCATTCTAAAGGGAAACCAGTGAGATAATGACAATACCTTAGAGTTATTATTGCATCAAACAATAGGTACTTAATTGATGCATGTACAATTACTGAATACTTGCATAAATAATCCACATTTATTGTCTTTTTGTTATGATGAAATAAGTGGGTAAAGATACCTTATCACTCATGTTGTAAATATTTCTTCCTATTTAATCGTAAACCAAACATTGTTTCTTTGCATCTATGTGTAAGCTGTAATTTGTTAGTACAGAGAAAGTTGTTTTGTTGTCAATTCTTATTGCGCCTCTCTGCCTTTTTTTTGTCCCTCCACCATTTTTCTTCTGTCAGCAAAATCTTCCCCAAATGAGGAAAATGATGAGCATTTTATAAACCTGCCTAAGGCTATAAAAATATACAAATGCCTTTAATAGTGGCAGAGGTATCTTTGGAACTTTCTCCAGAGTGAAATCTACTTCAGAAATTTGCATTTAACAGGCAAACATAATATTGTTGAAGAACACAGAATTATAAATTCATGGCCATTCAGGTACTCGGGTTTCTTTATAATCTATACATCCATACTTGTAAGTGTAATTTTTTATGGCTATACAGTTCAACTTTGATAGAGCCAGCATTTTCATTATTAACTGTATTTGAGGGTAACAACGACTCCATGAAAGCTCTTTATGTTTTGAAATTCACACAGGAACTTTCATGCCACATAATGTGCTTTTGCCACCACTTGATGTAAATCTTCCAAAGTTGATTGGTCTTAGAAGTATTAAATTTGCACAACATTCAAAATGTCTCTTGCTTTAAAAATGAAAAATTGGAAGTGATTACTTTATAGCCTAGTTAATTGCATTTGGAGATTTTCTGCCCCTAAAACTCTCCTGGATAACCATATTGATGGTCTCCCAAAACACACTTTTGAACAGAGTTTTATTACGGGTAGCACCTGACCTTTCAATATAATTGCATGTGGTCCAAATTAATTGTTCTGTTCTATTGAGCATTGAGTAATAGGTATTCTAAGGTGAGATTAATTATGCAGAGACCTGATAGAGAAAAGAATCTTAGAGCAAACTCTTTTGGGTGTCTGGAATTTAGAAAATAAGGTATAAAATGACAATTAACTAATAAACCAACTGACAAGATTGACTCCACAGGATACTTCTAGTCAACACAATTCCAAAAATTAACAGACTCCTCCTTTACTACAATATAATAAAATAGAGCTTACCTGCCATAGTAAGTATTTCCATAAATCAACATCCTAGAGAGACATTTATTGTGGGTCCTTTTACAAAAAATGTATAAAAAAATTGGCCAAATGCAGACCTCAGGGAGAGAACTATGTGCCTTTTGAGAACCCTCCATGTTGGGCCGAGAGGCAGCAACCAGAAGAAACTCCACCTGCCTCCCTGGTGCGTTTGTGTGACTGCACAAACTCCAGGAAGAGAAAGAGAGGTGTGTCCCATAGGCCTACCGGCGCGCGGGCTATGAATCAAGGACTCACCCTCCCACCCCCCACACCCCCCCCCGCTGTAAGCATCCTGCTTTTTTAGAGGACCTGCTAAGTTCATAGCAACTAAGGTACGTAAAGTAATTAAATGCTTGTATTGTTAGGTTTTTTGCAGGCTTGGTGCCTGCAGTCTCAGCATTTTTTGGGTAGATGACATTGTGTAGTGTGGCAAATATGTGGGATTGTCCTCTGTCTTGTCTTCGAGCCCCAATAGTGTTCTCCTTGTTTTGCTTAATTTTGTTTAATTTTCGTTTCCTTTTTTTTCTTTTCTTTATTTCACATCCTGTTTTTATTGGTGTTATTGTGTTTTGGTTTTGGTTTGTTTTTGCTATGCCTGATGGAATGGTCAACTATTCTGAAAGTAACAAGATACAATATAGTAGCTATTGTTTTCATAGTATCTCTCTTTGAAGTTCTATGCCAGTTCTACTGCTTTGTTTTGATTGTTCTATTATCTTTTGTTGGATTTTACTATCTTTGAAATAAAAGAAAATTGGCCAACTATTTATAGTGCTTACTTAAAAATATTCTACTCATTTATTTTTAACTCTGTTGATACCTTTTTAGAGTATTTCTAGAAGTGGCATTTGGAGACTGTATAACAAAAAACATAAAGCATATGTTTTTAACCTAAATTTGAATACAGTTTGCAGTATAATTAGCTGATTTAGGAATCTCAGTTGTTTGTCCGTTTCCATTACTGTAACAAAACACCTGATGCTCCAAAACACAGTTTTGGAAGATCAAGAATGTGAAGTCAGCATTGGCTCAACTTTAGCAAGAACCTCATATGGATGACTTCACAGTGGAGTAGCACATAGGAAAGGGAGAGAACACACAGTGGGACAGGAAGCTAGAAGGAAACTAGGCAGGGGTGAGATTTGCTCTTTTACAACTCTCTGTCTCTCCCAGAAACTAACGAGGTCTCAGGAAAATTGTGTTAACCCATTCTAAGGGCAGCGTGTCCAAAGGCCTTACAACCTCTTGCTAAGTTCTACTTCTTAAACATCTCCACCTTACTTTTTAACATTACCACCGTGGAATTCACATTCCAAAACATATCCTTTGGAGACAATCTATAATGAAACTATAGCGGTAACTAATTCAACTTCCTCAGATTGTTTATGGCCTATTCATCTGAAATGATTTGTTAGATTGTGTCTCCTCTTGTTTATTAGAAGTACTTGTTAAGGAAATAGTGCAGGGGGCACAACTGGGGCTGTGGAACTATTCCCTTTCCATCCTCCTGAACTTGGCCAACATGCCAGGGTCAATACTCCTTCCACTGTCCTAAGAGAAGCAGAAATAAGACTAATGAACACCCAGGAAATCTCTAAAGCTCCAGGCCAGAGGACATGCATGTTAGATACTGTAGCATGACCTATAGTAAATTTTCTCCACTCCAAATTCCCTAAAGTTTCATACACAGGAACGGCACATCATGCATATGATCAAAGCAGTGAATGATGGGAAAGTTGCACATACAGGCTGCCCCTGAAATGACTCAGCACCCTGTCAATCATATCCAGAGAGATTCAGTGAGAGGCACCCTGGATAGAGTACACATCTTTTAAGTCCAAAAGTCTGACTTTTCCCTTCTTCCTATTCTCATGCTGCTCCAGCCCTACTTATTCCCTATGTGTGCCACCTTTTTGTTTTTGCTGGCACAGACCTGCAGGCCCTGAGGACACCTTCTCTGTTAACTTCAGTAATGTAGCTTTTTCTCTTACCATCACATGTATACTTGCAATTCTTTGCTTGATGTACACAAGAATCTGGAATTTATCTTTCAGGAACCCATCACACAATGTATCAAATGAGTAGAAAAGATGGCACATAGTGCAGAATATGGCGAGAAAGAGGAGTCACTGCCCATTACCGGCCCTACCTCATTGTTATCCTGATCAAGACAGCAAGAATGTTTCCCTCGGCCTGACTGACTAACTTCTTTCTAACTATAGGCCCTGGCTTCTAATTTTGTAGACTATTTACTTTCGAAAACTTGTCGTTGTACATTCTTTCTTTGTCCATTTGGGAGGTATGTAAATCCTTGAAGAATCCCTTGCAGGTCTAGCATCCTAGAAGCTCTTTCACAGCACTGGGCATCATCTCTTTCAAATGGACAGATAAGGCAAATAGCATCCTAGTCTCTCCTAGTTTCTCCAAAGTTCAAGGAAGAGCCTAAGTTTTGTGTTCATTTTGCTTTCAGTTGTGAAACTCTTTCTTCTCACAAATATACAGGAACATACATTTATTTATTTGTTTAGTAAAACTAATTAGCAAATGAAGGTGGCCTCTGCTCTTCCTGTCACCCCAGCATTCAAAACTCCTTCCGCACTTTGTTTCAGTTCAGATTTCTCTCCCACGTTATAATAACATTGAGTAAAGTTTTCCCTACCTGCTTCCCTTCGACCAATTTTTGCACTGACAGTCCCTACCATCATGATACTCTGCTACATATTCCAGTCACTTCTGTCCCTAGAGTAGTTGTGTTGTGCATATAACCTAGTGAGATGAAGATGGCATGGATTTCAAGTATTTTTTTGTGTTCTCACCATGCGTAATACACACAGTTGTTAGGCCACATGTTTTGGTTTTGCTAGCTGTAGTCATGAAGCTAATAGCCTAAATCTTGGTGCAGGAGAATTAATATTTGTGATGCTTCAAGTGTGCACCAGATGAACTGTTTTGTGATCTACACACTTTATGGCATTCAATCCTGTCAATATTCCCATAAAGCAAATAACACTATCTCTATAGTGCAGATGTGGAAACTGGCAAGTTATTTACTTGCCCAAAGTTAATTAGTTGAAAATGTTTAAAAGCAAAGCAGGATTGACTTCAATCTTGTGAATAAGACATACAGACCTGTACTTGAATCCTATTTAACTTAGCACTGGATACTGGGCTTCCATACTAATTAACTCCCATTTTATATAAGAACAAACTGAGGTTTATAAAGTTTTAATTACCCACATCATTTCATTGCATTCTCACAAAAAACCTCACAAGATAATTAATAGTTGTGTACACCTTTGGGAAAGTGACTTGGAACTCATGGCAGTGTTGGTATGATTGTTGATTGAATGGTGGTAAATTAAAAAGGTCCTTGATAGAGGCAAATATCATGACAAAGAGCAAACACTTGCACTGAGTGGTTAGAAAAACTTCTGTTAAGAGCCAGCGATGGCAAATGAGTATTTGTTAGAGCAGAAGGAAGTGAAGAATACCCTTCCTGGCTTGCTGAACTGAAAGTTTTCAGGCTGATTTTGAACCCAGTTCTGTTGAGCCACATTCTAGTGCTATGCCTTTTACAAGAGATTAAAAACTTTTAAAAGCAAGGTTATTTTTTGTTTTGAGCAAGTCAGAACTGACGTTTGCTTTAATTCATGCTTAAAAATGGCTTTTCAGGCATGGTGCTGCACGCCTGTAATCCCAGCTCTCAAGAGGCTGAGGCAGGAGGATTGCTGTGAGTTCAAGGCCAGTCTGGGCTATAAAGTGACTTCAAGGCCAGTCTGAGCTACATATTGAAACCCTGTCTCAAACAGACAAGATAAATAAATAAAATAAAATAAAAATGGCACCCCTGTTAATTTAATCAATTTTAATATGTAAATAACTTTTAATGGTTAACTTTTTAGATATATTTGGGATTAACAACCTAAAATTAGTTTAATTTCAACAATTAACTAATGACTACATGGCAATCAAAAAGCCATTCAAAGAATCCAGAATATGTCAGTGTATGACATATTAATTTTTCCCTCTATACATTTCTTATGAAGTGGTTAATTAATTCTTGTCACATGTAAAACAAATTATGTGCATGTTGTGATATTTTTACATGGGCTCAATTCACTAAATTGTCTATAATCATCTCAGTTTTCTTTGATTTTGGGATTAAGTGGTTTTTTCTTGTTAGGGCAAAGAAATAGAAAAGAGAAATTGGAAATTTTAAGTTTCAATTGGGCCTCTCTAAGAATTTTTTAATGAAACTCTTGTATTTTTTAGGTGATTAAGTTTGCTTAGTAATTACCTGTTGTACTATAATCATGCAGTACCCAAGAGAACAAAAGATTGGGAATTGCTCCTTTCTTCCAGGCCAGAGCACCTTTTTGTAATTCACAGAGACAGAAAAGTCCACATTAACACTCATTGTAGTGAAAAACAATGTCATGAGAGATTGAACAGGAAGATTGAACTTTTTGCCTTCTGTAGAGTTACTAAAATATACATCTTAAAACTTTAATTCTGGTGTTGAAGTAGTGTGAATATGTCTTTCTGGGAAATTTGATTGAGCTGAATTGTTAGAAAGGCATGCATTTATTCAAAGGTCAGTTATGATATAGGCAATCTATTTTAGTGTAAGCTTCCTTGCACCTTTGGAAATGATTCCTTCTTTAGCTAAGTGAGTATCTCTTGATGAATACAAAAATTAAAGAAAAAAGTCAAGAGGTAGAGTCGTTACATTTTTTTCTTCTAAGTCTCCCTGATAGAAACTGTCATATACATTTACTCAGCAAAGGAAGCAGATTGCTGAGCCTTGAGTGGATTTAGCAAGTATGGTCCTTTGAAAAGGGAGATCAGGAGGAAGTTAAAATTGATATACAGTGATGAGGGGAAATGCTGAAATGACATTAATAAAAGTAATAGATGCAGGAGAGAAGAGAGTATACTTCCAAATTTATTTTTAAAGGTGTTTATGTACTTGTATATGCATTGCATTAAAAATCCTGTAATAAATGTATCAAATGTCTAATGATCTTTACATCGGGAATACTGATGACCCATACTTCATTTTTCATGAAAATTTTCCATGTTTTTGCCAGTGATAGTATGTATTTATCACTAGAAATTGTGAAAATCTGTTACATTTTAATGGAAGTTGAAATAATAGGAATATATTTTCTCCAAAATGTTTCTAGCCACTCTTTCCAGGATCATGGTTAAAGATGAAAGGTAGAATTCTACTCTTTCCTTAATTTTGATCATAATTCTTAGCTGATCTTATGTGACAGTTAAATAAGATGGAAGATAAGCGCTGACCCTCTGGATTTAATTCATGTGAAATACTTTTGGCATTATATACACAATTCATGTGTTATATAAGCACATGCCATGAATCCTCATTATTCAAAGGTTTTATACTTGTGTATTCATCTGCTCACTAAAATGTATTTGTAATCCTCAAAACAATGGTAGATTACTTTTGTGGTTGTTGGACCTACATATATGCATGCATTAGTCTTGTGGAAATGCATATACACAAAGAGCAAAATATTTGAGTAGCCTGATATGTACATTCCCGGCTGATGCTAAACAAATCAATAGTCTGCCTTTTTATTTCAGGTCTCACACTGTAAACTGTCACTTTTGGGTTCTACTTAGTGCTACCTACTTTGCAGTTTTGCGCTTTTTGTTGGTGACTTTGCTGTCTAAAATGACTCCATGCATAATAGTGAAGTACTTTGTAGGGCTATGTGGCTCAAAGTAACTGTTACGTAAGTTAGTGCAGACATTGGCTACACTGATGTTGATTGTATAGTTAGTGTTAATGAGTCAATGACATATATTAAATAAGGGATCTAAACAGAAATACAAATAAAGCAAGATTATGTATTGATTGGTTGTTGAAAATATTGTGAGAAGAGACTCATAGAAAAATGAATTTCCTCTAGGAGCAATGATACTTAGTAATTCAATGTTTGTGATGACCTTATGCAATACAACTGCCTCACATAACAAGATATATATAATCTGTGAATGCATTTTTTCAATTTTTATATTAATATGTTCATATATATGTTAGAATTATATAAATGTATTCACAAAATCCATATGCTCATTTCTTCAGTTTTTCTTGTTCATGTACAATACAGTGAATTATATTTGGCTCCTCAGTAACTGAATATTGAAATGTGAATACTTAGCAGAGACTTTACATCAGACTTTTTTTCCCTCCCATTAGTAGAAACTGCAGATTCAACAATTGAACTCAAGGAACAAGTAATAATAATTCTAGATTTGAACTTTTTTTGTGTTTGTTAACTGGCAGTTGATCATCAAGGTATAGTTGAGTAATGGCAATTGTACTTGAGAGACTTTCAGCCTTAACTGGAAAGCATTATATTGAGGAAAGGGAAATCAATAAAACTGCCTAATTGTGTAAAAATGCTATCCCAGCTGATAGCCAGGAAAATGGTACAATTAATGTTCCTGTTGTTGAGTATGAATGTTTAGTACTTCTACTTCAGAGAGCCAATGTTTATTTTTACTAACATTATCTGGGCCTTTTCTGTTTTCACCCAACTGATCTCTAGAGGGTGACTATGAAGGAGAAAGAGGAAGCGCACTTCAAGGCACAAATGAAAACAGGTGTGTGCATGCAGTACACTGTTCTGAAACCGAAATGCCCAAAGAAGTTTTAAAAGGAAAGAATGAGTATTCTCTGCAGAAGAAAATGAAGAAAGATATACAAAGGAGTGGATAAGTGGAGAAAGAGATGTTCTTGAAACTGTAAATCTTTTACCCAGTGCACATGATCCTGAGTCTGTGGAGAAGCTCAGAAAAAACTATGTACCCTGACAAAGAAATACCAGCTTGATGTTCCAGCCAGAAATCTTGGTCTTTAGAAAACCTTCTGGGGCTACTGCAGAGCCCTGTGCAAGCAAACTTGGTGAGATTTCTATTTCATGTAGATGAAGCAGTGACAAAGAGACCTCAAGAGGGGCCAGGGCATTACTCAGTGGCACACGTGCCTGCCTGGCAAACACAAGGTCCTGAGTTTGATTCCTGGTACTGAAAAAAAAAATAAATAAGAAGATCAGACAAGAGCTAATATTAGCTTTGAGTATCCTAGGGCACAGAAACTTTTGTGTCCTGTATATGATAGCCCTAAATGTTAGGGATTTTGTCAATGCCAAGGGCCTCCTCTGCCCATCCTCTTAGGTCCTCCTATTCCACTCATCTGAGTGTTGAGGTTCCTGAAATCCTTTCAAAGGAGCCCACGGGCTAAGCAGAGACATCCAGAGTGTACATTTTTAAAATTCAGGGCCAAATTAATGAATCTTTCTGTATATAAATCTCTTAATAAGAGTGGAATATAAATATTTATATCTTCTGTCAATTTGGTCAACAAATATTTGTTAAGTGCTAATATGTACCACATACTGGATTAAGCAACTAATGAGTGAGAAATCTCACTCCTAATTGATTTTTTGTTCTGATAGGAAAGAAAGTAAGCATGTGAAATAATCACATATTGTTGTTTATGTCATGAAGAAAATAATCAGGCTGGTGGTAAGTTTGCAAATAAAAATGGAAGCTTGTTCTAAACAGCGGTCAGGTATAGTCTGTCTGAGACTTGTGGATACTTCAACATGAGAATTGGGAGAAAAGAGTTCCTAGGAAGGGTACAAAAAGCACCATTTTTTTTTTTTTTTGCTTAGAATGTACTTGCAACTCTTTTTTCTTTATAGTATCATTTGCACCTTATAGATTTTTTCTGTCATAATCTATATATTACTGTATTTTTGCAAATTTTAATTTTAAAAATATAAAAGTAGCTGGGCTTTTAAATTATGTGACTCCATCCCAAAAGCAGTTTTCTGAATCTATGTGAACACGTAAGAGCATATGTATTAGCACTGAAAATGGTTTCACTTCATCTTTGAGTTACCATTGTTTATACACTGCATGAGTAATACTATGGAAATAATAATAATAATAATGGCACTAATTGAATCTCTACTGATTCTAGGCACTATTGTATACAGGAATATGTTAACTCATTCAGTCCTCTCCAGATTCTTATTGTAAGTATGCCTATTTTATGTTCAAAACACAGAGTGATTACATTTTTCAAGATATTACAGGTCTGTTCTCTGATTAGGTTGCAGGAATTTTGCCTGTATAATCCTTCTTTTCAGTCAAATAGCAGATAATGTTCTATGTTGCAAACCACATTTGAAAACACAGCACCAATACCATTTTTCCATTAAATAAAAAAAAATCTTTTCCCTAGTTTCAGGAGGACAATCAATATAATGAATAGACTATTTTAGTTGCATTTTCCACCTTTTATTTTTTCTTTAAATATTAGCCTATGCAATATCTTGTTTATATTAGTAAAGATTTAGTAGATAGCTGGACACAGGGCTAAATTCTTTCTATGACTCACTAAATATTACAACTATTCTTTGACAGAGTTGCTATTAATATTTCCTGGACTTGAATTTTTGCTTTTCCACTTAATAATGTATGACCTTAGACAAGGCATTTGATTTATGTATGTCTGTTTCTCCACTTGTAAAATGCAGTCTGATTTCAGAGCTTGTGACCTGAATCACTGTCATACTATGTCTCACTAATCTCAGATGGTATCAATGACATAAAGCGAATGTTTTTAATTATTTTTAAGTTTAAAGTTTTATAACATGATTTCCTGCAGAGCATCATAATTTCCAATTGCTTTTTAAACAGGAAGGTTAGAGAAACAATGATTTAGTATCTATTGTGTAAACGAATTCCTTAAATTCAGGATTTGGGTCACTGAGAAGCGGTGAACCTTTATCCTAAATTATTCCTACTTTTAAAATCAAGCCATGTTATTATTACCCTGAATGTCCTGTGTCTCATCTGAACCACACAAAATAACATATTTTTATTTTTCACCATTTTAAAATAAAGAGCAGATATGTTTGTTGGCTGGTAATACTAGTCTCAATCCTATAGCAAAATAATCAAAATGTAAAATGCCAAATTCAATTATATAATCCAGGGTGCAATTTTATTTCATTTGTTTAGTTGAGCTATATCTGTGTGATTTAAATGACAAGACTACGATATTTTAATGGGTAATTTGGCTCTCCCAATGCTGAGTTGATGAACTGCATAAAAACTGACTCTATTATGGCCCATGAAACCAAGTGGCTCCTGAATATAAATAAACAATTTCCTTTTGGTGCTAGAGTAAAAAGCAAATTTTCATCATATATGAGGAATCTAATTCAACAAATTCAGTTTAAACTAACTTTAAAAATTATTTATATATATGGGTATAAAATAGCCCATAATTTATGTTTTATTCACTCCTTTGGTCTATCTAAGTAAACAAGTGAAAAGAATGGTAAGTAACATTTACTGGGCAGCTACTATGTACCAGGTAATAGATTAATTGATTCAACCTTGGCCAACTGGAATAACACTTAATCTTTACAGCCATTCTCAGAGTTAAGAGTTTTCTCTTTCATAGAGGAGGAAATTGAGTCTTGGGAAAACTATAATTTCTTTAAGTTGCCATATCCATTAGAGTGAGGAATCAAATTAGGGTCCAGGAAATCTGCATTATTTTTAATCCCAAATTATCCCCAAGAGATATTCAAGATTTAGCGCCATGCATTAGAATGATGAACAAATTGAACCCAAAGATTTATTTTCAGTTTTCATCTCCAGAGAATCTCTACAGTAAGGATCATCATTTCTTTTTTGAAAATCTTATGGAAAAAGGGTAAAACAAAATTTCTTAACAAAATAATAGGAGAATAGCTATAGTTAATACATGACATGTTGTCATTTCTTTTTCAAGGTTGTAATTTTTCCCAAATAATTGAAACTGGTTTCCTCATGCATTGTTCCTCAAGAATCTACTTTAAACTGTCCTTTTGATTAAAAATTCTGACTCTTTTTAGGTGTTCTTGACTATGGATCTTGCTTTTAATTCCTATGCATGAGCTGGAAATTGCCAAGGTAATCGTTTCCTGCCCAGATCTCTGTAGTAAGTTCCATGTAGCAACCTTCAGCTGACTCTTCAACATGTAGCCACCTGGATGTACAGAGGATCTCAAACAGAACACATCAAATACTGAACACATCTATTATCCCCTGGAAATAGCTATTCCAATCTCAGTGAATGATCAAGTCATTTTCTATTTGCACAGAAGAAAATCCTAGGCTTTATCCTTAATACCTTGATACTCACATTGAATTCTGTCCATTTTGTTGCCTATGTATGATCTGATCATTTTCACATACTCATAGTGATACAATTCTCACAGACTACCATTCTCCCTGTGTCTTTATTAGCCTTCAAATTCATCTTTGTACCTTTTAAGACTTATTTTTCACCTCTCATTCCCTGTGGTCCAACAAAATGTTCTTTAAAAAATCGCAAATGATCATACATGCTCAGTACTAATATTTGAATGGTTTATCATTACTTTTTGAATCTGTCTAAACTTCTGAGTATGGTTTGCTGGCTACTTCATAATCTAAAGCTTTCTCTCCTGTCTGACTTTATCTCTTGCCATCATGTTCTGATCCATTATAATACCACGCTGTATCAAAGATTCTTTCTCCCTATTTCTTCCTAGACTTTTGCATGTGTGTAAAATGCTCTCTCCCCACCCACTTCTTGTTAAGTCTAATTTATACTTTAAGTTTTAGCTTAAATGTTACTTCTTTTTAGATTCATCCAAAATTGCCTTGTCTGCATAACATATCAGTTCTTATGCTTTTATCCTTAAGTTTTCTTCTTGGAGCACATAGGACACTGCATCGCAATTTTATATGCATTAGCTTTCTGTCACTATGACCAAATGCCTCAGAAAAACAACTTAATGGAAAGTTTTACTTTGGCTAAGGATAGCAGAGGTTTCAGTTCATGGTCATCTAACTGCATTGCTTTTCAGGCTTGTGGTAGGGCAGAAACATTATGGTGGAAGGGCATGGTAAAGGAAAGCTGCTCACCTCATGGTATCCAGGGAGAGAAAAAAAAAAGACAAGACAGAAAGGACCGGAGACAAGATACAGTCTTTAAAGCCATCCCCTAGTGACCTGCTTCATCCAGTTGGGCACCGCCTCCTAAACAACCTATTTAGCTTTGAATTCATCAGTGAGTAAATCTATTGATTGAGGTTAGTGCTTTCATGTTCTGGGCATCTCTCTAGGCCCCACCTTTGGACATTGATGTATTGGTGATCAAGCCCTCAGGACTTCATAGTTAAACCAGAGCAGTATACATTTTTAGTTTAACCCTGGGGATTTAGCTCAGTGGCTTAAGTCCCTGCCTGGCAGATGCAAGGTTGTGAGTTCGATCCCTGGTACCAAAAATAAAAAAAACCATTTTTAGTTTAACCCTAAATAGATTGTAATTTTCTTTAAAAGCAGTGACTCAGTGACTGGTACATGTCTGTCTGTCTGTCTGTCTGTCTGTCTGTCTGTTAGTCCTTTTTGAATCATTAATGCGTATTAAATCATTTATATAGTGTGTGTAACACATTTATCTTTCTCATGTAACCAGTTTTTCCCTGTTAAAACACTGTTTATATTAATCAAAAAGCATATTTCATGCTTTTAGAGTTGGAAAGACCTTCATATTAAATGCTCTGTATCAGAGGTCCAGGCAGTTTGTCACTTATTTTCTTCATAAATTTAAAATACATCATTTGCTTCTCCTGGCATTAAGGGGCCATCCATTTAAGTTCCTCTGGATTAGGTTCCTTCCCCGCCTCTGACTCTAGGTTATTTTAGAAGTAGCCTTGAATCATGCATATGCTTTTAGCATACATAAAAGAAAAAAATGTAAAGGTCTTGTATTCATTTATAAGCTGGTCATTTACTGTTATTTTTATCAAACTTATTTTCAATAATTTTGTTTACTTTCCGAAATAAACTGTCAAATAAAATCCCTCATTTCAAATACTAAAACATATTCTAATTTTGTTATTGGTTTAAATGGCTTCTTTTACTTCAGACAATAAACATGACATTCTTAATAGGTAAAGTTGACTGAACACATAGCTAACATGATTATGCATATAGAGAGTAGTGCATTTTAAGGTATAAATATTTTTTCAAAATTTAGCTTTGTTAGGAAAATCATCTATTCTCTCTTTGTGGAATGGACAACAGTATTTCTATTCACTATTAATATTTATTATGTTAAGAGTAATCACAAAGATGCCTTTTCCAATTTACTTTGGTAAGTGAAGAATAAGAATTACTATTTGGCCAACACTTAATACTAAATAGAGCCCAGAGATAATTGACCACTGAAAATTTCTCCTAAATCAAACAAACTAATCCCTTGAATATAAAATTAGTCATTTCACTGATATTAGTTTTCAATCTTTACTCCATTAAATCTCTAAATTCATGCTAGGGATGGCATAGGAAGCAAATTAAAATGGAATTCTTATAATATGAGAGAGATAAAACTGTGCCTTCTGAAGAAGCAATTTAATCTTAATAAATTATTTTTAATATTCTTTTTTCAATGAGGCATCACATTGACCATAAAATGAAGTGTGAAAGGGCACTAGTTGAGGAAACCGAGTTACAAAGAGACCACTGCACCCTTGAACAGTTATACCTGTAATAATTTGCTTCATAAATTTTTATGTTATATTTTGCATTTTTTAAGAAAGCAAGTATTCCCAACAGGGTCATAATTAGCATTTTGACAGTGTGAGAGCAACTAAAGGAAAATTATGTTTGATCTCTGGGGTATTTATCTAAATAGTTTTAAATAGGAATTTGTTACTTTGTTGAGGATGGATTAAACTCGACACAGATGTACCGCGAATGGAAGGTCCGTGCCCTCAGGTGGTCCATACCTGCAAACACACCTCTACAGGAGAGCAAGTGTCCATTAAGAAGACCTGGGAAAAGGAGCTGATTTGCCAGAAAGCGGTGGCAAACCCATGGCATACCTGCCACAGCAGGCTGTTTATTATCATTGAAAGCTCTAAAACGTTCACTATCACTGGTATAGGAGATTTGTGGAGTTCTGAAATAAAAGGTCTCAATTATTAAATGTCAAATGTTAATATAGACTGTATATGAACCCTCTCTGGAAATTATATTTTTAGTACTTTATATCTGCAGTTTGAGAAGCCACAGCTCACCAAGAAATAGCCACCTGGGGACACATTCTGGAATAAACAGGACCAACTTCTTTCTCGTAAAGAATTGCTTTCTCAACTGTATACTGTGAAGACACTTTCCTGAAAATAGGTTGGAGCTGAGTTAATTGTCATGATGCAGGTAATATTCATAAAAAGTGTGCCCCTTAATGTAGACAGCTTCTACTGCCTGATCGAAACCCTTGATTAATGTCTCTGGATTCCTGAGGACAGTGCTCATTACTTTACTCCTGCTCATTAAATGATTGTCTTTTTTTCTCTACTTGTTCCACATATATGTTGTGTAATGGGCCCTAGGCTACCGGGAAACAGCAGGGTTAAGTGTTCTGTTCAGGATCATCAATAGGAAGTTCCAGCATTCATAATCAGCAAATCTACTGACAGAAACAGTGAGTTAAATAAATAAACAAGAGCCTATTAATTAGGTCTTTTCTCTGCACAGCCTCTATTTAAAGAAAAACCATCCTGAAGCAGCATTGGAATTATGTCAGTTGTAGATGTTCATATTATTTTACTACTAGGAGGCAGCTCACTTTCTCTCTTAGTGATAGAATAATATACAGAGTCCTTGTCACAGGTTGTTGAATCACAGTGGATTTGAAACTCTATTGACTGGATCATGAGGGTTACTCTGTGACTCCAGGCATGAAAATTGTGAAAGAGAACTGTGGACATCAGGGAAGAAAGAGATTGAAAGCTTGCCCCTTTCTTTCTGGGCTTTATTTCACTTTATTGTTTCACTGTTTGAATAGCCTCAATCAAGATTACAGACAAAGAAAGAAATAATCATCAGGAGATCATGGAATACACGGACTGAATCCTCTGGAATACCCCCGGAACTGGAAGTTCCTGGAAGATGGAAATTTTAGCCTAACATGATACTGTCATGATTATTTCTTTGATAACAAGCCACCCTGGTGCAACTAGGCTTGGAGAGCAGTAAGTTGAGAATGTTAGGATACATTGAACACCATTTTTTGGAAGTATCAGCTCGCAGCATCCTTTGACAGGTTTAGTTCTGGGGAATCATCGTTACCTTGCAGCTTTGTTTGGAGTCCTGTACCAAGGAGCTGTCTTTCATCTCTTAGACCAGAAGGACAAGGGTACCTGTAGCTATAAGGATTAGTATAGTGTTCTGACCGTATCCTTTGCTTGGCATTTGGAATCATGATTAACTTCTGTTGGACTAAATTCCTGTGCCCTTTAGAAGACTCAAAAATTAGAGGAGGCTCAAAGGTACGACAAGGACCACTGCTCACAAGAGTTGGAACAACCCTAAAGAAAAAAAGAATGGATTTTTAGAACAAATTGTATCTATTAGAAATCTTATTTTATACCCAGATGTCCAAAGAACATTCGTATGGTGCCTTCAGGGATCTCAAACATAGCAATATGGAATACAGATTCTATGACAATAGTAACAAGGTACTGTTTCTCCTTTATTTCTTATCTTCACCGACCCCCACAATGCCTTCTGGAGCACCTGAAAGAGAAAGCTTATAGTCATGGTGTTTCTATTTCATATCTTACATCATTCAATCATGATTTCCAGCCGTTACTGGGCTCAAAAATATCTCAAATCTAATGTGTCTCATCTATCCCTATGACTACTACCACAGCACCATCCTCATTTGGTTCTAGTTCAGACCATTTTAGAGATTTCCTAGGGGGATTCTGTATGTCTAACGTGGCCCCCTCCCTTCTGTTTTCAACTTTGATACCAGGTAATTGCATATGACCATATAGTCTTTCAGTGACTTGACTAACATTTCTAAAATGCAGTCTAAAATCCTCAGCAGCGTACACAATCTTTCAGTAAGCTGGACTTCATTTATTTCTTTTGGTTGAAGTTATTATTGGAGGAACCAAATTTATTCATTTTTAAAAACATTCTTGGAACATAAGATAGGGTTTGTACATTGTAAGGAGTGCTCAAATACTTACTAAATTTCACTAAATTAGTTTGTATGGAAAACAATACTTGGAAACCTGAATCTTGACAGTGTTTAAATCCATTGTATGATTTTTGTCATCAGTGCCATTTCTGACCTGTGATGCAATTTTAGTTATCCTGGAGAAATTCTCCTCATGCTTCCTCTGTCTTTGTTGGTGAAGATTATCCCTGCTGCTACTTTATTCCAGAAACTGGATAACCTTCTGCCTTGTTTTTGTGTGGCCCGACCCTTTTGACAGACCCTGTGGCTCTGACCCTTTAAACAGTAGAAGTGTCCTGGTGTTTTTACTCAGCAGTAGATCGTGATATTTAGAAATCCCTTCGTTGAGCACCTTTGATTCTCCAGGGATGCCCATAATAAATATTTGCATTATTAAAAGAGTTATGTGCACAGTATAAAAAATGAGTACACAAGGAAGTCACCACTTGGCTTTTGATTATATCTGCCCAAATGAAAAATGAATGAATGTGTAATTAATAATAAATGTCCTTGTGTTCTTGTTTTAATTTTAACTCATCAGAGGATGTTAAAATTAAAGTGAAGCCAACTTTTGCTTTGCTGCTTTATTAAAAGCAGAGTATGGCCCTCCTGTAAACGATTCATGCAACTTCATAAAACATAGTACTCTAATATCTGTATTGTCACTTATTAGCAATTAACTTCACGCATTTTATTTATTCTCCGTTAACTTCAGCACCCTTACTTTTAAATTGAGATAATAATATGCATAACATAGATTTCTTGATGGTATTAAATGAAATAATTCACCTGATATACAGTAGCCAATGTGTATTAGCATGGCAGTTTTATTTGAGTCTCATTGTAAGTTAGGTAGGCCAGTCTATTATTTTTTCTCTCTTCATTTTAAGATCAAGCAATACTTCACTTTTGAAAAATTGAAATAATCTATTAGAGAACTCTTAGCTCTTCTAAATTCCACTGTAATTTTTTTCAGCTGAGAAGAATATGTCAAGGAAAATCTCTTTCTGTACTGTCAAGCCTCGAGAAAAGGAGGAAGCAAGAATTATATTTGTGGATATTGATTGATGTCAGAGTGGAGTATCACAATTCTGGCCTCACTAACTTTTCTTTGATCCCTTGATTGGCATGACTGCAACTTTGTTTTTCACCAGAGCCATATTTTCTAGACCTGTTTGGATTTCCACATATCGGCAACTTGGTGATTGGCTCTTGTTAATCCAACATTGGAGCTTTTGTCCTTCAGTTCGAACTTCATCCTTGTAAGCCTGATCGTTTCAAAAATATCATACAAAAGTCAACACCTTATCAGATATATCGAAGTTTTCTTTCTTTTTTTGTCAAGGCCTCATAGGAGTGTAAATGGTTTTCCATGGGATTGAGCCAGGGGGCAGGGAATTCATCACTAGTTTGGAAAAGTATTTAAAATTATCAACACTGTCTAATGTGGTTCCCTGGGGATGAAACATGATAGACAGGGGTGAAGGCCCTTCCTGCTTTAAATTTTTGGTTGCCTGCAAAGCAACTTATTTCCCAAATCAGGAAGAGCTACTGTGATAAGGGCTATGAAGACTGAGTAACTCTGACTTGATGATGTTTTCTTTTTCCTTATATTCTTAGTTTCCTGGTTCTAGCTCACTATACTGTGCAACCTATGAGTGCAAATGGGGCTATTTTTATATATTTAATACATATTGCAGTACATAATATTTACATTCCTTGTGGAGTTGATGCATGTACAGAACATTCTTAATTTCTTATTTCATCTTCTTTTCCTCCCCTCCCTCCATCTCTTGATCTCCTTCTAATTTAAGAGAGATCTTTCTAAGATGAGATTTTTAAAATCTTTGTATCTGTAGTTTTTAACAGTGCCTGGACCACAAATGAAGTCTTGAGGATTGACGAAGAAAAGAATACTTTGAACTTTGTCCCTGCTTTGAAGTTATGTTTACACTGTGTACCTTTTCACATTTCACTTAGGAGCAACAAATGGGTGACAGAAGGATGCTCTCTTTGCCCCTCATGACTCCCCATTCAGCCCCAGAGTTACATAGTCATAGAGCCTCTAGTTCTACTCCCACGTTGTGAACATATCAAACGTATAGAAGAATGGCAATCCCATTCCACCTCAAAATACATGCAGCAGGCAGGTGTGAAAACATTAATGTTCAATTTTTATGTTAGTTGTAGGACAGTATGGCTCAGAATGCTGAAATGATGCTTCTCACCTGCAATTTTAATGCTACGATTTAAAAGGTATTTTAATACTTGGAGTGAGGAGTTCAAATGCTCTAAATAAAATGGATAGAGTCTGTCCCATAAGGAAAGACAAAATAATCACTATGGCAATTAATATTTATAAAGACAAAAATATTCCATGATGGGACAGATTTCTTACTTAAGTGGAAATGAATAAAGGGCTCCAATTATGGAGGTATATTGTTCAACTTGCTCATTACTGGGGCAAAATACCTGACATCCATAACTTAAAGGTGAGGTTTACTTTGGCTCAGTTTCAGGGGTTTCAGTTCATGATGAGCTGGCTTTAAGGCAGCAGTGCTATGTCAAAAGGCCATGGTAGACGAAAGCTGCTCAACTCACAGCAGCCAGGAAACAGAGTGAGGAAGAGCAAGGGGAGTGCCTTTTCCTACCCAAATACAAATTAGGCATAGAATCTAGAAAAGGAAAGCTATAGTCAGTTGCTTTTATAATATAATTGTAGGAGGAATATATTGAAGTCTTTCTCTGCACATGAAATCACTTCTTATTAAAAGCTATTTTGACATTTCTCAGATAAAAATTGGAATAGTACAGTCATTCTCTCAAAAGGATTACAAGATCACAGTTCTCCAGCAAGTAAATCCCAGCATCAGGCCAAGATCTGAAAGGGAATAATTAATTCAATGCCTTTGATCTCATCGTCAAAGTAAAGATGCCTATGATAATAGGAAGGGTTGAAAGAGAAAGGGGAGGAAACTAGCGAGAAAAAGAAAAGTGAGGCAGAGAAAAAGAGAAAAACAAACAGAAAGAAAAGGAAGGAGCAGACCTTTGGAAAAGAGACAAAGAAAGAAAAAAGAATTAAGAGAAGGTAAGGAAGAAGGAAAGAGAGGCAGGTTATAAATTACATGAGTTTTTGTAGAGAAAAACACCAGGAAAAATAACGCTAGCTTGCCCCTAATTAGTGTGAAAAAACCTGACAAAGTGAACATTTTTTCCCTTTTTGAAAAAATAAAAGCACTCTTATTTGAAATTGGAACTGTTTACAAGACAAACTAAGTTACATGTGAACAACGCTATCAGCGTTCCAACACCCAGTCTTGCACCATATTGTGTATCCACTTAAGAAAAACTGGCTCCAATTAGGGATCTCCTGTCGAGCATCTTATTTATCAGCTTCCAGAACAGCTGTGAGCCATTCAGGATGCCACCAGTTTTTCCTCATTACACTCTCCTTAGAATTACAGATGTGCCTGGCTCATCCCTAGGGAGCCCACATTCTAGTAAACACATCCTTCTATGTTTTGGGGGCTTCTCTGAAATAAGCCTGTGAACGCAAGCTGATATGGTCAGTTGAAGTTGGCTTAAGAGACTTCAAAGTGTAAATACCCCCTGTAATTTCTTGGGAAAGGGAAGCTGGGTAATGAAAGGGATTTAGGATGTATGACAAGGGGAGGGAGCTGGCTCAAATGGCACATTTTTGTTTTTAATCAGCTTACCAAACAAATTGCACTGGGAATTTGTGACTGCGAATCTTTGCTGGAAGTGGGCACATTATTGTCACAAGTTTATTTAATCAGAGGGTGAGAAAAGATACTGAAGCAAGTAAAAGGGAATGAGTGAATCGACATACCCTGAATGATGTACATCATTGCTTTGATAGTACAAACAACAGTATTTGAAACATCTTGGACACTGAGTTTTTTCCACTCTTAGAGAATGATTTAGAAGGAAATGCATAATATATTTAACAAACAGCCTCGAAATCTTACTTTCCCTCTTCTTCTCACCACCACTTGCTCTCAAGAGTAATTCACCCCAAGCATTAATGAGTACAGTCATAGTTGTATGTGTTATTGATAAAGAAAGGAATATTCTGCATTGGCAGATAGGTATCTGGAGAAAAGAGACACTTCACCCTTAAGAGTAAGTCATAAGATTCACAGAGAAAGAAAAATGTGGCAAAAATGTAGTGTTGGTGTCTGATTTGTTCACATCTCAGTGGAGCTCTGGGTAGTCCCCTTCACAGCTTGGTCTGGGTCATGTGCCCTCTCTGGCCAATGGGATATCTTTGATACAAATGGAGCCATGGCAAGTACTGACATTTTAGGGCATCCTTCCTCCACGGCTTTTGGGAACCCTACAACTGCCTTGTGAATAATCCCAGGTTAACCTGCAGTTAACTGATGACCCACTGGAAATTTCATCATCAGCAATTACATAGAGGGCTATAAATACAGATATGCATCTCTTACCAATAGGAATATGTTCTCAGAAATGTATAGTTAGGTGGTTTCACCATTGTGTGGAAGTCATAGAGTGCGTTCGTACACACCTGCATAGTAACTGCTTAATCATTCAATGTGACATCCTGACACATTCAAGAGGTGCATGAGCTGTTGCAGATGTAGCATTGCAGACTGCTTTACAGTAAATATACTCTTCAAGTAAGTAGAAATATATTTTAAAATAATAAAAACTCACAAACCAGTAGTGTAACTGTTTATCAATTATTATATACTGTACATAATTATACATGCTATATACTGTTATAAAACTGTCAGAGCAGTAGGTTTTTTTTTTTCACATTAGCGCCACCACAAACAGATGAGTAATGTGTCATACAGCTTCAACATGGCTAGATAATGGGAATTTTTCAACTGCTTTACAATTTTCTGGGACCACTTTTACACAGGCAGACATTGACTGAAAGATCATTATGCTATGTGTGACTGTATCTTTATTATTTAAAAAGAGGCAAAAGTCCCGAGAAAGGGCACTTAATCTCCCCCTGAAAGTGTACATCAAAGCCTTAAAAGCAGCCTTGATGATGGGTTGATATTTAGGTGAAGGTGGGCCGAGGTAAGAGGTCCAGGGTAGGGGTTGGTGGAGTTTGAGACAGAGTGAATATAACAATAAAGACCTGGGGGAGAAAGTGTGGATTGTTGCTGGGAAAAAAAGAGGAGTTCAGAACTAGCATTCTTTTGTCATATTCTGTATGGTGTCTACTGAGCCTCACTCCAGGAACTTTCTACTTCATTTATAAAGGCCTGGAAAAGTTGGTTTAAATCCTCCTGTGGTCTATGAAGGCAATATCAGTGAGATTGTTAGCAACATGTAGGCAAGTGAGTGCTGCTTATGGTAACACTGCTTTAATAAGCAGTAAACCCTGGGGTATCACATATCCATGTTTGAATGTCCTTGCCCATTGAGTGGAAATTGTAGGAGGAAATGTAGCGCAGAGAGGCACAAATGTCAGTCGTATACCTGCAATGTATGTCGACCATGAATAAGCACTAAAGTACTGGCAATTGATTTGGCTTCAGTACTTCAAAGCATTATTTTTACAGTAAAGAGATATTATTAGGGTATAAAGCATCAATTTAAAGTCATCAAATGTAAGACGATATTATAACTATAGCTTAATTGGATATGATAGTTCCTCGTAATTATGCTAACATCATTGGACACATACATTCTATTAATACATTTGTAGAATAGAAATGGAATCATAGTGAAGTTTCTCATAATTGTATCTAATTTAGTAACCTCCCCTCTCACTACTATTATATCACCATTTTGAATATTTGATAATATAATTTGTGTATCTTTCAATTTCCAGGTCCCTATTTTACATTTTCAACATTCTTCTTCTAAAGAATCATTTGTCTATTTTAGTCATTCACTATTACCATACAGATTTATCTGAAACAATGTCATCAAAAATTATTTTTCCCCAACTTCTTAATTCTATAAATGCAGTCAAACTGTAATTTAAAATGTTTTCCTGGTGTTAGAGGTAAAAATGCCTCTAGCAAGAATAAGAATAATAATGGTATATTTATGCTACTGCCTGATGCTTTTACTACTTTAAAGTTTGTAAGAAAAAGTACTTTACACATTGGACTGTAACTCTGTAAGTCATGACATCCCTATGTGGCCAACAGTACAACATTTGCTATGGTTTAGATCTAAATTGTTCCCCCAATGTCTCGTGTGTTTGGAAGGTGATTGGGTCATAGGGTGTTGTACTCATCAAAGGAGATGGGTTATTATTGGTGTGATCTGGAAGGGCACGTTGTTGTCCCTGGCTCCTCCTTTCTCTCTCTGCTTCTTGATGCCACAGGATGGCAGCTGTTCTCTGCCATGTCCTCCCACCATCCTGTTTATGCCTTGGTGTAGGCAGAACCATGGACCAAACCCACTGGAAACTGTAAGCCAAATAAACTTCTCCTCTAATTTATGGGTGTTAGTCATTTTGTCCCAGTAATGGGAAAGCTGACTAATACACCATTTACATTACAATTCTCATATGAGAGATAAAAATTGAGGAACTAGCATAATACGATCAAATAATCTACATAACTCAAAATCAAAACTCAAATCTATCTTGTACTCTTAGATAAAAACTAAGTCCCTGAAACCTAGAAGCCACATTTGCCCGGGGCTTTAGGGGGTGGTAGTGAAGGAAGATCTTATAATTGTGCAGTTCTGTACATATTAAAAAGCTATTTTCACCAATATATTCTGATTGATTCATATTAAGATTCTATGAAGGACAAATGATTTGCTTTGAGACATTTTAGAGAGAGAGAGAGAGAGCTGGAGGATCAGGGAGTAAATGTGCCTGGCTATGGCCACAGGCTGTGAAGACTGAAATCCAGGGGAGTCCCTGGGGGTGGCAGTGCTTGCTCTGTCTGTGTCATCTACACACTGCCTATGCCCTGGGCCTCCTTGTCCTCTAGCTTTTAGGATTTTACCACTGGTTTCTGTTGGGGCATAGCTGGAGCTTAGTACCATTCAGCTTTTGCACACCCTGGACTCAGGCTCCTGACTCCTTCTGGGGAGGATTCATGAAGTTGGTGTCTCTTTCCTCTCCTGGAGCTTTCCCCTTTGGACATGAACACAGCCAAAGTCCACCCAGGGCCTCCTTACTTGAAATGGGTGTTCTGGAGACACTGAACAGGGGGTCTTTCAGCTCTGCCATGCTCTGAAGGACCCAACAAAATATGACTGCATGGGGAGGCTGTGGTCCACCATGCCTGGGAGCCCTTCTCAGGCAAAGCACATCTCAGTGGCTCTCTTGGGCTGGGCTGAGTGGTTTGTGACTGGAGTCTCAGGCTTTTAAAAATCACTTTTTAAGACATGGTATTTTTATACAATGGAGTACTACTCAGCTATAAAGAAGAACAAACTTGAGGCTTTTATAGGTAAATGGATGCAATTTGAGACCATACTCATAAGTGAAATAAATCAGACTCACATGTGTAAATATCATGTTTTCTCTGTAGTGTAGGAAACTGAAAGAGTAAATAAGATCCAAAATGTACAATAGATATTGTGAAAGGGGAAGAAACTGCTTAAAAGGAAAGAACAACTGGGGTGGGGGCAAGGAGAAAAGAAAGAAAAGATTATATATATATATATATATATATATATATATATATACCCACACATATGGCCACAAGATAGCTAAGATAATTATACTACTAATTTCTACTAGTTCACTGAAAAGAATGGCTTGTGCTTACATTGTTTGATCAATTTTTTATGCTTATTATCTTGTAACCTGAGTAACTACTTTGAAGATAACAATATACAATATATTAACCATTGCTATTCTATTATCGTGCTTTGAAATTTCCTATCATTGTTTTTATTGCTTTTCTCTTTAAAATAAAAAAGAGTCACTTTTTTGGGTGGGGGACAGGGTCTTGCTCTGTAGTTCAGGCTTGCCTCAAACTCAGCGATCTGCCTGCCTCAGCCTAAGTACCTACTGGATTTACAAGTGTGAGCCACAATGCCTGGCTAGATTCCATCTTTATTAAAGGCTGCGACAGTGTTGGGAAGGCAGGGGGTCCCTTTATTATAAAATCTGTGATCAACACCGTCTGACAACAGCCAGCATGGTGGGGCTGGAATTGGTAGCAGCTGAGACTAAGAGACGAAGGGACCTGCACTGCCCTGCCTACTGCCAAGGGGGTTGGCACAGTCGGGCTGGGTCCTGGCCTCCTTTCTTCCTCGCTCTTCACCACCTGTTTAGAGCTAGAGCTGTAACAAAAATTTAGTTTCTATGCATTTGAGTTCAAGTTGCTGCGGATACGAGCATGTCAGAACTGGGAGCAAATCCTCTGGGACACCTTTGTGTATTCCGGGGTGCCTACTGGACAGGCTGGGGGGTGGGGTATACAGCCTTCACCTGCGTGAAAACAAAGGCCACCAATCATCAAGGTGGGTGCCCAGACTCTCTGGGAACCAGTGTGGAGGAATGTGAAGAGGGGAAGATGGGGGAAGGGAGGGGCCTGACCACCTCAGGTTCTTTAGCTGGCCTTTGGGGTGACCATAGACTGGGGTGCACAGGCTTGGAGGGGGGCTAAGTTCAAGAGAAAAACATTTTTTTGTTTTGTTTTGTTTCTTTGAGACAGGGTCTCACTACATATTTCAAGCTGGCTTTGATCTCACTATGTAGCCCAGGCTAGCCTTGAAGTCATGGTGATCCTCCTGCCTCAACCTCCCAAGTGGTAGAATTATGGGAATGTGCCACCATGCCCAGTTCTCGGATGAAAACGTTTTTCATCTGCTGCCCCAGAAGCCTGGTGTCTCTGTCTAAAAGCTCAGGATGGCACAGCTGGCTTGGAAAGCTCTGCGGCTACATGAGCCAGAGCCAATCAGCCTATTTCACAGACGGCCACACCTGTGCTCTGCAAGGGGGAGGGACAGGGAGAGGACCTTCTCTGCAGCCCCACACTGCTTCCCCTTGGCTCTCAGACCTGAGTGGGGCATCAAATTGCCTGGCAGAGGACAGATCTCTGGGCTCCACTGCCAGAAGCCCTGCTCTGGAAGCCTGAGGCAGAGCCCAGTGGACCCAGCATGCTGGCTATTCCTGAGGACGCCCCCACCCCCATGGGTGAGGATGGTGCTGGGAAGGGTTTGCTAGCCTAGGACCAAAGAGCAAAGCCATGGCAAGGGAAGGCGTTTCCATGGCTGGAAGCAGGGAGCAAGCTTTGATGGGTCAACCAGTCCATTTGGGGTCAGGGATGGCACACAGCTTCTGAACCTTTGGGCAACCTGAGATCCCTTTGGGACAGAAATGCTCCAAGAAGGTCAGGAACAGAGGGTGTGCTCCAGCAGGCAGAGGCAGGGAGAAGCAGCACTCATGGTGAGCAGTTTGGTGTAAAAGGCACTTTGGGTACCCATGAGAGCCATGGTCTGTGGCTGCTAGGGAGGAGCTGCAGGGCCACCTATGGTGGTGGCAGGGGTGATGACGGGAAAGTCCTGGGGTCACAGTTTCCTTACTCCAGGCTTCCTTGGGCCAGGGCTCCAGGCTGGGGGTCCTGGGTGGCCCTGGAGGTGGATGCCTGGTCTTCTGCGTAGGATTTTAAGAGAAAGGGAATTTGGTCCCAGAGAAAGGGAACTGACTTTGGACCAAAGGCCAACACTGCACTGGAACCTGGGACCTGGGGATGCAGGGATGGGTGTGGCCTGGCTCAGGAATTCTTCAGCTGTCCTTGGGGTCAGTGAGACTGGGATCAAAACCTCACAGGCTCCTCTAGCAGAAGTCCACGCAGGCCCACAGAGCTTGCAGGTGGTGCATGCGCTATGGGGTGGGGTGGGGGTGTCAATGAGACACTCTACGGATTCCAGTAGGAGCCAAAGTTCTCAAGGCTGTGCTGTGGGATGCGGTGGTGCTCCGGAAGTAGCTCCAGGAAGCTCATATTGTATAAGGTCACGAGCCCTGCCACAGCCTTGGGGAGGATGGCAACCCACACCAGACGCTGCAGAGAGGAGACGAATGAAGGTTGCCCAAGGGGTAGACTTGCTGGGCCAGCTGCAGGTCAGTGAGACCTTGATGGGTGGCACAGGTTGTACACTCCAGCACGGCAGCCAGGGCACTGTGTTTGCTCCTGTTCCCTGCCAGCTAGGTCTTGGCTAGGTTTTTGATTTTGAAGCTCCTGGCCCTGGGCATGCGCCCTATTGTTATGTCCAACAGAGCCTGGAAGAAGTTGGAGAGGCTAGTAGCAGGCCAAGATGGGGCAGCGTGTGGACTTGTCGGCCTTGCCTTCAGGAGACAGCCATTGCGTAGACTGCTTAAGGCCTCAGATGAACACTCAGAACTTGCTTTCCTGGTTCACTGTCATTACTTGGCTAATGTGAGCTGCTGCTTCTGGCTGAAGGGGCTCATCCCAATATCAAGTCCCCACTGCAGGCCAGCACAGGGTTCCTGCTCCAGGGGAAACCCAGGGCGAATGGCGGCATTTCTCTTGGGGACTAAGAGACTAACCTAGAAAGAGATGGGTTTGGCTCCAGGAGAGCACACTTTCTTTGTTAATCATGAGGTTAGAGAACACCAGAGTGGCTTTGGTCCAGATCTGGAGGAAGCTAGGCTGTTCTAGCTGGCGATCACTGGAATCACGGCTGCTGTCATCCAGCTCCTGAAAAGACCATAACACAGAGAAATCAACAGGTAACCACGGAAGTGGACAGCAAGGTGAGAGTGTGCCCAGCCAGTGTGCAAGCTGGCATGGGGGTGGGAGTTATGGGGAAAATGTGCATGAGAGTATGTGTGCATAAATGAGTGTGAATCACGTGTGAGGATCACTTATGTGAGCCAGGGCAGGTGTCTAAAGGAGTAGGTGTGAAGGGTGAATCACGCAGGCAAGAATGAGTTTGCATGGACCTGCATGGGTGACAGTGAATGTCAGTGTCAAGCACACTGGGGCATAAGTGGGCAAAAGTGTGTGAACATGTGAGTGTGTGTTTGGGTGGACAAGACGTGCTGTTTGTAGGGATTCAGGAAAGGGGCCAGTCACTCAGAGTGCTTTTAGAAAAAATGTCACAAACCTGGGACAAGTGGAAGCAGCCTCATCTGTAAACCCAGGTGATGTTTCTAGAATGGATCAGGGAGCTGACTTTCCTTGTCCCCAAAGCCAGCTGAGGTCCCAGTGCCTTGTACAAAGGGGAAGCAGTGAATGGCGCAACCTTCTGAATGGTACCTCTGGATGGACACTCTGGTCCCTGGGAGTGAGAGGGCAGTGGGTGAGCTCAGAGCTCAGCACCTATGCCTGACCGCAAGGAAGCTAAGCTCTTCCTGTGCAGGGTCAGTGCCTGAGATCTGGTGCTACAGGACCAAGGCTGCTCTTGGCTATGGTGCTGCTTGAGATGCCCCAGTGAGGAACTGAAGGGGGATGAAAGAGCTCCAGCTTTGAGATTTTCCCAGCAGCTGAGGCTAGGCAGGGGGCAGAGCATCTGAAGATAAGGCCTAGAGTCAACTCTTAGTCTTCTCCACAGGAACCAAGCCCAGATTTCAGCCTTTGATGAATCTCCTGTGAATGCTACCTATAATTATCATGCAGACCAGGAGAAAGGGGCATGGGACAGTGTCTTGGGGTCAGAGCTCAGGGCAGGCCATGGGTCTATCTTCTTATGTCTGCCTCTGGCTCATCAGTGGGGTGGGGGTCCCTGGGGCTGAAGCCTCTATTTCCTCTGGCCCCCCACTGATCCGCCTAGCCTGGGAGACAATCTGCATATCCCCCAGTCTGTTCACTGTTGGAGTAAAAAGTATTTTTCACAAATCTTCAACCAATAGGAAAGTCATCACTGGTCACAAACAGGTTAAAATGGGGTGGATTTTCCTCTGTTTGCATTTTAGAGTCTGTGCCAGGCTTACCAACTTCCTCTAGGTAACTGATAGAATCACACAGCAAGGACAGAACTGTCTAGATCTGGGTTTGCTCAAAGCCTTGCCGTGCTGTCAAGGCTGATTTTCCATTGTGCTCTGAGTGTCTTCCCCGTGGAGCCTCCTGAGAGGTGTCTTCTTGATTGCTGGGTGCAGGACCATGGTCTCCGTCCTCTTCCTTTGGAGGGACTCGGGATGCTGCCTCAGTCTCCCAGGTCTTCCCACACTTGGGCCATAGAAGGTGCCAGGCTGCCCGCTATGTCCTTCCTGGCTGTAACTTTCTCTTGCCAACAGCCCGGCCGCCCTCTCCTGGGTCACAGATCTATCTTGCAGCACACCGACATGACATACTGGGCTTTCTTTTCTTTCTTTCTGCTTCAGTCATAACTGCTGAAAACTCCTTTGGGGGCTCGAACTCCTCTTCCTGGTTCATTCCATCTGGCAATGTCCCTGCAGGCCCAAGAGCTATCTTGCTAGCTTTAGAGTTGTGTTTCCAAGAGCAGGGTTCCCCAGAGAGCCACACAGTTCCACCTCTGGCACACTGACTTAGCCACTTTCTCCCCGCTGAGACGTAATATCTGGCACCATGACTCAAATGAGAGTTTTATTCTGGCTCACAGCCTTCAGAGGCCTCAATCCATGGTTAGCTGGTTCCAAGGCAGGCTGGCATGGCGCTGGGGCATGGCAGAGGAGGGCTGCCCATGGCATGGAGTCGGGGGAGGAGAGACAGAAGAAAGATGCTGGGTAGGGAGATAAATCTTTTCAGGTCACACCCCTGAGAAGAAACATTTTTAAGGTAATTAAACAAATATTTAAGGAAGAGAGTTCATCTGGAGTCCTCCAATCCCACACCTGAATATCTCACTGCCCCTTGGGAGTATCCTTGTGTACCAAAGATCTCACAGTGTCACTCAGTCTCTCTGGAGTACAGTGATGAACTCACATGGAAATGAAAATTGGAGCCACAAAAACTGGTTTCCTTGTTGAAATCATCCACACTGAATTTAACAAACTGATGTAATCCTCACCTATTGCCTTTATTTTATACCTAACTAGAAGATCAGAAATATATATATAAATAGTTGTTAGTAAGAGTGCATTATTTTAGAGTTGATCCTTAGGGACTTCTGAACTTTATTCAGGTGCTGATTCTCAGTTGGGAGTGACTTTGCTTCTTTCCTCAGGTGACGTTTAGCAGTGTTCTGGTATTACAACCATGTGTGTGTGTGTGTGTGTGTGTGTGTGTGTGTGTGTGTGTGTAAATGTACTGCTGTTATCAAGTGAGTTGGGGCCAAAGATATTACTAAACATTAAATGATAAGCAGAATATTTGCCACAACTATCAACCCCAGTGCTAATAGTGTTAAAGTTTAGATGTCTTTCTTTAGGGATTTTTAAAAAGTAGCGCTTATACAAAGATCTTATAACAAAGATGTACATATTCAGTTCTCTAATGCACATATTCATTGTAGAATAGTTGAAAAAAACAAAATAAGAGCATAAAGCAGAAAATAAAAATCATGCATGACTCCATACCCAAAGGTAACCTCTGGTAGCAAATTTTTAAAAAATCTTGTCATCCTTTCCCTTGTCTAATTATGTATTTTTAAAAGGGAATTCTTGCATGCATATTTGGTAACCTGTTTTGCAACTTGCCGCAACACCTGAAGTACCATTCCATATCACTGATAGTTTCTGTGAAGTCATTTAGAGTATGGTATTCTGATTTATGAATTTAAACAGAAAATTTACCTCAGTTACTGTGGTAGATATTTGGTTGTTTTCAAATAAGTGGTATACATTATTCACAAAACCAAAGGCAATTTTCTTAGGATGAAATGTAATGGTCAAAGTATATTCAGTTTTCTTTCCTTCATTTATCATTTGAGTTTTCACTCTGCGTGCTAAGAAATTATCTGAGTTTCTTTTCACTTGGATAAGCATAAAATGCCTCCTTTTCTTCAGCTCTTTTCCATCCTGGGTAAACTAGTGTGTCTTGAAGTGAAAATAAGTTTATTTTGTTTTTGACACTTAATAATTCAAATATATTTATGGGGTAAATATTGTATTTTGTTGTATGTATACATTTTGCTATGATCAATCAATCCATGGCAATTAGCATATTTATCATTATAAACATTGATCATTTATTTGTGGTGAGATCATTCAGAATCCTTTTTTCCAACTTTATTGAAATGTGCACTAAACTATTGTGAGCTCTAGTCACCATCCTGCAACTAGAACTTATTTATTCTATCTAACTATAATACTCTACCCATCAATCAACCTCTACCCCACTGTCCCCACCCTTTAGTGTAACCATCATTTTATTCAAATTCTAGGAGATCAGTGTTTTAGATGCCACATATAAAAGAGATTATGTAGTATTTATATTTCTGCTGGGTTTACTGCGTTTAGCATGATGTCCTCCAGGTTTATCTATGTTGTTGTAAATGACAGAATTTCATCCCTTTTATGGCTGAGAAGTGTACCATGTGTATGAACCACATTTTCTCTATTTATCTGTTGATAAACACGTTGATTATGTGTCTTGGCTATTGGTAAGTCATGCTGCAATAAACATGGGAGTTGAGGCATCTTTTTGATATACTGATTTCATTTCCTTTGGATATATACCAGTAGTGGGATTGCTAGATTATATTGTAGTTGTATTTTTAATTTTTTGAGAAACATTCATGCTGGAAAAGCATTTTTCCTGAAATTTAATTTTTACCTATTAAAAGGCAATGTATAACCAAAGAATATGCTTAGAGGATTTTCCTGCACTGACAGAGACTATGCAATATTTCAAAGGCGGCATCCCTTTGGCCCAAAGAGGACCTCCCTTAAAGAAATTATTGATTTATGTCATCAAAAACCAAGTACTCAAGGAGTCTCAGGCCCGGCTAAAAGCAAAGTATGTGAGTTTCCCAGGAGTCCCATCTGTATAAGGATCATTGATTTTTGACCTTTTGGGATGTTTGATCTCTCTCTCTCTTTCCTTTTTAAAAATTCCCCTAATATTTTATTATGTGCATGAATAACATACAGAGGAAGAGAGAAAGGCTGAGAAATAATGACACAATTCTGCTGGTTTCTGATTGGTGCATTCTAAGGACCTCTCGGACACATTAAAGTTTAAACATTTTAAACCAAAAACTAAAAATTTTACTGTATCCAGACAGATGTCTTTCTGTAATAATCAGTACAGATACTTTGTCTGCTTCTGCTTGATTTTATTAAAGCATTTCAAATAAGAAAGGAAAAGCTTCCAAGAGGCAATTAATACAGCACCCATGTTCACATAAAGATCTTTATCTCAAAAGTGTTAGACATAGTCCCCAAATTAGAGTCTAATTTATTTATAGGATTTTAATGATCCAGGTCCAGATTTTGAAAAGTCCCTTTAAAGTCCTCTCTCCTAAATTCGCTTCGACAATTTTTTTTTTGAGGTGCCAGAAAACTATCTACTTTGCACTTACCAAACTTCACGTTTTAGGCATTCCGGACAGAACAGGTAAAATCTCACACTGGTATTAACTAAAGGCTGTAAAAATACCACTTTCTAAACATGTGTCAGAAGGCTAATGGAGAAAAAGAGACCAATTCTCCCAACAAATTTGAAGATGCTTTTTTTTATACTGATACCTGCTGTATTAGTTTTGATGTGTACCAGTGGACCTGATGATCTCAGTGCTCATAAAGTAAACATATTTTATTGTTCAAGAATCGGTGTGTCTCCTGATGCTTGCTGCTCTTGGCTCTAGGTTCTGGGCTTTGTTCAAATCAACTACTGTTTGATCATTTGCCTTGGATCTGTGGCCTCCTGAAACATTTTTCTCAGGACAGATGGCAAAAGGCTGAGAGGGCAAGGCAAGAACACAGCTCACTTAAAGCCTGTGCTCCTGTTGTGTCACTTGGCCTTCTCACAAAGAAGGCCAACTGACCAAGACTAACCTCAGTGGGAAACAGGCTTTGTCTACTCTTTTCAACCATGTGAGCACACAGCAAATTTACATTATTTGTGTAATGATTTCATTCACACCTAGCACTCCATTATGTTGTCTTTATTTAAGTTAAATTGGTTTCTATATTATGTACTACTAAAAAAAAAGATTCTTACAAGTGGGGTTGCTGGGTTAGAGGGTAGAAGTATATGTGATCTTTCTAGATATTGCCCAAATATATTTCATCAGGGAATGTACTGTTTTACATTTCCAGATGCAAAATATTAGAGTGCCTGGTTTTCCATAGCCTCATCACAAATCATGTTGTTCAATATTTGAAAAAAAAACACATAATCTGTCCACATGACTGTTCCTGTGTCCTTATCAAACAATGATATTCTCAAGGAAGAGATTATATTCTTAGTGCCTACTTCAAGGATATATATTTCTGTTCATAGAGGACACTTATTTTTTTGGTGTAAGAAATAATAGTTTAAGAAATAAATCAATAGTCCTAATAGCACACTGAAAACCCAGTCAAATGTATGAAAAGATACATATTAAATGTCTTACTCTAAAAATGTAGTAACAATGCTCTCTAAACATGAAGCATTTGAAATGCCCGTGTTTACAGTACTATGTTGTGGATATTTCAGTGAATCCATTTTAATCTGTTGTCAGTAGGATTAATGTTAGTGATAATGAAAGCATCCTAAAATGATTTTAAAATTGTTTTAATCCACTTTATCTTGAGTCTTACCTTTGTGATATCTGTATGTAATTACTATGCAAGAGAAACTCTTGAAAAAATAAAAAAGAAGGACCTTTAATAAAATGAGTTCTTCAGAACTCTGAGAGCCCTCATAGTAAGCAGCCTTTTCCTAGGGACAGGAGTGGTTATCTTGTGATATGGGATTCTTCCTGATTTTCAGGTGTTTAGTTACAAAGTAATTACCTATCTAACAGGTCACTATGAATAAAAGAGGAAAGTGGAAAAAAGTTTGTTTTTTTGTTTCTTTAAATATTTTTTAACAATATTTGGAACAGAAAAATAACAGCATATTTATCTTGTTTTTATACTTTGACACTTCAATATGCAAATGAAAAGCACATAAACACACCTGGAAAAAGAAAAAAAAACCTCACAAAAACTACCCGTCAGTGTTAACACAAATAGAAATGTCCTGAGAAGAAATACCAAAAGAAGAAATGGAGAGTAAACTTTAACCTGCTTCCCAAGATGTATTTGTCTTCATACATGTCAAAATTTAGGGGGTGAGAAGTGTGGGTAATAGTCCCTGCTATGTCAGACTTAAATCACTAAACACTGTCAAAATCACTCAGCCTTGTGAGGATCAGAGATAGTTGTAGGGTTCCACAGGCAGTCTATATTTATAGATCATAAAAAATAAATCTGGCTTCTAGAGGCAAACTTGGGTTTGAGTCCTAGCTCCATCACAATTTTCAAAGATCATAAAGTTAAATTCACTGAGCCTTTGTTTCTTTATTTTTAAAATTATGAAAAGGGGATATTGTTTGGATTTACAAAGATGTTTAGCACCTACTTTGAAGTGTGGCAGCAAATCAACTGTTAGATAAATTGTGTTCCCCAAAATAGTTATGTAGAATTAAAAGGAAACTTTAATAGCAGTCAAGTAGTCTTCACTCTAAAACCAAAGTTGAAGGAAGACACAAAACCAACTTGGAGCATATTTACTACAAATAAAGTGACTGACGGTTAATCATTTAATATGCCCCTGTAAGCAGATCATGAAAACGAAAATGGGTATTTTAGTTCATGTGGTGTAGTAGAAAAATCCTAGGCTTTGGAGTCATGAATTTGTCAAATTTTAGATGTATGTTTTAGACAAGTAACTTTTCCAAGTTTTTATATTCTAACTGGTAATAACGGTCCATTTACTGAAAAATAATGGTTTTCAAATATTGTAGTAAGCCTAGCAATACATTTATTCATTATTTCATTTGTGAATCTTCTATAGGATGCTAACTATTGTGGAAACCCTGGAGTAAAGGGGAACAAAATATACTGCAAGTGTCTCATGCTTCAATCATAAAGAGCATGGTTGTATCTTTCATATCATTTTCTCATTTTTAAGTTAGATATTAATAGTAAATAGGTAATAAATAAAATAGAGAAAAATAAAGTGAGAAAGACATTAGCTAGGGTTGAAAAATGTCTTCTCTAGTGATGTTCTGAGAGTTGATGGATGAAAAGCAATGAAGCAAAGAATGTTCTGGACATGAAAGACAGCATGTTTGAAGTCTATGGAAAAATCTCTAATATTTCTTAACATGAACCTTAAAATATGGGTTCCATTTAATCATGTGAAAGCCATTCAAATGCTTATAATTCTTTATAAAGCTGTTGGACTTTATATAGAGCTGAAACCCTATTTCTTAGCAGCCTTGAATATTTCATTAACCTTTCTGAAACTTTGTGTTCTCATTTTGATTGATAGTAAATGTTTTCTTATAGATTTCGTTCTCCATTGTTCAACTGAAGCAAATAAAAGGTAATAACTTATAAATAAGAGAGGTAATGAGAAATAAGTCAGTGAAAGGCATTTATTCCTGTAAGTGCACTTGACCACCTAGAAATTTTGTATGTTTGTATAACTTTAAAATTTTCAAGTTTACTGCAGCAAAAATGTAACTAGTAGCTTATTTGTGTGTGAGATTAATTAGGTGTACCTCAGTCTTATTTACTTTCCTGGAAATATAGGTTGACTATATTTCCAAGCATCCCTTGTGGTTAGTTTTGGATTATATAATTAAGTTCAGACCCATGCAATAATGATAGAAGCACTTTCCATTGGTAGGCTTGGCTAATCTCAGTTGTTCAATCCATGGCAGTTGTCACATATAACGGATGGTTCTTGGGAAGATCTTGAATCTCTAAGTCACAACTTGGAGAAAAGCTACCGGAAGAGCTATTCCCTGTCATGTGGGCCACATATAGACTTGAATCACTGAGATTTGTAGATTGTTTATTGTAACAGCTAACATTCTATATCCTGACTAATACTAATTCTGTGCATGTCAGATACTATTATGGCCCAAAATACTTTGACAAAAGTTTTGGTATTTGTCTTGATTACTTTTCTCCCTTTGTTGAGACGAAATACCTGTCACCCAATGTGAAGCAAGGAAAGGTTTATTTAGCTTACAGCTTTTGGAGGTTTCAGTCTGCACTCAGTTGGCTCCAAGGCAGAGTGGCATGGCTGAGGGGCAGCCATTCATGGAGTCCACAAATGACAAGAACAAAAAGGGCAAAAGGAAAAAGCACGCCTCCTTCCCTCCCCTATATTGTATGCCAGTTACCCACCCGTGGGGTGCAGCACTCACACTGCCAATCCTAGAACTAGACAATGAACCAATCACAAACACTAGATTCAGTCACCTCCATGACTGTGTGAGGCTCGGGGGGCCACCTAGACACAAACTGTAACAATATTTAAGGAAGTCATCAGCTCTTTGTTCTAACTCCTCTTTTAAAAAAAGTACATTGCAAACAATTCTTTCTTCCTAATTAAAAGTCCAGTTTTGAAATCATTTTAAAATGAATCAGGTGGGATGGGATTTGAGAGACAAAAGCACTCATAATCATTTAGGTTGGATTTTAACCATAAAATGATGGTTGAACTCCTAAAAAATTTCTTTATTCTTTGTAAGCAAAGGGAAATGGCTTAATATCCTCATAGAATATGAACAAAAGTAGTTCCT
Organism: Dasyprocta punctata; assembly: GCA_004363535.1. Classification (NCBI taxonomy): domain Eukaryota; kingdom Metazoa; phylum Chordata; class Mammalia; order Rodentia; family Dasyproctidae; genus Dasyprocta; species Dasyprocta punctata. The sequence goes on from RJWM01000244.1 coordinate 166,395, forward strand.
GTGGAAGAGAAGACAAACACTAGTACATATATTTTGTATAGAAGAGTAAAAACTCAGACCCAGATCCTGACACAGGCACATACACACACACACCCCTTCTAAAATTTGTGACTTTTCCATTGTCTATAGAAATAGCCCTTCAGTGGGAACATACTTTCATTAAAAGCCCTTAGTTGAAGGTAAGTGTTTTCTTGAGGCACCTTCCACATAAGCTGAGCACTTGTATTGAAAACTGTCAATATGGGATAACATGGTGTATGACCACACAAAGAGAGAGTATGTCTTAGCAGACAAGCAAAGTATGTAGGATCAAGACTCAACTTTGCCTATTGCTATCTGCATTACCTAGGTAAGGAATCAAGTTCTTCAATCTGAAAAGGGGAAATTAGGATATTTCCCTTCAAGATAGTTTCTTTTATCAGTAAATAGTAAATCGGCTATTTTCCTTTTTAATTCTTAAGCCCTGGGTATTGTTTTGAACTGTACAATTTCATTGTCATTATCCTCAGATGTACCCTAAGAACTATTCAAGAATCTTCTATATGAGTGTGATTAAAATACATTGTGGATGATTAAACTTTTAAAAATTACTACGGCAAAAGATGTATTGCCATCAGCCCCTCTCAGGATATTCCACCTTGCTTTGAACATACTTATCCCATCATTCATGCTTCTTTGAAGCAGTTCTGGAAGTCCTCTTTCATGAGAGCCTTTATAAGATGTGATTAAAAATTACAGAATGCTGCTGCTGAGTACCATCCAGCAGAAAGGCAGGCTTATAAAAACATTACGGTATGTCCACATCCATCTTATACACTGATCTGGCAGTGTGCAACATCTGGCTCTTCCCCAAAGTAAAAATGACCAGGAAAGAGAAATGTTTTGAATTTATTAAGGTCATCAAGGTAGCAACAGTGCAACTAAACATATTCATGAAAGAGTATTCCTAGAACTGCTTCAGAGAGTGGCAAGAATAGTGAGACAACTGTGAAGCAAGAAGGAGTATTCTGAGGGGAAGTGAATGGTAATATATCTTTTACTTAATAGCTTTTTTTTTCAAATTTAACATTCACCATAAGCTTTATATCACTGAGCAGTGACTTCTCCCATGTAATAAAACTTCCACTCAACCTGTAATCACTCCTTTTGGCTTGCTATTGTATTACTCTCAGGTAATGTCCAGGCCCCTTCCTACTCAAAAATAGAGGCTGTGCTACATGCATCTATCTGCTGCTATGGTTGGACATTTCTATTTCTTTAGCCACATTCTACAAGCAAAGAAAAATTCCCTTGCTCTGTGGGTAGAGGTTAATTTGCTTACTTATGCTCTCGGCTTCATTCCTTGTAATTCATATGTGAGCTTATTTGGTTGATGTTTCATCCTTTTCTGCCTCTTTAACTTTTCCTCTTAGCTGCCTACTCTCCACAACTTATCAAAACCTTAAATTTCTCTTGCGAAGGTAAAAATAAGGTCAGAAAGAATATTTTCACTCTTAGCTTTTTCCACTAGTCTCTCTTCTTTATGTCATTAGCAAGCTCTCCCTGTCAACAATATTCTCAACTCCATTGCCTATTTTCTTTTAACTCTATTTTAATATGCTTTCTTCTTTGGCCAATCCACTAGAATGGCTCTGGAAGTCATCTTCAATGTGCCAAATTCAGGTGACTGCACCTAATAATTTGACTTTTCTGTAACATTGGGTGCTGTTGAGATCCCATCTTAAGATCTATCACTTCTTACTTCTTTTATATTTCTCATATCTGGTTCACTTTTTTTCTTTTATCATTTTGATTTCCCCTTCATATTTCAAGTAATTGAAATAAGAACTAGAGATACTCTTCTACTAGCATTTAAATGGTTATGTATCAAAACTTTGGACAACTTTTTTTCCCCCTTGCATTTTCTTTTTAAATTTTAACCATTTTTCCTTACTTTCATGTCAGCCTATATAAGAATTCCACTTAGCTCTGTACCTCCAACTTGATTCTTGAAATTCTAGACCCAGTTATGTGCTCAGCATGAGCAGCTGGATGTGCAGTAGACATCTGTAACTTGATGCGCTCAGATTTTTAACTTCCACTTCTCTTCCTCCAAAAGAAATTTCTCTTTCAGCTTTAGGTTTACATCATGACTTTGATAAATTTTTTTGCCTTGTGTTATATTTCAAATTACTTAAAAGTTCTAAATCTTGACTCCTCCATTTATAAAATAAGAACAATGATAGTCAGTAGAAAAGAATGATAGAATGGTAAGAACAGTTACTATTTATTGCATTTTCATTATGTTTTATGTACCAAGCATAGTCCTAATGTTTTACAAGAATTGTTATTTATGAAAGAAAAATAGAGTGAATAAATGGTTATTGCTATTACAACTAGGATCCTGAGACTTGAAGCTTACTTCCCTTTTAATTCCATTCTTACTGAAGCAGAGAGCATAAGTGTCTGTACCAGATATTGCTTTCTTGGGAGAAAGAAAAGCTATTTTTCCAAATCTGTAGTCCCAGAAACTTGAATTGTTTTGGTCTCTCTCTACCCCAAGCAAAACCTTAAATCTATGACAGAATGTATTTTGCATGCCAAATCTACAATCCTCAGTTGAAACATCTGGCTTCTTAGTTTTTATAATTAAAATTTAAATAAGTACCCAGAATATGTGCAAAAACTGCTATTCAGTTATTCAACCACTTCCCATCACCTGATGAAATCAAAGAAGAGAAATGTATAACTCTCTTTTGGAATTCTGATATTGAATACATTCAATTCACCCTGCACATAGAAAAGGGACTTTCCATGAAGTTAGGAAAGACTTGCTTGTAAATCAGAATTGATAGGATTAGCATTTTCTTTCCATAGTAGTTATTCTATCAGTAATTTGTCAATTGATCCCATAGATTATGAAATAACTTGAATTTTTTAGTGTTTTGCAGAACCTCATCACTCTTGGTAGGCTCAGCACTGGCAGGCTCAGAAGGTTCACACACCAGTAATGGTTAACCTCTTAATTGAGATATTTTGTCTTTGTTTGTTTGTTTAATTTTGCAAGATGTTGAATTTAATCACTGACAAAATCTTTCCAGGAAAATTCATGAATGAAAACACACAAATGCATATAAAATACCAACATTGTGTGGAGTATTAACTGGCCATCTAAAGCCCATCTATCAATACTCTCTAGATCTACAGGCCTCAGGATAAAATTCCTCTATATTGTGTTAGAGGATTTTTGAGAATCCAGGGAAACAAGGTTCTCTAGATATAGGGAGGAACTAAATTCACTATCTGTATATCTATGTGTGTGATAAAAAATGATGTACTCTTTAAAGTCTAATGATTACTTATAAAAGTTTATACTTGGAATTAAAGAATCTTCCCATGAATAAATGAAGTGCTTATCATCCTTGTCCATAGGGGAAGATTATATTTATACTTTATCTGGGAAACTCTTTGGATCTCATGGCTTGATACCAACCATGAATAAACAGCACAATAATAGAAACCGATGTGTACTGTGTTCTAATAGGCTATACACTGCAAACAAATCAGGAATGTTTGTTTTTAGTAATCAATTGCTAAAGCACGTTTTGTCTTGTCTAAATAGATGATAGTATGCATAACATATTTTAGAATAGGTGGTTTACCTGTTGTAAGTTAATTTCAAAGTCTTTTTCATGTGTAGGCAGTAAGATGTCTATAATTTATAAAGGAACAATTTTGTTTTCACATACTGTGAGTGTGCTATAAATCTAACAAGCAACTTGGTGATTTGAAAATGTTAGCTATAATATTCTTGAATGAATAGTGTTCTCATTATTTTCTGCCTTGCATTTCCTTTAGCAATTTCTGATTTAATACCTAATGTCTGGATGGGTTTCAGGAAGATGTTTCAGGGAATTGGTCTCAAATAGACGTTTCTGAAGCAAAAAGGTATTTTTGACAAAAGCACAGAGGGCAGGAAAAATTATAGGGATGTACAATCCCAACACATTTTATAACATGTTCCCTTGATTCAAACACAATTATTTCCTTTTAAAAATGTAAGATTATGACATTCTGAGTATATTTCTCAATATGCCTTATATGTTGTGTTCACTATTGGTTTTGGTCATGGATTCATCATTTTTATAAGATAAGAAAGCTCAAACATAGTATCAACCATCTTTTCATCTTCACTTTCAGTATATAATCACCAACAAGTCCATCTTACCTTATACTGTGATACTGCTGTCCAACACTCAATAAATAGTTCATGTGTTCATACATGATGTTTGATTTGCATTGTGTCAATAAACCTCAACAACTCTTAATGCACTGTATTATTCTAGAGAGGAAATGAAAGTTCAGAAATGTAATTTGAAATGCTCAAGACCAAACAACTAATGGCATAGCTAGAATTTAAATCCAGCCATTATTGTTTCAGAGCAAATATTCTCATTCACTATACCATTGTTTGTGATTTATTGACAACTTTAACAAAATATGGTAAATGTGCACCTTTCCTTCTTTCTTGGACTTGAATCATCTTTTTTATTTATCTTATTATATGTTTACGGTCCTACTGTCCTGTCTTCATGCTTTTCTCTGGTGTATTTAGAGACCCATCTTTGGGATTAGAGACAGATGTGTCACAATAAAGTAGGATAAGATTTTTTTCTCATGGGATTACTGACCTGAATTTTCCTTCGCTAATGGACTGTATTTCTGGAATTCTAATGCTTATATAAAGGAGAAAATTCTTCTATTGTGTTATGAATACTTGTTCTCTTTTATTCTGTTCAGGTTTTTTGAGTGGTATAGTATATCGAAACCCTCTTTAACATTGTAGTTTGGTGCCAACGAAACTGCAAAAGGAAGAAGATGCATAGGGTCAAAAATATACTATGAAAACAAGCTGATACCCAAGAATATAGCTTGGAAGAAAGTCTTTCAATAGCAAAAGTTAAAATTAAGCAAACATCATCAAGCTCCGTGCAACACTGGTGTGGGATGAACCCCAACTCTACAGAGGCAGAGTTCAGTATGTGATTTCTGTGGCTAGCATGCACAGAAAGAAAAGAAGGAAAGCTAAGAGAGTGAATTATGCACATGTAATTTATTTTTCCAAACTACCAGATGAAGTATGTTCATACAGCCGGGCGTGGTGGCGCACGCCTTTAACCCCAGCACTCGGGAGGCTGAGGTAGGAGGAGCGTTGTGAGTTCGAGGTCGCCTTGGGCTACAACGTGAGCGCAAGGCCAGCCTGAGCTACACAGTGCGACCCGGCCTCAAAAAACCAGGGCCAGGAGTTTGGCTCAGTGACTTAAGCGCCTGTCCGACAGGCGCGAGGTTGTGAGTTCAATCCCCGGTGCCGCAAACAAACAAACAAACAAACAAACAAAAAAGAAAAAAAGAAATATGTTCATACTTACAAGAGGACTCAGTTGAAGGTCAAAGGAAAGAAGCCAGAGATCTCTTGACACAAGGAACAGAACTTCTGGAGCGAAGAGCCATCCTTTCATTTTCAGTCAGGTGTTGTTAGAATACAATAAAGATTAAAATGTGAGGAACGCCAAATAAATGACATGGATATCACCAATAGAAAGATAATGTAAAATCAGAATGAAGGCAACTGCCATCTAAAATAGATATTTTGAAAATGGGAAATGAACTTTTTAAAAATCTAGAATCCTTTCTGTTGAGATAGGTAAAAAACATTCAGTAAATTCACTATATTTCTTTTAGTCATATTTTTATTTGTGTTTTCTGAAATTGTATAATCTGGCCCAAACATTTCAGACCAGGAAAGTATTAAAAATGATTTCTTAGATGCTTTAGTTAAATATTTGAAAGATAATAGCATTATGATTTGCCTTAAACTTCTAAATAAAGGGCACATTTTAAGAGCAAAGCATATAATAAAAAAAGTATATTTCTTTTGTCAGTTGCTTATGATCCCCAAAAGAGCTGTGGAAAATTGAAGAATAAGAGAACAGACCTATTCTTTTGATGGAGGAGAAAGTTTAAAAAAAAGTTAAGAGGAGAATAATAGCTGAAGTTGAAATTTGGCAGACAGGATGATATGATCTGATTTTCAATCATTCTCAAAACTGAGAATTTAAACACCTCCACCTGACATCAAATAGAAATGACCCATCGGTCATGCGGTCAGTGTTTCTGAGCTCAGAATATCTTGAAATAAAAGACTTTTTTTTTGCTTTATTTTGCTCTTTTTTTCCTCTTTCACACCCCCAAATAATTTTGATGAAACAGGGCCACATAGTAGAGTTTTAAGTGATAACAGAATTTTTTTGAATATGAATGTTAACATATTTTAGTCTCTCAATTATGGGAAACAATCTGTGAACACCCATTTATGTGTAATTAGATGATAATACCCTCTAGCAGCTTTGCTGTGAGGTAATTTTTATCTATCTGATAGTCTATGAAAGCACGTACATGCTTGTGGTCATACAGTGTGTCTTAGACACACCATTCAGCATATAATAAAAGTGCCACTAATTTTTAATTGAATTATTTTGTATGAAACAGTGATTATTAAATATGAAATTAACATTGAACCTGAGTTGCTTCCCATGTGTTGTACTCTGGCATTTTTGTTTCAGTGACTTAAATAAGAGAGGATTGTAGAAAATGATATGAGATGTTGAAAGTGATGGAGAAATGTATCATTCTTTTTATTTTTTGTTCATAAATCTGAGTTAACATTCAGTAAGAGTTATCCTTTTCTTGAGTTTAAGAAGTTTCAGTAGATCCAACACTTCTTATGGAATGTAGGAATTTACCTCATTCATCAAACACTCTCATGTTTTTGGGCTGACATACGTGATGATAATAATCCCTTCTGTATGTGGAGTTCTATATCATAAAAAAACACATTTTTTTTGCACAAGAAACTTGTTGCTAGAAAGTTCATTTTTTTCTTTCATTCAATAACCCAAGAAAGTATATTATGCTGCATAAAGGCTTATATTTTGGGATTCTTGGGACTAAAGTTGAGTCTAACCACCTTTGTGACCGTGGAAAAATTATTTCACCTCTATGAGACTCATGATCTGCATTTTATAGAACAGGAAACAAATCACATCAACCCATTATTGTTGTTGCTAGATTGAGATGAGACAACATAGGAAAAATCACTGCTTACAATGGTAAATGGTAAATCTTACTTTTTGGCTTTTGTTTTTATAAATAAAACATTTTTGGTCCCAAGCTTTATAATAGACATGTAATACTACTTGTTAACATAGTTAGAAACTGAAACTTAGACAGCATGAGTTCGTCAGGGTCACAGGACTAAGTCACAGGACTAGGGACTAAACACAATTCTGACTTAACTTCAGGTCTTTTGGCTCTAACTCCAGTAGCACATTTTTCAAGAGGAACAAAATGCAAGTTTTTTTTCTCCTCAATAGTTTAACATTTTGGTACCACAATTATGGGTTATCCTAATAGCAATTAGTGAAAGATAGAACTTTTTCTTTGTCCTTGAACTTCCCCACGTTTCAATTTGTAAGAGTTTAAAATTGTGTGCCTTGTTATGGTGTTAATGATGATACTGGCCTTGTGGAGTCAGGTCAGGTGGGAGAAACTCACCAGGCCTCCCTTCCTTCTAAGGTCCATGTGGATGGAATAGAGCCAGAGAGGACTGGACAGTGTGTGTAATTGTCCAGAGGACAGTTTCACTCACAGCATCAAGTCTGCATATTTCCATTTTATAGGTGAACAAACTAAGACCACAAAACTAGTAATTTAGAGATACTCTCATTGTTGGGCAGAGTCAATCTACTGTAATTGTTCAAACAGTTATATTTCTAATGTAATTTTACATAATTATTTTTTAAAATATAGATATGTGGAATTACAGGATTAGTTAAAATGGGATATGCTTATCCCAAAACTATGCTATCTGCTAATTGCTTGAATTGTTCCAAGGATATGTAACAAACCTTTAGATGTTTTCTGTTTGATTTTTAAGTTCTGGAATGTTACAGTGCAATAGAATTATTAAGATTGGATATACTCTGGATGATGTTGTAGTTCAATGTTTCTATCATTAATTAAGAATTAGAATGTTTCAATTTAAGCAGATGACTATCAATATTCAAGATGATATATGATTATCATCTTGTATCAGTCACAAATCTGTGTGTTTTTGGGCCTCAGCTACATTGACCAATATATTTCTGGTGCCTGGTAATACCATTATAATGGTTTTCGCTAGATTTTTTTGGTCAGTAATTGTAGTTTTAGTGTGTTCTTATTATAAATGATCTTTTATTTAATGTCCAGGGTATGAATTATTAATAAAGCCATCCATGTTGCATGGTCAGAGTCTGTCTTCAATTACCTCACGATGTGCTTGAACATAAATAACCCAGGAAAAAAAGGTATCCACATACCTGTGACTAACTAGAAAGTCAGTTTTATCCCACCGGTGAGTAGAAGGCTGGAATCCAAGCTTGATATAGCTTTCCTATCTTTTTGTACTTTGTTTTCTCAATCATATAAATGGAGAGAATGTCAGATCTGTGTCAGAGGGTTCCCCTCTTAAATGCTTCTGAATACCTGTTATAGAGGTTTCTTATAATTCAGTTCAATCCTTTCTCTAGATCACACAGAAAAAAATGTAAAGAAGTCAAACGCAAGACGAGAATAGTAAATCGACAGGAAAAGTGTCAGAAACCATGAGGCCAAATCTATCATAGAAATCCTTTGGTCTTTTAGGCAGGACACAGTTTTGAAGTTCAAGGGCAGAGTCCATGTGTTAAAAGGTGAATATTTTCAGAGTTAAAAGCAACTCTCTTTCATTTTTAAAAAAAATTTCTCTGCAAAGCTGAAAAGGCCCAGAAAAGAAAACAAAGGGTTCCTTTGTCTTCATTTCTCATTTTGCTTTTCTTCATTAATAAGGAGGTGGAACTACAGCTGAAGTTAAGACTGTCCTATGTGTAGTGTCCCATTAAAGGACAGGCTTCATTTTCAAGGAGCAGTTGCCCTGAAATGAAGACGAGCAGCCATTCTAAAGTGTAACCTGACCTGGCCCCTGAGGCCTGAGGACACTTGTGCCACTCACATCCTTAGAACAGAGTAGGTAGAAATATGCCCAGGGCAAAGGTGGGAGTTAACCAGGGATAAACATTTGCCCTTCTGACAAATTCTACTACTCTGAAAGTCATTGTGAAGTACTCGTGAGAGATGACATTATGAATTCTTGCCCAAAGAGTACAATTGAAACAAAAAAACCAAAATCTAGGAACAGAAATTGAACTTCAGGAGATGTGCTTTTTAAAAAGAAAAATCTAAGTACATACTAAAGATTTTGAGTGCCCTCTCTCTCTATCTCTCCCTCTCTCTGTCTTTCTCTCTCTCCCTCCCTCTTAAAGTAGTGATCACTTGATTCTTGGCCAAAGGGTGCTTAAAAGGCTAATACAGAAAAAAAGAAACTATTACAGATGATGGTATTGAGTTGAGTGAGAGGGTTTGGGAGATCAAGATGAGAGGTAAAAGCTCAAAATGTTTTTGTGTGATTCAATTAAGTAAAATAACTACTAATAGGAATTTGTAAACATATTTGTAAAAAGTGTATGGATTCATCTTCTGTGGACACCTGTTTACACATATGTGCACACACATGTACAAAATACCTTCCATGATTATAGCTGGGGGAGGAGGGTAGAAGGTAATTTAAGGGGAAAGTTTTTCTTTAAAAAAAAAACTATGTATCATTTTATGTTTGGATTTTTCTCCCCAAGTTTAAATGTCATATTTTTATTAGAACCAAAGTTTCTAATATGTCATGAGGCATTGAGACATGTTTGAAAAGAAAGTTCTCTTTAAGGCAACATGGGGACTAATACCTTCATCATCTTCTCTAATGTGAACTCATTTGAAATGTGACTTTGAAAATTATGAATGCTGGCATTTTCTACTTCCTCTGGCATATATAGAGTCTCAGTTTTTTGTTTTTGTAATTGAGTAAGTGGCATGAAGAATGAACAAATGAAGGAAATAGCTGAGTGTCCTCAGTGTGACTTTGCACCTGGATCCTCCAGTTCACTTCTGCTTTGCTGTGTTCCCAGGGACCCTGCTTAGATAGGGAATAGAGACAAAAGCAGGTTATCTCTCTGCTTCTTGATAGTCCTTTGATTGACATGGCCAACAGCTGGAGGTGGAGAGAAAATCTGGGAGTTTTTTGTAACTAGCCAGAATTGGACTCTGGTGAATAAAACAGATACTGTAAGCTAATATCAATCTCATTAATAATGGGGTAAATCAGAAGTATTACCAAAGTAAATCTCATACATGAGAGTTGAGAAGGAGACATAGAATACGATGCCTTTAATAGTACAAGAATTATTAATTAATAGGAAGACTTGAGTATTAAGAGGTGAAATAAGTATAATTCTTTCAGGAAAATTTGTATTATGTGCATACTAGATATGAGCCAAGTTTTTAGTACTTTATACAAGCTGGCCATTAGTGTGTGTTTTCTGTTTGCTTTTATTTTGCCATAGTGAGGAGTATGAGGGTTAAGTAATTAATCACAGTATAGCAGCACAATTCAGAGTTGCATATACGTTTTTAAATTGCATCTCTAGCTGTGGTGAGAGCAAGAAAAGTAGCCTCTTGTGTGGAGAAGACAGTAGAGAACAAAGAATAGAATTTTTAATATTTCTTGGAGCCTATGTTGGGTTAAGGTTTTATAAAGACTCTAGAACTATTTCAACTATTTATAGTTTTTGTGATGTTAAAACCTGCATTTTTATCTTGGCATTCCTGACTACTGGTGTGTGTGTGTGCACACATGTGCGTGCGTTTATTTATTTATTTTGAGACAGGGTCTCACTTCATAGTTCATGCTGGTGTTGAACTCACTATGTAGCTCAGGCTGTCCTCGAACTCATGGTAATCCTCTTAACTCAGCCTCCCAATTGCTGGATGATAGGCATGTGCCACCGCGCCTGGCCTGTGTGTGTGTGTTTGTGTGTGTGTCATATCTAAAGGCTGGAATTTGTGGAAAAGAACACAAGTCCGAGGAAAGAGTGCAAAAAGTGTATTGGAGAAAAACAGAACTCCAGAGCAGAGTTGAGAAATGGGGAGGCTATTGTATCATTGTTTTGCTCAGGTGTTGCCGAAGGGATACTCTGGGATGCAAAGGACTTTTGGCTGTAAAGCTCAAGTGACCCCAGGGAATTCAAAACTCCAGGCTGTCAGCTAGTTGCACTAATTGCACCCGGGGAATGGTTCCAATTTCTATTTCCATCTAGTATATTTGAACCTCCTGGTAATACTTTGCCTTGGTTACTTTTCTCTTATTGCTGGGACAAAATACCCAACACCCAAAATTAGGGAAGGAAGGTTTTATTTAGCTCACAGTTCATGGAGGTTTCAGTCCATACTCGGATGACTCCAAGGCAGGGTAACTTATGGCAGAGGGCAACAGTTCATGGTGGTGGAAAATGGCAAAAGCAACAAGAGCAAAAGGGGAGGAGTACGGAGAGAAGACTTTTTCTGTACCTTATATTGTATGTAGGCCACACCCATTTGGGTCTAGCACTCACATCTATAATCCCAACATTGGACCGTGAGTCATTCACAAACTCTGGAAGCCCACCTCCAGGACTGCATGAGGCTTTGGGGAGACATCTAGACTCAAACTGTAACATATTCATTGATCAATTTCATCTTTCCCCAAGCTTGAATGATAAATGAATTTATCCAGATTCATAAAATTATTCTAAAATAAATACAGTATTTCATCTAGAAGAGTAATTTTTATGATATTGCCAATGTTTGGTTATTGTGTGGAATTTTAGATTTCTAAATTTCAGACTGAAAATATTAACTCAAAACACCTTTTTCAGATGTAAATGCTTTAAGCCATTTTAATTTTAAGTAATAGGGCTGAAATATCCATTAGTATTTTTATTAGGTTAATCAACAGAGAAATTTAACTTCTAATTCACTATATATTTATTCAGCTGTGTAACACAGGACCCCAGACTTGATTTAGCTCATACACTGAGACGTGGTGGAAGGAATCATTTGGTTAGGTAGTTGCTAGAATTCCTATAATGAATAAATGTTGTGTAAACTGAACATTGAAGTGGAAGAGGACCAGGTAAAATAGGAGCAAGAAAACCCCAGAAAGATATGTATTTTTAACAATGAATTAGCATGGAGTGCATGACTTCCTTGAGAGAAGTCTGCATAAAGAGATGATGGAAAACTCAGTGAATTAAGTCTGTAAGAGTCACATATGAGGGGATGGTATTAATTCATTTATGTTGAAGATTAGAATTTTTTGAATTTCTGTATGAAACTCATGTGTGTTACCTAGAAAAATTTAAGGAACACCAACTTGAAGAGAACACATTGCATTTTGTTTCATTGCTACAGGGCTTCCCAACATGGATCACTAGGCATTTTAAGAAGCAGTAAAAAAATATGTCTTTGAGTATCATAAAGTTTGGCATTCAATCCTTGTTCTCGCTTTCGAACTTGCAATAAGGATCTTATTTTCCTATTCCTCCACCTTTAGTTTTTCATCTGTAAAAAGGGAATCAATGTTAGTACTTTATTTTTTATTTTTAAATTTAAAACCACAGCTTTATTGAACTAAAATTTGAACACCGTGCAACTTACAAACTTAAAGTTTATGATTCAGTAGGTTTTAGTATATTGACAGAGTTGTACACTCATGACTACAAGCAAGTTTAGGTCATTTTTATTATCCCAACACAAGGCACTCTCCCTACTAGCTATCATTTCTCAATCTTTCATCCTTAAATCTAGACAAGCACTGAGCTATTGTATATCTTCTTAGATTTTCCTATTTTGAAAATTATTTATTTATTTATATTCAAAATATACCACGCTCATAGCAACAAGAGAGACCTTAATATATCTAAAGAGGTGGAAATCCTGCAAAGTGAGCTCTCATACCATATTGGAATGCATAGCATGTAGTGTACACTGCCGTATTAGATAATTAAAAAGCCAGGACCTGCATATTATTAATATTATGATCATTTTATATATAAGTAACATTTTGCAATGTAACAATTATCATTAAGCACTGCTTTATCACCTTTATAACAAGACCCTTTCCTATATGGCAGCCTGCAATCTGAAGTAAAAAGGGGTACTATTTAGGTATGTAGAGGGGTACATATTAAATCTCCATAGCATTTCTTACATGATATTGATTTCCCAATACCCCTCCAGCAGAATAATCTTCACCTATTTATCATTTTCCTTTCCTGTCAGTGAAAAGCCTATGGCTATAATTTTTAAGTAGTTAAAAGAAATAAATGATTCAAATGAGGTCCTTGGTTTATGTTTGTTTTTCTCTCTCTCTGATAATTAGGGATGAATCATATCCTAGATTTATTCTCAAATGGGAAATGTCCATAAAATTAGCAAGACATGAATAGCCAGTAGATAGCAAGTTTTTGCTGATCATACTTTATTCTTCCCTTATATACCTCAAATGGGAAATGTCCATAAAATTAGCAAGACATGAACAGTCAGTAGATAGCAAGTTTTTGCTGATCATATTTTATTCTTCTTCCCTTATATACCTATACACATTTGTTCAAATTTAAACCAGGAAATGTGATTCCCTAGCATTTATGAACATGAGATGATGGAAAACTTGGAAGATGTTGGTTAATAAGGCTGTGTTATGTGGGAGTTAAAAATCAAAAACAAAGAAAAGCAAGTTCTGTGGATGAATGACTGTAGTGTTTGCAAAACAATGTGAATATATGTAATCTCATTGAACTGTACAATCAAAAATAGTTAATGTAGTATATTTTTCCAGAATAAAAGCTATGGAGAAAATAACAATTGTGGGGCCACCTAGTCTGGGGTTCCCCACTTTTTAACTTTTGCTCCTATGATATATTCTTAGTGCTACTCCTGTGTGAAATTTAAGAATGTAAGTCTAATCACGCAGACCCCTTGTTTCACACTCGTCAGGGTCTTACTCTTGTTTTCTAGATAAAATTCAAGTTTTTTAGCATAGCATTCAAGGTTCTTTCAGATTTGGTCCCCAACTACTGCCTGTCCTACCTGGCATTGTTTAATGTTGCATTCTTTACTCTGGATGATGCGAGCTGCTGGAGGTGACACAAGCTTTCATGTCCCAGTGCCTTTGCATAACCCTGGAGTCCCTGCATGTGTCCTCTCTAATGTCCACTGTAATTTCAAAACTAACTCAACGGTTGTCACTTTTTCCTAAAAATCTCCCTTCATACGCCAACTAACCTGGTTAAATATGGGTTCTCTTTTCTGTGTTTTCATAGATACCTGGGTAAACCTCCTAAAGAGTAACTATAATTGTTCATTGAAATACAGTGGCATCCATATTTTGAAACAAAGAGAAGTCAGAGAAGATTTATATAAGACTGGTATCTTAAATTAGATACACCATCTTGATAAAAAGGAAAAAATTAAAGATAGCTCTATAACTGTCTGTGAACAATTTACAGATCCAATGAGATACTGCTCCAAATAAATGCTGTGGACTAGATAAAATAAGCAGAACGCCTATATTATATGCATATATTACACTAAATTTTATAGCTGACTACACGTATTGAGTGCCTAAAATGCTGGTCTCATTTCAGATGCTGTCTTTGTGATGAAAAGTACAATATTCTTTCCTTCTGCAGATGAGAAAACTGATATGCAAGTGCAAATAGTGTCAGATCACAAAGCTTGTAAGAAGTGGGGCTTGGAGCAAAATATGTCTCATAGTTAAAGGATTAACACTGAAGTCACTTTAGTGAATAACAAAAGATGCAGTTAGCTAAGATGAGAGCTTTTAGTATGGTGTGACCAGACTTTATTATGTGGTATAACCTATTTTACTGTCTAGGTCAAACCTCAGGAGAGACTAAGCTGACCCAATGTACCTTTAAATTTTTTGGTTATTGCATATTTCCAACAATCATTGGGGACTAACTTCCTGGAGAATGGGAGACATGTTTTGTATTAACTTGTTATGTTTCAGTTGTCTCTTCACTTGTGGTTTTCCTGTCCAACTGTGAGCAATGTAATACATGAAATCTTTAATTCTTGGATCCTCCAGTGTCAAACTTGGTAGGTATCACAGGCATGAATATCAGTTTGGCAGCTTGTTGGCTTTTAGATAGCATTACATTGGAGAAGAAAAGTTTTGAACTCCCTTGGAGGATAATATTTCTAGATGTTGGAGGAAATATAGGAGTTTAGTGATCTGATACTTTTGTATTATAAGAGAAGAGACTAGAATTGCTGGGAACCTGGTCAATTCAGGTCTAAAAACTATGTTTCTGGTTTACCTGCCATAACACAATTTTTGTTTGCAATTTAGCTTTCTCCAGAACCCAATGGTTTACATTCATAGTGTTAGATACTGATAAGGGATATTAGTGTTGAAATATCTTACTTTTACTCACTAAAGAAATACTTTCACCTGCTACTCTTCTCATTTTCGGGGTTGGGCGCAAGGCATTGTCATTAGGGAAATGTCTTTCCTATTTGTGCCCAGGATGATGAGAGCAAGTCGGTATATCAAGACACTTTTCAGGATTCCAACTGAGGGTCAGAATAATGATTATTATCTGTAAGGTTTCTTGAACTTTTCAGCTATAGCGTTTCAAATGAAAATATTGAAATATGGAATATGGTCAGTATTTGTAGCCTGTTTTGCCAAGAAAACATCACAGAGCTTATTACCAGGAGGATTTTCATGATTACTACTATCACAATAAAAAAAAGGAATTCATTTGAGAAATAAACCCTGGGGCTCAGTAAACAAAAACAGAAGCATGTCCAGAAGCCTGGGTTACCTTTGCCAAATTCTCTCCTGTCATCAGGCAAATGCCCAAAGAAACCCTGACTTCCAGCCAATTTGAGTCTCATAGAAGAAATACACAGGCTACTTCTTATTTAACTTCACTCTTCCTTCCATGACTGCCTTTTAAGAAATCTTTATAGAATGAGCTTGTAGACTTAGTTTTTATAAATCTGTAGCACTATAGCATTCCTAGATTTTGGAAGACAGGCACATAGGATCAAATTTCTAATGAAATACTCTAATTCTGTCAGGATGCCCATATCTCTGTTGAACCTCAAAGCTATCCAGAAATAATAGACAACAATTTTCCTGAGTGCAACCATGACTTTGAACTGAGGTCAGATAAAAACTCTCCAAAATCTGTTGAGTTCTCGTCCCTAAACCACTTTTTCTTCATTGTAACATGTTTGCTATATGGAGACAGTTGGACTTTTTCAACTTGTGTAACACATGTAAATTCATGAGAGCTGCCTGAGTTGAAATTTACCAGGTAGTGGTGTGTTGCAACTGACTCATAAGAACTAAGTTTTTAAATTTTCAGGAATTTTGGTAGCTAGTTGCTGGCTATAATAAGAGTATTCATAGCATGAAGTTGTAAAGCATAACAAATTAGACATTTTAATTTTTAAAAGTTTACTACTAGAAAGTATTCATACATTAATTAATTCCTTCAAGTCTGTCTTAAAATGCTGCTTTCTTTTTGAGGTTTTCTGTGACCTGCCCAACTAATCTCTTTCCTCTAAATTCACAGTATTATTTTGTTTTGAAGCTGTTTCATTAGATAAATAATTTACAACCATGAAGCAATGACATTTATCCACATTCACATGTTTTATTTTCTTTCTGAAGTCATAGTTTATTAGGACCTGGAGTGCTATATGACTTTTTTTAAAAATTAAAGTGTTCAGTGTACTACTTGAAGTTTTAGCACTTGGAAAGTGTTTTATAAATTCAGTTAATAAAGGATTAGCCCACCAGTGATCCAGGATTCTACTCATGCTCAATTCCTCTATTGTGACCATTAAAATCTTGGTTGACATTTTACTGATGGGAACTATGACAGTTGACATGTCATCCAGGAGAGATGAGAGTGGGTGTGGACTGCAGGGTGATAGCCCGTGAAACTTAGCTTCTGCTGAGATAATATTCTGGCAAGAGGAGGTACATTATTTTTTGCTTTCAAGTTAATTAATTCTTAAAGGATGCAAGAGCATTAAACTTTTTTTTTTTGGCATGGTAGAGTAGATTGGAGTATTTTTACAGAAAGGGACGATTCAGAGAGGGATATACAATTAAAATTTTATTTAATCATTCCTTCTTTCAATAACACATTTATTGGTGAATAATACATTGTAGACTTTGTTTAGGTACTAGAAATATACAAACAAATAAGAATGTATACATCTTTGTAGAAATAAAAATCTATTAGAAGAAGTTGAAGGTGATGGGAATATATTTAGGAAGAGGCAAACAGAATGATAAATTAAAGGACCAATAGAAAACAGTTTTAGAACAGAGACTGCTATGTCTAACAGAATGTACAAAAGTCTTTTTATTTCTGTATAATTGTAGTTAAGAGGGAGAAAAAGAAGAATATAGGCTTAAATGGATTCCTCGTTCCTCCTTCACAGACACATGTCTATATATATGTCTCTATATATCTCCATATACCCAGTGGAGCTATTAGTGTTGAAGAGCTTAGGGACATAGCTAGTAATTAGGGAGAGACAACCAGGCAACCTATTTCCCTGAGGTCTTTGCCCTGCTTCACTCCCACAATTTCTGGCTTCCCGCTTGCGCAATGCAGATAGCTGCAGCAATTCTATTCTGACAGTGGCACAAAATAAATCACTGAAAGCCGTCTTGCACTTGCCCAGAGACTTTCAAGAGAGAATCTCAAAGTGAGTCTGGGCTGCTGTGTGCCACAAAGAGGACCAACATTTCTCTTTGGCTTTAAAGGATGTCCCATTGTGAGAATGAACTTTGGGTTTTATCTCTCCCTTTGAAACAGAATACATCAAAGTGAGACATCAAGGCAAAGACACAATGATCCCCAATCCAAAGCCAAGTTCAAAAACACAGAGATGAGTTGTGTTATTATGAAATTGTATTTGCTGGCTGAGATGGTGGACAAAGAAAGATTAAGTTGCAAACATAAAACAGTCCTTGAAATTCCTATTAGTCTCGGGCCCCAGGGCACACACTTTTTCAGCAGGACACATTTTTTAGAAGAATGGAAGCAGTAGCACATGTAACACATGAGACTTCCTTTGCTCTCAGTCTGAAATGTACAGACTTATTAAAGTGAAATTTATTAATGATTTGATGATGGATGAGGAAAACCAGTTTTGGAAAATTGTTATTGAGAAATGTTTCCTTTGGGGGGTCCAAGTTCATTCTATGAGGGCTGCATCAAATGTTTGCTATTACAACTACTGCTGTGGCTTTCACATGCTGACTTTCTAAAGCATAGTACCAAGTAAGGTAACACCTAACTGATTGTAACTGCTTCAGACCTTGATTAAACGGTTTAATTAACCTTCAATTAAATTATATATGTACCAATCACTACAGGAATAAAGGTTTCTAGCCCATGTGGTTTTACTATGGAGAAAAAGTATTTTGAATCTTTCCATTTTTAAAAAAAATTCTTATCATCTAATATTACCCTGTATGCTTTTTGCTCTAGTAAGAAACAGTTTATTTATTCATGCAACCTATGTTTAATGAGTGTCTGTCATCTTGTTGGTTTAATTTAGGTTTCTCAAAACCGAATCCTGAGATGAGGATTTGAGTCAAAGGGACTGACATGCTTAGGACAGGGAATATTGGTAGGAAAGTGTTGATGTGGGGAGGGAAATGGCCAAGAAAAGTTACAATCTTATGTTCCCCATCACCCTGTGTAGCCGGAGTTGCTATACACTAATGGGCTTATCTTCCTTGTTGGTCATTAATTTATGTCTTTGAGGGTTGTGTTAAAGATTAAAGTATGGAAAGCATATTACCTGGCACATAGCTATCATCTGCTGAATGCCAACACTTATTTTTATTATTATCGCTGTTGCTAAAGGTATATGATTATTGAATAAATACCATTTTCATAAACTTTCTGGAGACAGACCTCATTTTAGAGGCAGAATTATTGTGTCATATCAAGGCAGTGACAAAAATCCAGTTGTGTATCTGCTCTCTGAGCCTGTAGCCCAAAGATCTGAGGATCTTCAATTTTGTTCTAATTGTTTTTACTTTAACATATTAAACATTTCACTAGAGGTATTGAGATTTTATAATTCTTTCTTATGCCACAATTGAGAATGAAAAAGTGTGTTTTTAGAGATGAGTCTGCCTATGAATGAATGAGAGGATGGATCGGAGGATGTTTTCTCTCTGGCATCATTTCAGAGATTAGTGTGGGATTTGTGAAACTGTGATGATGCAAGAAACAGCATAGAAAGGCATTTCTTCCTTTTTAGTCCAGTCTAAATGCAAATTTGAACTTTCATAGCAGTTTGTTTGCATGTTAATGCCTATGCTCTGTCACCCTGGAGATGGCTTTAGATTTCCTAAATTAGGTTGGGTGGCTGGCTTATGGAAGAGGTCATTTCATTATATATGGGCTGCCTTTCAGAGGCACCATGCATAGAGTTGGAAATCCACATAAGCTTCATCTTATGTCAGGGATGATGGTCTCATTGAAGGCTGCAGAGAAGGAGTGTCAAGGTCCAGCAGCTGGTCATAAGTAGCCTCCTGCATGCCTCCCTAAAGATAGAAAAATACAGTGAAAGAAGAAAGGGTAAGAGCACACTGTGGCCTAATTAGCATTTGCTTCTTGTAGCCCTGGAAATGTCAGTCACCAGTTGGTAGCAAAATAAAGATGTAATGTTAGTGATAATGAATTAAATTGTGGCCATTTGCATTGGAATGCCATGATAATGATCTCAAATTACCATTGTATATATTCCCCTTGACAGTTCAAAATTGGACTCTAAGCTAATAGTATTTTGGATGAACTTTAAACCAATGAAATTTCTTTGAGTGAGTGCACTCCTTTTGGCAAGCCATGTGGATTTCAGAAAGTTAATTTACCTCTGCTTTGTTCAAGCTGTTTGGTAATTGATGAACATACCGTAAAAGTTTTAATGAATAACCCAGGGACCATTTAACTTATTTACTAGGTAAAAGTGAAATGCATTTGATTACTTTCCCTAATATAGCTCTCCAAATGAAGCCAACTCAGAATAAATACATTTTTTTTTTTGGCGGGGGGGCGTGCAATCTTGGTGGTTGCACAAAATATTGCAGGTAAATATTTTTAGAAAGTCTGCATGAATGGGTTGTATTTTCTCCCATTAGCTTCAGTTTATAGTTCTACTGCATGCCTTAGACATTGCATAAGGGGAACTTAACGTCTATGTGCATGACGATTGCAGGCTCTGTTGCAGTAGGGTTATGTAGTAACTCACAGAATCAGCACATATCTTCACAGCATCTGTTGTGTGAATAACTTTTTGCAGTACTCCATTATCATGAAACAGTTAAAATAAGAGCTACCTTTTTTCTTTCTGGCCTCCTGTAGTCTAATTACACTATCTTATCCTTTCATAAGTAGAATCTTATTATAAGTGCCCACATGTATCTTAGTTTCTCATTCAGTTGTATTCCTAGAGATGCCCTTATTGAGTGTGTTCAGCAGCTTAGACCCATGCAAAGAAAGAAAATGTGTCAAAGATAGAGGCAGTGTTATGGCTTATATTTAGATGCCCCCAGAATCTCATGTGTTCATAGATGGGGCTTTTTCTGAGGTGGTTGGATCTAGAGTGTGTGATGCTGGAATTGATTCAGGTATAATGTGCTGTGATCTCTTGACTGGGATTAAGGGTGTGAGTGCTACCTACCTTAAGTAACCTGGATAAGATAGACCAAATAGAAGGAGCTGTGGTCATCCCTTGTTGCTTTGTTACCTTTTGCCTGCCATAAACTTTCTCCTGTGATGCCACCCTGTCTTGGAACCAGTCCATTATGAGCTGGAACCTCTACAAACTGTGAGCTAAATAAACCTTTCTCCTTTAACTGTGGGTGTTAGGTATTTGTCTCGCAACTAGAGAAAAGTAACTAAGATAGTCAGAGTTTAAAAATGTGTCATATTTTTTTTTTTTTGTCCCATCTCTGCAGCAGCTCCTACAGATTTGAGTGACATCTCCAGTCTTAGCACTTACTAGCAGCACTTTTTGGGGAATACTAGCTCAGCTCCCTGTGTGTCAGGTTCCTTTATCTGGAATTATGAATTCACATGAAAAGTCTATGGTGAAGATTAAATGAAAGAACTTTTGAAATGCATGATCCAGCACCCAGAGAATGGTTTTGATCTGGAAGCCCTCGCTAAATGTAAATTCCAAGTCTACCCCAAGAGGTTTTTTCAGTAGGTTTGGAATGCAGCTCAAGAAAATGCATTTCTAATAAGGTCTCAGATGATGCCAGTCCAAGCACCATACTTGGAAAACTGCTACCCAAGAAGATAAAAGGTACTTGAAAATCTGGGTTTTCTGCCATCATAGGAATAAATGGCTACTTCTGTAACAGTATAAGTCCCTAGACCAGTGGTGACAAACCTATGGCACACATATTATTTGTTTTTCTTTTAAGACAAAAAATGTTAATGAATGGGTTGTTTTTTCTAAAGTAAAATCTCAATATTCACAGTTAATTGCAGTGTTGGCATTTTGGAATAAGTAAGTTAGTTTCGGTTTGCAGTTTGAGCACTCATCTCTAAAAGGTTCTTCATCATTGCCCTAGACTCTAGGACCTACAGAGTTCCAATTCTGCTTTATTCACCCATTTTATTTACTTATCCAAGAAAAAATACTATCAATATCAAATTGAGCTGTGACTTTTATTTATTTATTTATTTTTTTTTTTTGCGGCACCGGGGATTGAACTCACAACCTCGCGCCTGCTAGGGCAGGCGCTTAAGGCACTGAGCCAAACTCCCGGCCCTGGTTTTTTGAGGTAGGGTCGCACTATGTAGCTCAGGCCGGCCTTGTGCTCACGTTGTAGCCCAAGCCGGCCTCGAACCCACAACGCTCCGCCTACCTCAGCCTCCCAACTGCTGGGGTTAAAGGCGTGCGCCACCACGCCCGGCTTGAGCTGTGACTTTTAAAGCTGTAGAAATACATATACTCTACATTATTGGATTGCTGTTCCAAGAGCAGAAATTAAGCTAGATTGATCCAGTGTGAACCCAGCTTTGCTGCTTATTGTTATGTGTATGTCTGTCTGTTTAAAACCCCCGAAGAATCCCAAAGCGTTTTCTCATGCATAAAATGGGTGTAGTTATAGTACATGTATCTCTAGACCAGTAAGAGAAACCAGGACCCAAATTGATTAAAAAACAAGAGTTTATTTGACCTAATCAGAATTATAATTGGGGAAAACACAGGTTCAAGCACAGTTGATACGTGCTCTGGAGTCTTGCTTATTTCAAATAAATATTTAAGGCAAAACCTGCAAGTGGGGAGAGGGATTATATATATCAGTTGATCATCAGGGTTCGGTTGATGCAGGCAGGGTAGCAAGGTGTCTTGTATAAAAAGAGATTGGGCAATCTAAATATATTTAAGGCACTTCTCAGAAAAGGAGGAGGGAAAGAATAAAAACAAAGAAATTTGGGGAAAAGAAAAGGTGTTAAGGTGAGATGATTGGTAGCTATCTGTGGGCTTGGAATGTTCTAGTGAAAACTATATGCACATTGCAGGATGTAAAAAGTTACACAGGATGTAGCAAGTCAAAAGTATACTTGGAGACAGTCATGCCTGAAACCTGCTCTCTCATGCCCTCTTTGCTTGGTATTTTGGGAGCAACTCAATCAGCCTTTATTGTTTGGTTTTTATTTTTCACATATCACAATGTCATCTATAGTATTTCTATCTCTTAATCCTTAAGAGTGTTTATTATAGTAGCAGGAACAAAGGAAGTCTCCAGTCATTTCTGTCATTATTATGTGTCTTTACATCTCTCTCCAATATGTTCCCTCTTCCCCATCAAAACAAAATAATAAAATAAAATCTTTCCCATGGTCTTACCTTTTAAAATCTGTCCTATAACATTAGAGGCATCTCTGCCTCAAAATGTAACTATTCTTATAATACTGACAGATTAGACATTGCGTGAATTTGCATTAGGAAATAGTTATGCCAGATTACTGAGCCTCATTGTATATAGAAACAGATGTCCTGAATACATAGCTTTTATGGATGTAATGGGCTACACAGAGCCGAACAATATTGTCAGTTTCTGGTGAGAATTTGAAAGATGGAGGTGGTCAACATAAATAATGGGGGCTGCCTCATCTGTGTGCAAAACAGCCGCGAAGATCAACTTCTCACTTTCTAGTTTTGCTGTCTTGGTCTGAACCTATTCACAAATGGTGAGGATTCTGATACGAAGGTCTACATGAAGTGAGGATGTGCCAGCACTTCTCTCAACTTTGAAAAAGGAATTTTACATATGAAGAAATTGTAATTGTTTATTGTGCAATTGAGTAAAGTTAGAAGAAAATGAAAGCAATCATTGTTTTCCTATTTTACAGAAAACCAAATTGCTGATACCATCCTAATTTTTCTAATACACACTGCCAAAATCATTATTATGTCAGTGTTACTTGTAATATGCTTTTTCCTTATTGATAGTATATCATGGATTGGGTGTGTAGCTCATTGATAGAGTGCTCACATAACACGTGTAAAGCCTGGAATCAATCCCTTAGCAAGGGGGTGTTCTCTATTAAAAATAACCTACACTACATTTTAATGTCGGCATAGAATTGTATGGTGTGGATATATCATAATTGACTTCCTAAATATATTGTAACTTTGAATGTTTGTGCATAACTTTGAATGTTTTCATAATTTTTTTTTATTATGTCTCATTAAATACTATGTGGATTTTAGGATTTTTGAGCATTGAG
The DNA here is from genome assembly GCA_004363535.1 of Dasyprocta punctata. Lineage (NCBI taxonomy): Eukaryota > Metazoa > Chordata > Mammalia > Rodentia > Dasyproctidae > Dasyprocta > Dasyprocta punctata. Next base: position 190,202 of record RJWM01000244.1, read on the forward strand.
TTAGTTAAATGGGTAAAAGTAAAGCTTGTTTTATTGTAGTTCTTTTGAGCTGGTAGTCAATCATTCATTCATTCATTCATTCATTACAATAGAACAGATTCCTATATGTGGCTCACGTTTGTACACAGAAGTTCAGATTAAGTTTATTCAAAACATTCAAAAGGCTATAACTGAGTATACAGTGTGTGTTTCACTCTTTGAGCAGAAAAAATACCTGTTTAAATCTTCTTATCACCTTGATTCTACATTAGAATGACCCAGTTGATTCTGGTAAGCAGCCAGGTTGGAGAACTGCCAAGCTAGGACACCTCTCCTTTTCTCACTTGCTACTAAACAGGTGATACAGTCAGCCATTCCTGCCATTTGCAGGATGTTGGCGAAGACAGTGAGTAGCACTGTGTTACTACATCCTGCTGGTTTTAACAAGCTCTTATCCCTGAATTCCCAGTTCAGAAATATTGTCTGCCAGGGCCTCCACTCACCTGGGAGTTTTGTAATTCTATGGGAGGGGAGAGAATAGTTTAACTTTCTCTTTTTTTCAGATTTGGATAGGACTCCTCTTGAATGTGGGGTGAAACTGAAGATCATCAGGATTTTTCTTTCATGCTGAAACCTTGTGAAATTAGAGGTATTGTATGTAGGTTGCTTCTGATGCTTTTCCAGTATCTAGCTATGCTTAACCACACACACACACACACACACACACACACACGCGCATGCACGTGCGCGCATGGGCACACACATACAGCCTACCTTTGATTTTTATGTGGTTGGCTTGTCTCAGTGTATCCCTGGGAGTCTTAAGTGTTAAACTCATGGCCAGGTGGTTACACAATCCTGAGAGATTGACAGTCTGGTTTTTACAATACGGCTCAAATATTTCCTTTATTAAAGCCAAAATATGCTTCAAAAATGCACTCTAGTAGAGCAATTTCCTTGGTTGGGAAAGAGGATTTCTATGAATCCCTGAAACAATGAGCCACTCAAACCTTCTTCTCAAGTTCTAAGGCCAGCCAGCGGAGTCCCATACATGCCATTTACTGCAGCGGACTCGGAATTCCTGATGTGCGGATGAGCCTAATGCTCCACATGTGCAGGAGAGTAATTCAATTGTTTTCCCTGGATAGAGACATTAGGTTTTGAAAAATACTAAAATGTACTTGCCTGGAGCAGTACTTGAGAAAAAAAATGAATTTCCTTGTTACTGTCTGTGAAGTGTCTTAGGAAGCTTAAAAAATTCTGGTTAGAGGAGTTTGATTGGATTTATTCCATTACAAGCTTTATATGATATTCAGGAAAATAATCAGCAATAATAACGAAAGTTGTAGTGCAGTCTTGTTGCCCCATCTGAATAAAACTTGCTGCCACTTATTAGTGATATTAAAGAAAAGAAACCTTTTCTAGTTATTAAATAAAAAGTACAGATAATCACCCCTTATTTGTTTATAGTATTGTTGAAGCCAATTTGAATTCAGTGCTTTTTATAAGCTAGGAATTGTGCCCAGTGGTTTATGCATTGTACTTCACTTACTCTTACATCTGAACATTTGTGAACAGAACAGGTATTTGTGAATGGCAGCCAACTAAACTTGTGACTTATCTGCTAGTATTGTATACTGAGGTAGAAGAAAAATAGAGTATGACCTTAACCTTAGAATTGTGTGGTGGAAAAAACTCTGATAGCTGATGATAACTAAGTTTATTTTGTGGAAGATAGGAAGAATATGCATTATTATTCAATGACTTGGTAAAAATTTCTGACTTGTACTATCCCCTCTCCTTTCCATGTAAGTACCTGAAACACTTGTATACACTAATGACATGTAAGACCCCAGGTATTGGTCTCAGCCTTACATTGCTGGATGTGTTCAAGTTATGGTATACATGGTGTCCAACTGTTTCTTACTCTTGACATCTCTGGTTCTTTGATCCCATATTAGTTTATGTGTGTTAGATGTAGAGAATTCTATGTGATAACTTATTAGTGATGCCAGTCAAAGACTCACTGTCTGATGTGTTTTTAAGCCATGGCATTGATTACTATGACATTGATTTTTTGCAAAAAGAAAGAAATTTATAGTATGTTGAACCATCAAGGGGGTCAGAAATGAACTCTGCTCCACCTCTCTGATCAGTTGCCATATAGGGAGAGAGGAGAAGCTGCATGTTGATTTGATGGTATGGGGATAGTGGTTTAGGATTCTCTGGTGCATGTGTAGATGGTCATCATGCCTCTTTACAGGTCTTATGCTTCTTCGGGGGGTATAGAGGGGTAGTTACTATGTTTTACTTGGAGAATTTCAAGGTTGTGATTTCAAAATGTCATTGACTAGGGGAGCTGGCTTTTGTACATATCCATTTTTGAAAAGTCAGTTTCAAATTGGTCTGGAGTGGATTCTGGAGGCTTTTCCTGAGAAAACAACTTAAGCACTTTGTTATTTAATGATTTTATGTCTGGATGAGTTAAGCCCTTAACTTGTTTCATTAGGGTCTCCATGAGATTTGCTTTCAATGTCCTTTCAACTTACTGACTTAACATGTATTTTTTAACACTTGCTGCATGCTAGTATCCTGCCAAGTCTTTTGAATACAACAGTGGAGGTAAATACCTTTAAAAGCAGTGTTGACATGAAATGGTAAATTGTCATTCTTATTGCCATTCTGCTCAGAGTCATAGCTGGGTTTGCTTTTCTTTTGTATTTCTGTCCATGTGCTGATTAAAGTATGAGGGATTTTTATTTTATTGCTCTTCTGCTTCAACTTGAAGATTATATGCCTCCTATATTTTAGGGACAGTTTTATAAAATTTATGTATCAGCTAAATGTGTGGTATTTTTAATCATCAAAATGAGATGATTTGACTCATTTAGGGTTATAAAAGTGGAGAATGGTGGGGGTAGCATTTAGGAAGAGGGCTAACCACAATTTGCCTTTGGGTTTTCCCTTCAACATGATTCTTGATATCTTCCTCTCTGACCTATTCTATAATTTTTTACTCACACTCTGAAAAATACATTTGTCTTACAACTCAGAGTTTTGTACTTGTTCTAAAAATACCACTTGCTTCTGACTGCATACATTTGCCTTCTTGATAATGACCTCTACTAATATTGTTTAAGAAATGTCCTAGGAGCAAGTAAGCATGATGATTCTATTGCCAAATCGCTTCTATAGGTCCTGAGACAGAAATTTTCTGCCAGGATTCCACAGTTTCTACAAGGTTTCTAGATTGTTTCCCTTACAAGGCAGAAGAGGAACTATATCTGTGGCTGCAGAACTTACAATTGAAGTGTGTTGGTTTGTTAGCAAGATGTGAGTTACGTTAGTGGTGTTTGAGTGGTCTCAAGGCTGTGAATTAGGGAGAGTCCTTGCAATATTCTGACTTCTTGAGGAAGCTCCTTGTTTGGAATGAAAGGGATAGGATCTACAGAATGGGGAATGAAGATGGTTGTACCCTTAAATTTGGTATCTTGGACTCAAGCTTTGAAGAACATCACTGATTTTAAAAATATTTGAATTCCCACAATTCTGCATTTTGTTTTTTAGCAAATATTGGAAACATAGGAAAAAGGGAGACAGTAGCCTGATTTGGATAATAACACACAGTAGGTAACCTAAGAGAAAAATGCTCTCCAAAATTTGTTAAAAATGGAAAGAAAACATTTCAAGACTATTGCAGTAGGTGTCAATACTACTGAAATAAGGGAGAGAGATGGACTTCTACTTCTCTGAGGCAAAAGATGAGAAATTTTATGTGCTGCAGTGAGCTAGTAGAAAAGTACTGAGAACATTAAGGATAAAGTTGGTCTGATTAGGTGTCTGTGTTTGCTAACTGCTGCTTACTGAAGCCAAACACCTACTTTCCCACAAAGACTGGGAGTCAGTGGCTCTATCTTTCTTAATGATTATATTTTAAGGAATGGTTTCCATATCCTTGAGAAAGACTTCCTGAGTTGTAAAACTAGCCAGAGACTGAAAAATTTACAACTCTAAAGGATGGAGAAGAGATATATAATTGAAAATTTTCCATAATAAATGTCATACAGCTGGGATAGGAGAAAGAAGAAATAGAAGAAAGGAAAAGATTATACGTTTGTAGATAATACACATATAACTGTGTGTATGTATAAGTATGCAAGATAGCTAACTATACTACAAATTCTTTGTTAGTTCATCAGAAAGATTAGTTTGTGTTGTCATTGTTTGATTGTCTGATCATTTTTTATGACTAGATCTCATAACTTGAGCAACTACTTCTAAGATAACAATATGTAATACATTGAGTAGTATTGATTTCTTACTTTTTTTAAAAAAAATTCTGTATTACCTCTACCTTTTTTTCTGTTTTGCTTTTTAAAATTAAAAGAAAAAAGGGGGATAGGAGGCCTATAGTCAGGAAGGAACTTTTCTGAGGGAGATATGAAGGACTTCTTTGTCAATAGCCCAAAGTGCTAGTCCTTTCTTTCTTTCACAAGGAGTCCACTGTATGTGGAAACAGTTTTAAGCTTTCCCTGATCTGCTACTTGATGTCTGTGGTTCATTTATCAGTGACATGATTTTGGTTTGTTATTTGATGTTTCTCAACTTTGTTTTCTTTATTTGTACTACACAGATCATAAGGCAAAAATATGCCTCAAAGGGTTACTAAAATGCAGAAATGCAAGAAGGAGCTAATAATGGAAATTTAAGCATTTAACACTGGAGAATTAAAAAGAGAATTCTGCAATCTTTGTGTAATGAAACAGCATAAAACAACTGAAATCAGTGTGCTAAGCTGTCATGTGTCCACATGTCGTGTGTCCATTATGAAAGCAAAAGTGCTCAAGGAAAATCTAAGCCATGTAGAGACACACAGTATGTAATTATCAGTGGAGAGTATAAATGTCACTCACACAACACTCTTCACTGTTTCCCATTTGCTGTGAACGCATACATATTAATGAAACTTGGATTAATAGGAACTTGGATGGAAAGGAATATATATATATATGGAAAGGAATATATATATATATATATATATATATATATATATATTGTATTACCTCTGGGAGTAAAAAAGGGAAATAAATCTGGGTAGGAGCTCAGAGTTTCTACTCTACCTGTAACATTTGATTTCTTATAAAAAGATTTTAATAAAAATGACAAAATACTATTTTTTCATTTTTAGGATACATATGTCATTTTTTCATTCTCGTTATAATTTCTACACTCTATCACCCAAAAAAGGGGAGGAGAGAGAGAGAGAGCGAGTCAGAGACACCTCCTCTCCTTCAGTCTGTCTATTACGGTGAAGTGAGAGGGAGAGAAATTGCAAGCAGTCTTAGCAAGCAGCCCCATACTACATTGTGCCCGAGGCATTGGTAGGCAGAGAGGCATTCCAATAGGTTGTCTGTGAGGTGATGATTGTTTTGGCTGCTTCTGCTCTTGTTTGATTGAAGCAGCACGGGTTTTAAGAGCTTCAAACCCCAGCTCTGATCTGAAAATGAAGTTAGGTGTTTGAGAAACAGCTGCTGGAAACAGCTCGGCTCCCTCTGGAGCCTCTGCTTGGCTTCAAAGCAGCTGCTGGAAGAGAGGGAGGTAAGCAGACTACCGTGGGCACATGTGTGTAAGTGTGTTAATAAAGCAAAATAGCTTTCCCTAAATAAAGCATGGCTACTTTCCCTAGGATGAAGAATCCAGTTCTGATTCCACCTTTCTGTCTATTTTGAGGCTCTGAGCAATGAACTTAGACCAACTTCTATCCTTACCTTTGAGGCCTTTGGATTAAAACAGCCCTGGACTCTTCTCCCAGCCTCAGTTCAGCCATTTCCAATCTACAGGAACAGAAGCAGAATACATTTAGCTCTCACATCCACGTGGCCCCCATCTGTGGAACCAAAAATTCCGTGTGTGCGTAACATGCGTAGACTCTTCTCTTGTCATTATTCCCTAAACAGTATAGTATAGTAATTATTTACACAGCCCTGAACATTGCACTAAGTATCATAAGTAATGTTGAGATGACCTGAAATATTTGTGAGAATGTGGATGTTATATACAAATACTATGGCATTTTATATAAGGGATTTGAATATTCTTTGATTTTGGATCTGCAGAGTTTCTGGCAACAGATCACCATGTATACCAAGGATCAATTGTAATTAATTTCTTTGAGCCTCAGTTTCCTCTTCTCTTACTTACCTTAGATTCTTGTTATGATAAAACACCTAAAAACATAGAAAATGGCAGAATTCAAAATGAGCAAATACTTCTACTCACCTCATTTGTGCATACATGTATTTTATTAGAATCTTCATTGATCATTTTATTCACTAATAGGATGATTGGCTTGACCTTGTTTAGCTGAGACTTTTCTAGTTTGGGCACTAAGCATCCTGTGTGCTTGGAAAATCAGGGTGGTTGGTGTTCTGGTTTGGATCCTGAATGTCCTCCAAAGGCCTATGTGCTAAATTCTTCGTCCCAAGTGTGGTGTTATTGGGAAGTAATGAAAACTTTGAGAAGTGGGCCTAGAAGAAGGTCCTGATGTCATAGGGGCATACACTGAAAGAGTTTGTGGGACTTGACCTTGACCCATTTTATTTTTCTCTTGCTGGTTGTGAGATGAGTGGTTTTGCTCCAACATGGTCCTTTTCCATGATGTGATGCTTTACAACAAACCCAGAGCAATAGGCCCAACCACTCAAGGATTAGAGTTTCCCAAATTGTGAGTCAAAATAAAACCTTTTCTCTCTGAAATTTATTGTCTCAGGTATTTTTTCATAGTGACCGAAAGCTAACACAGTTGGTCACCTTTCATTGTATTCTGGAATATGACAGATAAATGTCTGGCCCTCAAGAAATTTACTTTCTTCTATTAATTCTTATCATTAAGATAAATAAATTCCTACTACCATTTATTTTGTTGTTATTAACAATAATAGTAAACTTCCATACTAGACTATAAGTTGATAGGAATCAGGGAGTACATTATTTTTCTTTTCCTTGTTTCTGTCACCGAACTGTGTTTATTAGTGCTGCTATTTGGATGAGTGTCCTGCAAATGTCCATGGGTTAAAGACTTGGTCCGCAGAGTGGCACTATTGGGAGGTGCTATTAACTTTGAAAAGGTGACCCCTAGTAACAGGTCCTTAAGTCACTGGACTGTGTACTCAACAGATTGTGGAATCTTGGTCTGTCCTTTCTTTTTGCTTCCTAGATCATGATGTGAGTGGTTTGCCTTGAGCCATGCTCCCTGCCATTGCGATCTGGTGCCCTTACCAAAGGCCACAGTACTGAGGTTGCCCAATCTTGAACTTCTAGACTTGTGCACTAAATGAATCCTTTTCCTTTATGAATTTCAGATTTTTCATTGTAGTAAAGGGAAACTGAATTATATATTTGGTATTCAACAAATATGTGCATGGAGATTAATTCATATGTAAGACAGAATTCTTTGCTTCCCAGGTTTTATGGCCTTATTCACAATGCTGAGACACTTTACTATTTAAATTTCTATCTGCATTATACACACACATAAAGAAACATTGAATTTGACTATTGTAATCACCAGTGCTTAAACTTTAGTATGTTTAAGAAACATTGGGAAATACTGAAATTCAAATCTGGGGGCTTTGTGCCTGAGATTCTGATACAGTAACTCAGAGATAGGATCCACGAATCTGCAAATATTTTCATGTTGTGAAAAACACAGTCTATCTTCTTGCTCTATGAATAGAGCACATTCTAGTTTGCTTGGGGTAGATCTTGCTTTTATACCTTTTGATCTAGTAAAATTGTCAATGCTGTCTCCTTTCACCTTTGAGTGATGGACACATACACAGTCAGGTCACTTGTGAGCCTACACATTGATGCTTAATGCACCCTTTGGAAATAACTCTTTTGTCAGCTACCTCTCTGAAGACTATTTTCCCCAAATATCTCACAGTCTAGCCTATTCACCATCTAATAAAGTAGACTTTTTTCCACTTTAAAAAATTGTGCATCATCTCAAAACTTACATACCCCAGAGATGATTTTAATTTATGCTTTATTCTTGGTATATAAGCATATCAGTTTACTTCCTCTCTTAGTGATTTTTCTGGTTGCTGAGACAAAAGTCTTGACACCCAAAGTGAAAGGAGGAAAGGTTTATTTAGTTCACAGTTTGTAGAGATTTCAGTTCATAGCTGACTGGCTCCAAGGCAGGGTAGCATGACAGGAGAAACAGTTCATGACAGGTAGAAGGCAGAAGACAGAAAGGCAGCAAACAGGAAGCAACAAGTGACCAGCGGCAACACTAGCCCTCCTTGATCACACCCAGAACTACGTCAAAGCATCCAGCAGATTCATTTAGTAATCACAGACCTTTTATCCCAGTATCACAGATTCTAGATCCAGCCACCTCTGAAAAGCCCCACCTATGACTATATGAGGCTTTGGGGAGCCATCTGGATACAAACCATAACATTTTCACTCAATACAATGTATCAGTTTTCAAAATGGAGATAATCTAGCCTGTAATTCTAACAGAAAGATGATAGTTGCCCAGCAATCTTTTTACTCTTATCGATAAGAATATCTTCCCTACAACTAATAGTCCCAGGAGGTCAATCCAGAAATCTAGGTGAATAATTTTGTTATAAGTCTTCATTGAAGTGTTATAACTCAATTATGTGACAACTTCATTTAAATATTTCAAGTTTATGAAGATACATTCTCCTTAAATCCAAATTAGGGAAGTCTATTGAACCATGGGTTTTATACTTGGAAACAGTTCATATTATTTAGCATAGTAAAACTGAATATATTGTATAAGAGGTTGTAACTGATACGTAGTATTAAGATTTCAGAACCTATGTAGCTTAGGTATAACTATGTGAACTCCAACAAATTATATTAGTCCTCTTAGCCTTAAAATCCTTTTTAGTAAATAGTGAAGATACTGGTGTAATATGGTGTTGTGAGGGTTAAATAAAACATAGCATGTCTCTGACCCTTTTGTTTCCTTTGCAACATCCCATCGGCAGCCTCTGAATTTAACCACAGCTCAGTGGACAATTTTGACTCATGCTGATCCAGAGTCCACCAAAATCACTGTGCGTGCCCCTATTGTTTGCCTCAGGGCTTTCTCCAAACTATAGGATTTCCCTTATCTCTGTTCAGGGGCAGCCCAGAACTACAGAGAAGATCATCATTGACTATTGGTAGCTGGGAGCCAGTGTGATCCCCAACCTCCTGTTGTTCAGAAGAACAATTTTGGAAGTCAGTTTGCATGCCTCTCAGAAGTTTTGGCATGATCAAGACCTTGTTGCCAAAATCAGCAACCTAAGCAAAGGCCACTTTATTAGCTTTACTTTCTTTCATATCTTATACTCTCTCTCTTGTTTACAAGGAAAGTTCCCCAAAGAACTCATTCCCAGAATCCTCAGTTGTCAGCTGTGTTCTAAGGAAAATCAAACTGTGGAATATAAAGCACTGTAGCCCATTTTCAATGACAGTTATCTATAACTATTAATGGTAATAAAATAATAACATTTTTCTTTCATACTGTGTAGTGAGCTACAAATCTGTATAACTTTAAAGGATAAAGAACTTTCCTAATTCATTTTTGGAATAGGCGTGGGCTGTAGTTTCTTTTTTTCATCTACATCCAAACAGCTTACCACCCTGTACAGTCTTTATTTCACCAAGATAGGTATTTACTAGTTTCTATTTTTTATTTCACAGAAATGTTCCAAGAATCATAAGTGAGTGCTTTTACTTGGCTCCTTCATCCCCTAGACAGAGGCAAGGAAACCACACAAGTTCAGGGAAGCAGGTTGTATCAAACACCTGTTCATCTTTTTATATTTTATTGCTGCTTCGGCAGCACAAAAGAGACTAGATTCATTACTGCCACTGGCAAATGTTACTATTTGTTGAATATCACTTGTCCTCCTATTTTAGAAATGTAGGCCATCACTGACTTTTTCTAACTGCTTTGCAGAAATTCTTGTATATCGTAGCTCAGGCTATCTTCTCAGCTCATCTTAAACATGTACATTTCATCCTCAGGAAAAAGAGATTTTAAGAGGAATTTAGACGTGTTCCCTCATGATTTTTGAAATTATGGGGCTGAAAGGATGGATTATCAATGTGGAAAGATTATTTGTAGTGCTCTTTCCTTTTCAAAGTTTTAATTTCCCAAACTTTTTCTTGGTTGAAGCTCATGAAATTTGATTCTTGATGGATTTAGACAATCATAACTTGGTTTATTTCTTTTTTAAATGCTGCTGTTCTTCAAAATAACAAGGAAAAGTCTATTTCCTTTGTTGGCTTTTTTTGGATTTTACTGTGAAAGGGTTGTTTGCTTGACTCCTTATCAGTCAAGACCACTCGCAATTAAGTTAGATATTTCTCTGTCTGGTCTAATAATACTTTACACTTATCCAATTATAGTCAAGATTAAATTGAAGTATTTTCTTTCCTTCCCACCCCCTCCACCCTGACCTCTACATTTCTTGAAGAAAGTGGTTTTCTTAGTTTCTAGTCTCTGACACATAAAGAACATTTATCAATCTTGGTGTTATGTACACATTATATTTAGTTCAATTTCATAAATTCTAGTGTGCAGCTTCTCTTTGTGACAAAAGGACAAGGGTTAAATAGGAAGTCTTACACTCTGAAAGCTTATACCTGTTGTAGGAATCATTTCATTTCTGAAACATGTATGTTTTAGTTAATGTAAATGATAGAAATACATATTACAAAAAAAGACAATTATGAAAGTTATGATGAACTAGCAATAAGGAAATATTTTGTATAATGCTTTAAGCATTGAAAATAGTTTAAAAGATAATGGTAGATAACATTTCTAGTACCTGTTCCATGCGTTGTGCTAACTACTGTGCATATAGTTCCTTACTTGTAATTCACAGTGATTCTAGACACTGAGTGCTTTGCCAAGGTTAAATATTGACTTGCTAGAGTTAACATAGTCTGTAAAAGATGGATCTGGGATTTTAAGTAAAGTTTCCCTGACTCAACAACCTATGTTAACCATGGCATAATCTATCTTATTTCTTATCCGTTATCTCATTTCATTCTTACTGCCCAGAAGGTGTTCATTTCTCTCTTTCAGGGTTGGGGAAACTGAGGCTCAGGAACACTCAGCATTTACTCTTACGCCTCTTGCTGGGTGGGGCAGGAGTAGTAGTCTGTTTGTCTCATTTTTTTTGCTTCCCCCCAGCTTTCCTTCACCCTGATTTATACGCTGTTGAAAACCTTAAGGATTCATGTACTACACATTTGGACTATATATACTTTTTCTACCTAAATACAATTCTGCTGGGGATTGTCTTAGACCAGTTTCTTTAGAAAGCAGAGCCTCAGGCACAAACCATGTGGTAATATATTATAGAGGAAAGCAATTTTGGGGAAGCAGAAGTCAGGTAAAGCAAAAATTAAGTAGGGAAGGAGAGGGGAGCAGATACAGCAGATCCATTACCTAGCGACCTAGGTGGGTGCTGCTTTGCAAATGTGAAAAACTGTTTTAGGGAATGTTTCCAAATGTCTATATGGAGACTTTTTGTGAAGTTGTCAGACTTGGGAGGGGAATGGAAAAGAATGGTTACACAGATTCTCATCTGCTAGTGTCTAAAGTTGTCCCCACTGTATGCCAAACTACCCCACACTTTTGTATTTTCCATTCAGGTCTTTTGCAGTAGTTCTTCTGGGGGAGTTATTAGGAAAACCTAATTCCAAAATAATGGGAGGATCCACAAAGCAAGTTAGAATATATGAGTTAATCCATGGACAGTCTCTATCAGGTCACCTGGATTTTAGACATTCATGGATCCCAAGTGACCAGTCAGGTCCTGCTTAAGCACTGAGTCAGTCCTCATGAGCAGCAAGTAAATAGGCATGATTGATGTGTGTTAAGAAGTATGAGGCACAATGCTATCACATCATGGTAACACAGATCATTATCATAACCCAAGAAAACTCTGCAATGTGTTTATGTGATAAGAAGAGATGCTAGTAGATTGTAGAGTGTCAGAGAGGCTCTAAATGCTGCAGATCTCCTTAGAATAATTTTTCTTGTGCTGTCTGGAATAAATTACTGTTTTCCTGAGTAGTTCCTAACAGAAGTTGGAGCTTAGTTCTAAAATCCCTGGCTGGACATGGAGAGCTTGTTTTGAGGTTCTAGCGGGGGAGTGCAACTACCTGTATACCCTTTAGGAGGAAAGGGTCCTCCTCATAGGGGTGGTCGTCCCTTTTGACCAACCATGCAGCTTTGGGAGGAATGCACCTGGAGCAGTGAGGGAGGAAGGGGACACCTGCCTAGACAGCTGAATCCACCCTGGCAATCAATGTGGTGACAGATGCCTCAGCCAGATCACCCTCTTGATAAACTTGAGACATTTCTAGCTAAATGAATGCAACTTGAGACCAAACTCCTAAGTGAAATAAATCAGATACATGTGTTAAAATATTACATGATTTCTCTGGTACAAAATAGTGAAGATATAAGTGGGGGCCAAAATGTATAATCAATATTGAGAAATAGAAGAAAATGTTCAAAGAAAAGGGAAATAAGGGAGGACAGAGGGGGGAAAGGAAAGAAGGGGCAAGAAAAAAAGAGTAGAAGGAAAAAACGGTAAACAAAAGATGAGAGGGGAATGGGAAAAAAGAAGAAGCATGGTATCATGTATAGGTGCAAACTCCCCACGATGAATGTTATTATTATGTCTATCTAAAATGTGCCAATGAAATAAAAAGTTAAAAAAATAAATTTAAAAGTAAAAAAAAAGTCTCTGGCTGGGTTTTATGAAAAACAAGTGCATGTGCACATTTCAAGATTGTATCAGGTAGTTTTGAATTGTTCCTTAAGGAACAGTTCATATTAAGCAGGCACTCAAGAGTATCATTATAGTACCTCTACATACATAAATTGTCTACATACATAAATAGTCAGGTGTTCAATATGAGCCAGGTTTCTTTACCCCTCGTGGGTCTCACTAAGTATTATGGTTTAGATCTAAAATGTCCCCCAAATCTCATGTATTTTGGAAGGTAATCAGGTCATCTGAGAATTGTACTCATTGGTGGATTCATCAATAGCTCAATTTGCTGTTAGGTGGAGGAGTCTGGTTGGAGGTGGGCCACTGAGAACTTGACTTGGAAGGATGTATTCTTGTCTTTGACATCTCTCTTCTCTCTCTGCCTTGGAATAAGCAAATGTATTCCTCCAGCACCTTCTACCATGATATTTCTTTCTTGGATCCAAGTGACTTAATACTGAACACACTGGAAACTATGAACCAGAAAACCTCCTTTAAGCTATTGGTGTTGATAATAAAGTGACTCATCACAGAAATTAGTAACATGACTAGGATGATACCTGTGGTTCAGAGGCTTTTGGAAATGGTTTGCAGGGGAAATTTGGAAGATGCCAGCTTGAGAATCCTTAAAATGCTGTGAGAAAGATTGATGAGGTTGGAGCTCAAAAGGCCAGAATACTGATAGGAAATGCAGACAGTAAAGGCCAGGCTCAGGAGACTTCAGTTGGTAGCAAGACTTCATTGACAGTTGGGTTAGAGGCTATGTTTGTTATACTCTGGAAGAGAATTTATGCATTTTCTCATGTTGTGAGACTTTGTGGGAGACTGAGGTTAAGAATTGTGGACTCATTAGTCTGGCAGAGGAAATTTCAATGCAGTCCAATGTTCAGGCTGTGACATGAGTATTGTTAGCCAGATATGCAGTGGGGATCAAGAGCAAAAGGCAGAACCAATAATAAAAAAGTTTCCATTATTGCTGAAAAGGAAGCATCTACAAAGCTATGTCCATGAACAGTGGGATTGCTGAAAGAATAGCATTAAGAAGCAGTGAAATACTTTTCATCAGGACATTAGAAAACCTGTCTTAATTCAATCTCACCAACTGGGGAGACCCCACCCAATATAGGCAAAGAGGTGCAAAAGTCTAAACCTTTTATTTGAGAAGAGAGCCCTTGGGCACCCTGTTTGAGAAGATCTACCTAAGGGATTGGTTTCCCAGGGCTCATCTCAATATACTCAGCCATCAGGGACTCATAGACTACTACAGCCATGGTCCAACAGGGCTCAGCTACTGCTCAAGCTGGCTGTAAACCTTGGTGTCATCCACTTGGTGCTGATTTTACAGGCTTGTAGAATGCAAGGGTTTTGACATCACTGAAGCTTCCACCCAGAACTTTACTCTGACCTCCATAAAGGCAGTGAAACTTAGAGTGAAGCTGAAAGTGCATTGGAGACCTTGGCAAGTTAGAAATTCCTAGAACATGGAATATCTGCTGAGGAAAGACACAGGCTGTGTGTCTTTCCTCTCTACCCAGAGAGAGGCCATGAAGGGTGTGACTGACTATGCTGTAAAGGCAACGCTTGCCAAACCCTTTGTAATTCACATTATACCACAACTTGTCCTGGGTGGTAAAGACAGAACTATAAAATTTAATGTTTGACATCCTTTTTTTTTTTCTTTAGACCTACTCCTTTTTACTCAACTCCATTCTTCCCTTTTGGAATGGTAGTGTTTACTCTATGCCATTGTATGTATGTTAGAAGTATTTACATTTCTGTTTATATAGGGCTCACAGATAAGAGTTTGCCTTGGTTCTCAGAGGAAACTTGGGACTTAGACTTTTCAGCAGTGCTGGAACTATTTTGAATTTGGTGACTCTTAAAGATGGGATAAATGTATTTTGCATGATGAGAAGAATGTGAATCTTTTAGGGGTCAGGAGTGGTAGTTTATGGTTTAGATCTAAAATGTTTCCTCAAATATCACATATTTGGAAGATGACTGAATTATGGAAAAGCTATACCCATCAGTGGATTCATCCATTGATGTGTTCAACTGTCTAACGAGTTCTCAAGACAGAGGGTTTTATTGGAGGTGAGTCACTGGAAGGGTATATTCCTGTCCCTGACTCCTCTCTTTTCCCTAATGATTCTGGCTGCCATGAAATAAGTAGCTGTCTTCTGCCATGGCTTTCTGCCATGTTATTATGCCTCAGAGCTAGCCTACTTTGTTCTGAATCCACTGGAAACTGAGACCAGCCTCATTTTATAAAAGTCACAGATGTTGGGTATTTTGTCCCAGTCACAAGTGACTTACACACCATGACTCACTACGCATGCCCATGTCTCAATGCACATCCCTGTGAGCTCATGAAGACACAGCCCTTGCCACCAAGATTGTGTAGATGTAACAGTCCTTCCTGGAAAAAGATAAAAGCCTGCACTTTTTTTCCTATTAGATTGCTATGTAGTCTGTCTACAAGGACATAAAAAACATCATGCAACAAACTGTGGCTGAAAGATGTTTAAATTTCATACTGTAAAGCACAAGTGTCAAGCTTACCATGTCCTCATGCTGAGATACAACTAAACATGGATAAATCTTGAATGTCTTTGAGTCAGAAGATAAGGAGACTTCCTGGCATTTTTTTGTAGAACTGTTTAATACTAAAGAAGAAAGATTAGATGAAATTTAGCTTTATGACAAAGTATTGTTCAGCAAAAGGAAGGAGAGATTTGCTATTCAGATTCACAGCGTCCCCATTCTTCTAGACTCAGTCCTGTGCAAGCAGTTGCTAAAACAGGGTGCTATCAAAACTTGTAGTGGTCACAAGGGGTGGGAAGTGGTACATGTCCCATCCCAGTGGTGATGATCATTGTGTGATGAGCAAGGACAGCAATTCTGACAGCAAGAGCTGTCATCAGTGGAGTTATCTACCATGTTCCCAACATCAGGCATTGGCACCACTGGCACAGATGTTAGTATCCTTGACCTCTAGCACCAGCAGTCTTGGCCCACTTTTAGTAGCGTTAGTTGCATCAGTGGGTAGTGAAGCCTCCACAGACATGAATAACTGGGATCATACTTTTGTTAAGGAAAGGAAGGTCTCTCAGAGGTAGACAGTCTTGGTACAAATGCCAGTGCTATTTGAACTTGTTCCAGTTACTAACTATCTAGACTTCGATTTTCTTTCATTAGGAGCTTGATAATAGGACCTTCCTCTGAGGCTTGTTTTGAAAACTGATTGAGGTAAGGTTTTACCAGGCAAAATATTTTGAAGTTTGTAGGTGCCTGGTAAATATTAGTAGACGTTGTTAAGGAATATTTGTTATAAGAAGCAGTATTAACATTTTTGTTGTTTATATGGTTCAGCTAAAGCATAGGCCCCAATGGTATGTTTCGCAGTAATAAAACAGACAGAACATAAGGGTTCTAGAGGCAGAGAGCCTAGTATGGGATTGAGTATGGTTTTCTGTGTCTTTGAAAACAAGTGAGTTGGGTATGAGGGAGTGCTGACTGTGCCTATCATTGCCTTTAATGGTGATGGTGCTGCTACAATTTTAGGTCCACTTAGCTGCCTAAGGAAACTTGCTCTATATTTTCTAGAAGGCAGAAGGGAATGAATCAGGTACCTTTATGTAAAGAGTTACATAGCACATATTATATAGGTTTCAAGGTTTACTGTTTCTGCTATGACTGCTCAACTGTTATAGCACAAAAGTTGTGATAAAGAATATGTAAAAGAATGGGGGTAGCTGTATTCCAAAAAAACTTTATTTACACAACATATTGTGTGCATATTTGGCCTATGGGCTATCATTTACCAGCCCCTAGAGCAGTTAAAGAAGTAGCTCGGCTAGAGCAAAATAGAACTTCTTTCTATCTTTTATTCATAACGTATCAGGAAAAAAAACCCTTCTACTTCTCATACTGTGCCATTTCCTTTCTCTGCCATTAACATTTCATTTTGACTTTATAACTCTTTAACTGCATGTAACATTTACATAAGACAGTAAAGAATAGTGATGTATTCATTATTTTTTATTACCTGCAAGACGAGGGAAAATGAAATGTACTCACTAGCTACTATAGTGAACTGCTAAAATTATATGGTCTCCATTCAAAGATCAGCATGTAAAATGATATAAGAAATACATATTCCATTATTTTATAAACATAATGTGTGAAACTCATAATTACTCATAACAGTAAATCCCAATTCATTCTGCAAGAGACATGAAGTGAAGACTGAAAAATCATGTGCTAGGCATGATATAATCTTCAGGATTGTGTCAGTATACACATTTTAGTGAAAACAAGTCATGAAATTTAACATCAAGAGAATATTCTTGCACTAGTTGACTTGAATATCTAAATATTTCCTCTTTTTCTATAAAATACTTAGGGTGGATATTCGTCAGTAGAGGAATGGGGAATACTTCAAGTACTACTGGTGTGAGGTCTCACAAATCATGTTGTTGTAACGCATGTGTTTATACATCTACATACATACTCATACACACTTACCCAACACACACTCATTATATATGTGCAAATATTTATTTGTGTGTGTATATTGTGATTATACCCACAGATACACACATATTCATATTTTTGAAGCTGTGTTGTTTTGTTTTAATCTTCTCTGATTTTATCTCAGATTGTGTCAAAGATAAAAAAATAAAAAGATATCTCAAACATCAGCATCTACCATATTTTCATTGAATTGCTCTGCCAATGCAGAAAGCCTGCAATTAAGTATGGTCTATTACATAAGTCCTTCTACAGGGTTGAATATGTACCTCAGTGTTAAAGTCTTGTCTAGAATAAGTGAGACCCTGAATTTAGCCTCCAATACTGTGGGAATTAAAACCAAACCTAAGAAAAGAAAACCACCTTGCTATAAAATGAGTTGATATTCAAAACATCTCCTTCATTCTCCTGCTCCTATATTCTGCCTTCTGCTTTCCTAGTTCTCCACCTCTAGTCAATAACTTTCCTTCCTTTCAATTTACTGGTCTTTTCCCTATGTTGAGGCTTTCTTGATTTAAAGAAAAATTTAAGCATATGCAGACTTCCTACGTTATCAATCAGGAATACAATAATGCAATCATTTGTAAAATGATTTGTAGTTCTCAATTCAGAAATGTGTTTTCTACTACTCTTCTGTGATGCCTTTGTATTAACTCATAAGTATTCTGAGACAGTGAATGAGTTTGCAATAAATCTAAGCATTTGGGACTACTTATTTAAGTGATTCAGTGTCAACTGAATGTTGTGAAACCAAAATAAATTGTGGAAATAAACTACCTGAGACCCATATGAGAACAGTTCTCATGCTTAATTCCTCATTTCAAATTATTTCACTCATCAAAATGATTTGATTATTCTCATGATACCTTTGAACTTATAAATGTGCAGCAATAAAATATATATTTTATCAGTTTTCCAAAATGAGTTTAATAGAAACCATTTTATCTTAAAAAAATTTTCTGCTTCTTCAAAACCAAAAGCAAACACAATGTTAAAAGCAGGTTGATGACAAGTAAGCATGCCAGATCCTGTGATATTTAACCAAACTAGATTTAGTAATGAAAGCTTAAGAAATAAATATTTCTGAGACTAGTTTACTGAAACAGAAAGAACCTAAATATCCCCACAGAAATTCATTCATGGGTTCCTGGGTTTGAATAGCACACACACATGCGCGTGCGCACACACACACACACACACACACACAAACCCAAGAAACAGACATATTCTTTGGCAGATGCAGATGGACATGGGGTGTATCAGTCTGAGTTGTCTCCTGTTTTATTGAGCTATCCATAATTTATTCTATAGTGTACCAGGCATTCTTCTGGGCTTTTGGGTTAAATAAAATAAACAGGATTCTTATCCTCATAGAGCTGACATCAAGTGAGAGAAAGCAGAAAGAAGCGTAATATATATATGTATATATATATATACATATATATCTGTATATATGAATATATATAATTACAATGATCATGTCAATAACATAGGTGTTATAAGACAAAAATAATCCTGCAAGTTTATTTTAGGAGTTCTAGGCTTGTAAGGTATTTTAAGCATTTTTTGAGGGATGTTCTCATTGGGAAGGTGATGTTTCATTAAAGATGTGAAGTTGATGAGGGAAGGCACCATGTAAGTTTCTGGGGGAAGAATGTTAGAGGCAGAAGGAGTGGCCTGTCTACAGGTGGTGAGAGAGCAGGAGGAATAGTGAGGAAGCTGGTGTACTATCATAGGACTTCAAGGGTGAAAAGTAACAGGACATGTTTATTCATCTCTTTTCACTGTCATAGACTTTGCAGTAAATTTGCAGATGTGTGGTTGTAAAACCATTGCCATACCCTTGCCTACCATTTGACAGATGAAAATGGAGTCACAGAGGTTAGACTAGCGGCTCAAGGTCATAGCAGGGTTGTGTTATATTTATGTTTAGCTCTTACAGTAGCATCACTTTGCTTTTTGAATCTTAAAATCCTCGTACACAAAAGAAAACTTCGAAGAGTTTCAGCAACAGGCTCAGGATTGCATACATCGCAGATGCCAGAGGTGGGGTTCAAATCCAGTTCTCTGTTGTAAGACTGATGCTCCTCTATGCTCTGTGTTTCTGGGCATATGCCCACAGAGAAAGGATCTTGCAAAACTGCCCAATAACACCCAACAGATGCAGATACAAATAAGCAGTGTGAGGTTTGATAAATTTCCTAGAGAGGAGAATAATGTTGTTATCATTTTAGATTTTGTTTTTATTACTTCATATTTTCAGCAATGATTTGATTTCTTGTAAGGAGTTGGTAGATGTACATAGTACATCTTAGTTTTTCTACATCTTCTTCCCTCCCTCCTACCCCTCTCCATCTCTTGGACCGCTTCCCCTTAGTGAAAGATCGATCTTGGTTTTCTATTATCTAATTTTTTAATTTTTCTCTTTAATTTATTTATAGTGTAGGTTTCTCGTAGACAAGGAACTGTACAATATTTAAGCTTGTGTGGGACTTTGTACAACACTGTGGTCTCAAAGTACAACCATTTTCCTACAAATCACTCAAGTTTATCCTTCTTTATGGGAGAGTAGTACTCCATTGTATGTAAATAGGCTACTTCCAAGATTTAGCTATTATGAATTGTGCTGCTGTAAACATAGGTCTGTCTGTGTTATTGTAATGCAATGTGTTTAACTCTTTTGGGAAGAAACTAAGAAGAGGGACAGCTGAATTGAATGGGATTTCTATTTTTAGTTTTTGGAGGAATTACCATACTGATTTTCATAGTGGTAACACTAGTTTACATTCTCACCAGCAATATAGAAGATTTTTATTTTCCTCCCAGCCTCATCAGAATTTGATATTATTTGATTTCTGCTTGATAGTCATTTTTTTTTCCTGGAGGAAGACAGAATCTGGGTGTTGTCTTAATTTGCATTTCTATATTAGCCAGAGATGCTGAACATTTTTTCGTGTATTTATTGGTCATGTGTACTTCTTAGAAGTGTTTGCTCATTGCAGTTGCCCATTTTTTCATTTCATTTCAAGGTTTTTAATTTCAGAGAGGTCTAATTTTTTTGAGTTCTTTATTCTAGATACTAGTCCCCTGTCTAAGGAGTACCTGGCAAATGTTTTTCCCACTTTTTAGGGTGTTTCTTCACTCTGTTGTTTGTTTCCTGTACTGTGTGTAAAGTTTAGTTTTATATAATCCCATTAGTTGATTCTTGGTGTTGTTTCTTATTCAGTGGTGTTCTGTTCAGAAAGTCCTCATTGAGGAGTTTCAAGAGTTTTACTCACTTTATTCTCCAGTAGATCGTTTCCGTTTTAATATTTAGATCTTTGAATCATTTTGATGTTAGCGTAGTACATTATGAAAGAAATGGGCCTAGATTCAAGCTTCTGCATATAGACCTCTGGTTTTCCCAGCACTATTTGTTAAAGAGACTGTCTTTACTCCAGCATGTGTTTTTGGCCCCTTCATCAAAGATTAGATGAGCTAAAGTGCCTGGCTTCATTTATGCATCCTCTATTCTTTACCATTGATACACATGTCTCTTTTGGTGTCATTGCCATGCTATTTTTTTTTTTTTATCATTTTAGCTGTGTAATGTGACTTCAAGTCCAGGATTTTGATGCCCCTGCTTTGTGCTTGTCCAGTATCAGTTTTGCTGTTCTGGATATCTTCTAATTCCATGTGAATTTTAGGATTGTTTCCTGTAGCTCTGTGAGAAATGATGTTGGTATTTTGATTGGGATTGCATTAAATCTATATATCAATTTTGAAATTATGGCTATTTTGAGAATATTGGTTCTGACTCTCCAGGAGCAGGTGATATCTTTCTTTTTTTCTGTTGTCCTTTTAAATTTCCCTTTTCAGAGTACTATCATTTTCATCATAGAGGTCTTTAACTTCCTTGGGTTCGTTTCTAAGCATTTATTTTTTCTGGTAGCCATTGCTAAGGGTATTGTTTTTCTAATTCCTTTCTTAGAGAGTTCCTTATGGTATACAGAAATACTGTTGTTTTTGTTAGTTGATTTTGTATCTAACTACCTTCCTAGGAGTCATTTGGTAGGTTTTTGGGTCTTCTATGTAAAACATTATGCTGTCTGAGAGTAAAGATAGTTTGACTTCTTCCTTACTGGGGCTAGTGTTGCCAGGCCAGTCTGTTACTTCTTCCTGGAACTGCAGGTCCTCTCAAGGCTTTTGTTAGAGGAGATAACCCCCTTTCCAGGATTTGACTAGATTTCTAGACTGCTTATTTCTTTTCTGTAAGTTGTGTTCTGTTTCTCCAGCTTCGCTGTGGTTTCTTGTTTTCTTGTGGATTCTCTTTGCGTTCCCAGAGATTACTTTTTTTCTTCACTGTGGTATTGTCTCCCAAGTACCTTGATTCCAGGTCCCAGTGAGGCTATGTTCTGGTACTGGTCTTTTTTTTTTTTTTTTTTTTGCGTCACCGGGGATCGAACTCACAACCTCGCACCTGCCAGGGTAGGCGCATAAGCCGCTGAGCCAAACTCCCAGCCCTGGTTTTTTGAGGCAGGGTCGCACTATGTAGCTCAGACCGGCCTTGCGCTCGCGTTGTAGCCCAAGCCGGCCTCGAACTCACAACGCTCCTCCTACCTCAGCGTCCCGAGTGATGGGATTGAAGGCGTGCGCCACCACGCCCGGCTCTGGTACTGGTCTTTACTTTGTCATTTTTAATCCTCAAGAATAGCATTATTAAGGCACATGTTTTCATGTTGAAGAATCTGAGCCTTAATACTATACAAATAGGGAAAGTAGATCACCTTAGTGTTAGTGAAATATCTTCAGTGAAAGGAATGAGGATATAAATTCCTGTCCAAAGTTAGAAGTGCTATTTGGATTCCTTGGGCTCATGCTTCTGATGTGGAAGGGACAGTGAAAATGCCTAGAGATATTTTTGATAGTTATGATTTAGGTTGGGGATATTACTAGTAGCTGAGGGGTAGAAGTCAGTGATATTACTATACATCTTGCACTGCACAAAACAATCTATCCTTGCCCCTGCCAAAGGAGTTATGTAACTCGAAGTATCAGTAATGCTGAAGTTGCGAAATCCTGTCTTAGAAAACACTGAATGTGAGATATAATTTGGGTACTGAATGCAGAAAAACTGCTATTAGTATTTTGCTTTTAATTGGTAATACTGATCTAGTTAGCTTACAAAATCAAAAAGAATAGTAGCAATATTTCTTGGCAAAGAGGGACATGATGGACTGAGGACAAATGTGAATTTCAAACCATATATATGTGAGATAAAATCCTGAAGTTGCTACCTGTTTTAGCTATATGGTAATTTTGGAAATTCTGTTTGGCAAATGTGAAAATATATAATTTGCGTTGTTTCAGGATTTTGCAAAAACATTTTCACCCAAGTAGGGGACTATCAAACAAACATTAGTTGTCTTTACTGAACACCTGTTCAAATTGAGAACATCACTACAAAGTGATGGGAAATGGGGTACAAATTACAGTCTCCAAGTTTCCGCAAGAATCTGAGAAATGTTCTTAAGTCTGAGGCAAGTTTTATCTGGGTGAAGCCAGACTCAGTTTTGATCTACAGATGTCACTTGTTTGATGTATGCTATATTAAATTTCCTACCCTCACAAATCTGAAAGGAAGGCAGAGTATCTCACAGAGAGAATGCAGGCAGTATTTCAAGGATATAAATCACTCAAAATATTTGTAAGAGTTAGCAACTAACTGGTGTAACTTCTTCTTTCTTTTTCTGTTTACAAAATAAAGCATTCTAGAAAATGAATTGCACATTTGTTAGATACAAATAATATGCCAAATACAAAATTACTTCCCAGTTTAGCCTGTAACAAAACTTTGTGTACGAAAGTGGCTTTTCGAGAGTTTTTTTTGAACTGCTTTTTCCAGTGTAGGTAGGTTGATTTCTCCCGTTTTTCACTGCTGAAAGCCAAAGTAGCAATTCTGACTCCCTGTCACTTAAAGAGGAAGAGATTTATTACACTTAACCAAAAGGGCACTGTTGGAACAGGGACGGTGTAAGTTAACTGTAATCAGGGTGCTCCAGACTGGCTGGCATGGCCTCCCAGCTCGTGCCTTATCTGCCTCTGCTGCACGGTCATCAGCAGTCCGGACTGTCCATAGAAACACTGCTGTGGCAATGACTCTGTAGTGATCAACTTTTAGCTGGTTGGGTGTCACAGGCTAGATGATTGCTGATTTTCTTTTTATGAGTCCTGTTTTAAACCATCACCTGCATTTCTCCATTGACAGAGTAGAGCGTGTGAAGTAATTATTTCTCCAACAACTTGTATGAAAGAGGTACAGTTTAATGACATTAACTCTTGATTAGAATTTAAACACAGGCAAGAAAAGCTAAAGGGCAAAATTCCATCTCAGCCAAGGAGTAGAACCCTGGAATCAACATAAGTCCGTGTAGCTTATTTTTGGCAAGGAGATAGAAAGTGTTGGAAGCAGGGCTATGTTTTAATTTAAGGAACTCCAAACCCACGAGTCAAGGCTTCTATGTAGAATGATGGGTGTACTTTCTCACAGGGAATTTTTTCTAATATCACAGTGATTTTGCATTTTAAGGCATCTTTGAATGTTTTGTTTTCAAGATGGTCTTAAGAATAGATGTGACTCTCATATATCTGTATTTTAAATATAATCAGAATCATAAGACTTGGTAGTAATTGTCATTCCAGTTTTAGACTATAACATATTTTATATTTATATAAGAAATTCTGCAACATTTCTTAACCAAGTGCTAACTTTAAGCTATGATAGTGCAAAACTTAATATTTAATTAAAATACATAATTTCTGGCTATGGAATAAAGTTCTTTCTTTTACTTTTTCAGGAGTTCTAAGATAATATAGATATCACATAATTTCCCTTGTATTCAATTCATTGTAACTTAACAAAGAGGAACTTTGCCTTTGAATTTGAGGAATATATTTTCTCCAGAGATAAACTTATAAAATGTTTGCTTCAGAGCCCAGGAGTTTAATTTATAATTTTCCATTATGTTCAGCAGTTGTCAGAGTGGAAGGCAATAACAGATGAAATAACTTATTTAATGAGTGTGAAAAACTGACATTATTGGTAATAGACATTTAAAACTTCTTTCAGGCATTTTTGTACAATTTATATTATAATTTAGCATTGGTGCTGTTTCAGGTTCTTATGGAGATGGTACCGTTTTGGCAGTGGGATGTGCTAAAGCACAATGAATTTAAACTTTGGTTTCATTAAAATGATTATAACACCTGCATACCTTATTTATCAGGGTGGTTGATATTAGAGCAGTGTTAGAAGTTCAACATGAGAAGTTTTTACTGCATTTTCTATGTGAATTAAGTCCCTGAATTGTAATATAAATTAAAAGAGTATTTAAAACATAGTTTTATAGCTTGAAAAATATTCCACCCAGATTGAGAAAGAGAATATTACCAGCACCCCAGAAATACTCTTCATGGTTCTTCCCACTCACTAAACCTTCCTTTATCAGTGGTAACTTCCTTCATGTTTTCTACAAGAGATCAATCTTTCCTGTTTCTTTCCTTTTTTTTTTTTTTGGCACCGGAGCTCGAACTCACAGCCTCGCGTCTGCCAGACAGGCGCTTATGCTACTGAGCCAAACTCCCGGCCCTAGTTTTTTGAGGCAGAGTCTCACTATGTGGCTCAGGCCGGCCTTGCGCTCGCATTGTAGCCCAAGCGGGGCCTCGAACTCACAATGCTCCTCCTACCTCAGCCTCCTGGGATTAAAGGTGTGTGCCACCATGCCCAGCTTCTTTTCTGTTTCTTTATGTAAATAAAAGCATGAATAACATACTCATTTGTATCTCTTGTATCAATGTTTTGTGAGATTCATCCATGTTGTTGTGTACAGTTTTAGATAATTTATTTTAAATGATGCATGCTATAAGAAAATAATGTAATGTAGTTATTTTGTTGATACATACTTTATTACAAAAGTTGGCTATTACAAATAGCTTTACTTTCTTTTAGTACTTAAAATATCAATACTTCTGCAGGGAAATAAATGAGTTTATTCTTTCTTCTTTGTATGTATGTAGAGATGGAAATTGAACCCAAGGCCTTGTTCATGCTAGGCAAGTGCTTTACCTCTGAGATATGTTCCCAGCCCTAAAGAGGTTGATTCTTGATTAGACTTGTGAATGGTATAAATACAAGAATAATAAAGAAATAGAAGAGAGACTATTTCTCTTGATGAAAAACATTGTAAGATTTTCTTATTATTTTGTTTCTACCAATATTACCAACTTATATAATTCATATTTTTCTATGGTTTTTGTGTTGACTTCTAATGCATACACTGGTTTATAGTGCTTGATAGGTGTTGTTTGATAGCAATTATTTGGAAATATTTTTGGCTATTATTTAAATTATTTCTGTATACTTTCTCTTTTAGTTCTTTGCATGTACATTAATGTGTTTTTAATTTATTTTTTTAAAATATATTTCAACCATCATCCATTTTCCTCTTCTTTGGTTCAAGGTGGAAAGTGAAACGAATTTGGATTTAGCTCACTGAAGTTTTCTTCTCTCTAGGATCTTGGCCTCTTACATCTTCATGTCTTGATAGTTCTGATGACTTCAGGAAGATATCCAGAGATCATTAGCTGCTACAAGTTAGTAGACCATTACTGAAAGTAGAAGTTTTGAAATGCTTTTTTATGCTCTCATTTAACTCAAAACTTCTCTTTTGTAGTGTTATATAGAATAAAAATGTTATCTTCATTTTTATAATGCTTTGAATAACACATCTTTCCCATTAAACTGTGATTTCCAAGAAAGAAGTGACTATATGCATTTTTGTGTATCACTGAGTCCCAAGTAACTAGAATAATGCCTGTTGAAGAGCACAGAGTCACATATGTTAATGAATGGATGATGGAGTTTTTGAGGGTGTGTAGTAGATAGAACAAAACAGTAAATTTAAGGAGCAAGTCAAGAGTTAAATCTTGATGCAGAACAAAAGAAGCAAAAGGTCATTATGAAACCTAATAATGCGTCTCATGAGTGGAATGTTAGAAACGTGCCCTCAGATAATGGTGTGAAGCAAGGACTATACTTCATTGAAACCATTAGGAGAATGTGTGGACAGACAGGGTGTTGTTAAAAGTTGTGATAACTTGATTATGTGGGTCCCAGAATTTAGAGAATAGAGCAACCATTTTGCCTCAGTGGTTGCCATTGGCCCATTCTCAAATACTAAAAACTTGCTTTTGAAATTCTATATGGTTAGGATTTCCATGCTCCATTATTTCATAGAACAAAGTGCTGTTGATTATAGAAACTCTTGTACTCTCACATTTGAAAGGGACCTTGGATATCATTGATACAAGTTAAAATATACTGGAAGTCGCCGAGGGTTCTAGCTAAAAGTGAATAAATGGATAGCCTATTTTATAGCTGTGGTAATAGGATTGCTTTGGGGATAGAGGAAACATACAGGTTTGATAAACTTGTATAAATGAATCAGGAGTGAGAGAATATCTTATATGAGCTTAAGTTAAAAGTAAAGAACTGTAATCATGTTTCAAATTCTAATTGCTATTGATCACTTGCAAGTTATATCAGAGTTTAGAAAATTATCTCAGTGTGCCAAAGAGCATAGTATTTTGTTAAGGTTGGGCCTTAGAATCTTCTCCCTTTAATCTTGGAAAGAG
Source organism: Dasyprocta punctata (assembly GCA_004363535.1). NCBI lineage: Eukaryota > Metazoa > Chordata > Mammalia > Rodentia > Dasyproctidae > Dasyprocta > Dasyprocta punctata. The sequence goes on from RJWM01000244.1 coordinate 217,207, forward strand.
AGGATTATTTATTTATTTATTTATTCAGAACATTTTGTTAAGTAAATACTGTGTGCCCAGGTCGCTCCTGGACCTAAGGAATATAGCCAGAAATTTATCTGAAGCATAACTAAGCATTTAAATACATTAGGTTGAGTGGGCCTAGCAGCGTATTGGAAGAGAATGAACAACCAGAAAGAAAAATCTGAATGCATTATCTTCATGGACAGTCTAGCAAGACTCATCCAATGCCAGGCACAACAAGCATGGCATAAATAGATTCTGGCCTTGGACTGCTGTAGGACCTGAGATTTTCAGTATCTCCAACAATGCACCTTTTAGTGGACATCCATATAGAATGGTGCAAAGCTGGACGATTGAACCTCAGAGCAAGGACTGCTGTCACAGAGAAAAAATTCTACAGATATCCCTTCCAAGAGGGAGTACAGCTGGACAGTGAGGAGCAGTCAGGCAACCCCATGTCAGATTCCGGTCTCATCATTTGTTAACTTCATAGCCGCAGGCAAAATCCTTAAATTCTTTACTTTCATTTATAAAACAGAGGCAAACTGTTCTTACTACCTTTAAAAGTGAGTCTTCCATGATGAGGACTCTAAGAAAACAAAGACAGTTCACAGTGCAGTTGAAAATAATGTCTTGATTTCACAGAATACATAGAGAGTGACAATGGCTTTGACTATTTAGAACAGGTTTTTACTACTCTCTCATATGTGTGTCCTGAGTTTCCTTGGCAATTGTCTTCCATTCTTTGCTACTAGCCTTTGCTTTAAGTGGTGATGGTAGACATTTTACAGGATGAGAGACTTTGTTACAGGAACAAGCAAACTCTGGATTTTCATATGGGACCAAATGGTGTGATGCTTTAGGACACCAATAAGCATCGTTTCTTGCTGCTACCACTCGCACTGCATTGGCAGTTTCTAAGTCTAATATCGGGTGATGAAACAAGCCCCATGGAATATGCAGGCCCTGCACACTGAGAATAGTTATTCAACAAATGTTTAATTAGTACCTTGTATTCTGGGATTTGTGCTTTGGGGTCAAACTCACTGAAACTCTGAAGCCATAATTGAATACGTTCTCCTTCCGCAATTGGTACCTTAGAGACAAACAATTCAGAAAGGTGGCTAACAAATCTAATCCCTTTCTAGTCTGAGTTAATAAGCTTTGACTGCATTGGGAAACTAACACGAGTCGTTTCTATAAGGTACTAAGTTCTAATCTACTTTCCCTTCATCTTAATATTTTATGCCATAAGCAAGTCTTTATTCTGCAGTCTCCCCCCCGCCCACCATTGCAGCTTAGTTGGTACCCTACTGTCACAGTCATTTTAATTTTCATCTGATAGCATCCTACATTTCTTCTCATGCCTCAGCTAGATTCTTAACTCATGCTTGCCTGACTATTTTCATCAAATTAATGCTGTGTCTGTTTTTTTCTTTTTTTCCAAACATTCTGCGAACAGCTACTCACATGCACCTATTTATCTTTTTGGAGTGCTTTAAGTGTGTCTTGCATGCTTGGTCCTTACTCCTCTCATTAATCTGAGATAAGTGGAGATTCATATTCTTATGTTTGTCTCCAGTGCACTATACAACATTTGACAGGTACAAAAATTATATCCATGTTTTAAACAAAGAGTTGTTGAGTGACTAAATGATGAGGCAGAGGAAAGACTTAACATTTAAAGAGGATGGGTGGGAAACAATGATTCAAGAGAAAACATCTGTCGTTCATGTTCACAATGCCACCAGTTATTTTTTAAATGCAGGTTCACGATCCTTTTTTTTTTATTTAAGAGAAAAAAGACACAGAAAAGAAAAACAAAAAGCAAGAGAGACAAACAACAACAACAACCAATCCAGTATGACAACATTATAGGTTTACAAAACAAGATGATAGAAATTTGACAATGGTTGTAATATTGCATATTGTTACCTTCAAAAGAGTGGTTTAGATGAACAGATACAGACATGTAAAATTGATCTAATCATATGAGTATTAACTGTTCCTTTTCAGTAACTAATATATTTAGTAGTATAGTCATTTTAGCTATCTTATGTATACATATATACAAATTTATGTCTTTTATCCAAGCTTCCTTGGGGCAGTGGTATTTTAGGTCTCAGAATTTAGCAGTTGGGGGTAGATGTAAAAGGTAATATAAAACACGTACTTTATAGTATGGGTTAGTACCTACAAAGGTGGGTAGTATTCTAAAATCAAATACATTAATATTTCTGTGGTAAAAAGGATAAATATTCATACTAAGACTTAAAATTGGCTTATATTAGTTCAAGTATACTTTTGTAGCCAAATGAGTTTTTCTTGAATTAATGCAAATAAACTTTCAAGTTTTAGAGGTTTCTGGATTTTCAAATTACTGATAAGTGATGGTGGGCCTAAATTCAGATAACTTAAGAAGCTCCCTATTGTTTGTTTCAGAGGCTGCAAATTGTTGGCCTGGGACGGAATGTTATATGCAGGCATGATTTCCAAGAAAAATAAACAGTAACTGAAGCTTAGAAATCAGATTTCATACTAGAAAATGTCCTTTGAAAAATTGAAGTCTCTATTAGCAGTGGATCTTTGTGAATTCTTGGAAAATTTAACTAAATTTTTCAGTGTTGGTTTCCTCATCAAAGCAGTAAAAATGAAAATAACCATTATGAATGTTACTTTTGAAGATTAAATAAGAAAATGCACACTGAAATTTTAATAGAGTGAATACTAAAAATGCCTACTGATTTAAACTTGCTATAATGAATTCAAGTCAGTTTGTCCATTTTGTTCTACGTCATGCAATTCATCAAATTTATATTTGGTTGACATCTAAGATAAAGTATAGTTCTGATGGGGTTCATGAAAAAATTGCAATTTCTTAAAATAATGTAATTATTATGATAAATAAGATAAAAATTAGGACAGTTTTGAAATATTGGATGTAAATATTTTCAAAATTTAAAATGAGAAATTCAGTGTGTTTTATCAGTGTGTTACTCATTTATTTATAATTTTTTATTTGGAGATAATAAAAGATTCACATACAATGTGAAAAAGAATCCCACAGAGATCCTGTATACCCTTTTACCTAATTACCTCCAATAACATCTTGCAAAACTATAGTACAGTATCTCAATCTGGATACTGGTATTGACACAGTCAAGATACAGAACAATTTATCATGTTGCCCTTTTGTAGACAAATCCACTTCTCTTTCCTCCCAGCCCCCTATTTATCCATTAGTAACCAATACATTGTCCATTTTTGTTATTTCTTTATAATGTTAGATAAATGAAATCATGCCACATGTAACCTTTCAGACATAGCTTTTAAATTGTTTTTTTCTGAGCAGAATTCTCTGGAGATTCATTTAGGGTGTTACAGATATCAGCAGCTGTTCTTATTTACTGCTCAATATTATTCTATGTTGAACATGTACTACATTTTATTTTTTCATTCACTCCTTGAAGGACATAGTACTGTTTTGAAATTGTGACTCTGAATAAATTGTAGTTTTAAATGTTTTAATAAAGAAAATATCAAACTCTATTCCATAATGGCTGCATCATTTTACATTCCCACCAGCAGTTTATGAAAATCCAGCATCTTTATGTACTTGTTATTATGTGATATTGTCACTGTTTTTTTCTAGCCATATTGATTTTAGTATGTTGTCATTTTAGCTTGCATTTTTGTGGTAGGTTTGGTGTTTATTTTTATGTATCAGTATTTGCCATTAGTTCATCATTTCATCATAACCATAGTCAACACTTTATTAGTTCATCACCAAATTTTTGCTTTGCATCTTTTACCCATTTTCTTATTGGATTATTTGGCTTCTTCTGACATTCTGAGAATTCTTTATATATTTTAGATACTGGTCCCTTGGATACTAGTAATTAGATTAATGTTGTTTAATATACTGCATATTGTTGCATTATTTTTTTCTGGTATTTTTTCTAGTTTTGTATCAGGGTAATATTGAATATATAAAATGAATTTGAAAGAAATTCCTCCTCATTGTTTTCTATATAATATATTTATCTATGTGTATTTTCTCTCTATATGCATATAATATCCATATCTATTTTATATCTATATCTATATCTGTATCTATCTATCTATCTATCTATCTATCTATCTATCTATACTAGGGTATATAGGTACTGGGACTTAAATACTAAGCCTATGCTCTACCACTCAGCTATAGTTCCAACCAGACTCAGAAAGTTCTATTTGGGGAATTTGGTTTTTTTTGGTACCAGGGATAGAACTTACAACTTTGCACCTGCCAGGCAGGCGCTTAGGCCACTGAACTAAATTCCCTGCCCTATTTTTTGAGACAGGCTCTCACTATGTAGTTCAGGCTGGCCTTGAACTCACTTTGTAGCCTAGGCTGATCTTGAACTCACAACAACCCTCCTGCCTCAGTCTCCGAAGTGCTGGGATTAAAGGCTATTTGGGGAATTTTAACATTGCAAAATTAAAGTATTTTCATCTCATTTGTCAAACTCATGCATACAGGTAGTATCTGCTTATCACGTTTTCATTATTTGGAGGGCCTGTAGTTATTCTACTAGCTTTATTCATGGTATTGGTAACTTGTATTTCATCTCCTTTTTTCCTTTCCCACTCTTGCTAGAGTTTTATGAATATTGTTGGTCTTTTCAAAGAGGCATTTCTTTGTTGCATTGATTTTGTGTATTGTTTTTCTGTTTTCAGTTTAGTTGATTTGCATCTTTTTCTTTATTGTTTCTTTCTCCCTGCTTGCTCAGGGTTATTTCATTTTTTGTTTTTTAGGTCCTTGATGTGGGAATTTAGATGGTTGATTTAAGATTTTCCCTTTTTTTCTTATAAGACCATTTAATGATATACATTTTCCTCATAGTGGTGTTTTAGCTGTATCTCAACATTTGTGTCATTTTGTATTTTCATTCACTTCAGTAAATTTTTACTTGCATTGAAACTTTCTCTTTGTTTCATAGATTATTAGAAATTTATTACTGAGTTGCCAATGTTTGGGAGAGTTTCCTCTTATTTCTGTTTTTCTTATTTTTGATTTCTGGTCTGACTATATCATCGTTGGAAGACAGATTGTGTTTGCTGTTGATTTTTTAAATTTCCTTGTTTTATGGTCCAAGATACATGTACCCTGAGCACTTGAATGTTTATCTTGCTTTAGTTATTTGCAGCGTTCTATGAAAGTTTACTACAACCTCTTGGCTATGCTGTTGTTGAATTCTGTATTCTTGTAGATTTTCTGGTTAGCAATTTTACAAGTTGTTTAGAGAAGGTGTTGAAGTCTCTCACTATTAATTGTGTATTTGTTTGTTCCTCCGTTTGGTTTTATAGGGAAGCATGCCTCCTGATTATAGCCAGGTGAAGAGGAAATGCCATATTGTCCTTCAGACATTCAGGGTGAGGTGGGACTCTTTGTTACTGCTGGGTAGAGGTAAGAGTGTCAGGTCCTTTGTGTTTCTCACTGGCGATGGAGTGGTGGTGGCTTCCTTACCACTGGGTATCCACAGAAATCTTGACTTTCCATGAAGCTGACATCATCACACTAGAGAGGAGACTGCCTTGTTCCTTATGGGGATCATTCTCTTATGGGGATAAAAATTCTGACACCTTATTTGATCACTTTTGATACCACTTGGGCAGGGGTGTTGGGTCACCTTTATAAACACTTTTAAGGGTGCTGTCCAGCTGCTTATTTGACCTTTGCATGGTTTGGAGTGTGCCTGGGTTGTACTTTGTTCTGTGGTATAACCCAAATTGCCTTGATACTTCCTTCAGCTTGACCAAACTTTAGATATGCTCTGTCTCTAGGGTTTTGAATTCTTTTTCTTAGAGTATTTACATTAGAAAAATTATAATACTTTCCTGCGTGTCTGAGATGTAAATCTTTTTAAAAGCCTCTTGCCATTTTTATGACCCAGGAATGTTTTTCTCAAGGGCCTGGGAATCATTTCTTTGAAATGTAGACTGGGAAGGAGACAGCTCTGCTCTCAGTCTCTATGGGAAAGTAGTAAAAAGACTTCCTTGGGTGCTATTTAGCAAACACAGATGACCTAATTAAAGAGAAGGACATTGGAAATCTCAGGAACAATGCAATATGTAGGGCTCATCCTATTGATCACCCTCCTCTTAGCAACCTCAGTACTTTTCCACTAGTTCATGCTTTAAGAGACCATAGACACAGCGACTTCATTTAGAGGTGTGGATTTGCAAACAGAAAAGCATTTAAAACCAAGGCGAAATAATAAAACAAAGTTTAACAAACTGTCAAATGACACATATACTGTTAAACAGAATAAAAAGAAACTAAAGAAAAAAGTTACAGCACCAGATCAACAAAGCTGCAACACCTGAAATTCCAATTGCAGCGCCAGGGAGTCTTGTTATACCACTTTCAGGTCTTCCTGGGAAGGGTCTGGGCAAAGTGTCCTCTCCATGGATAGGATTCCAAAGTCCTCCTACCAATGAGGCCCACAGAACAGCAGATCTTTCTACATTTAATTTTAACCCTTCACACCCTAGCACTTAAAACTCCTCCAGCTTTATCTTAAAGTGGAATTTAATTTCTCTGCCTTCTTGCAGTAACCTTGCATGTCTGTTTAACTTTGTTCAGTACAATGTTTACCCTGAGAGTTGTGTGGTAGGGATAGAATGTTTATTGTCTGAAAAGTTTCCGTCTGGCTCTTTTCCTGTTCTGTTGGCTGCAGAGAAAAACATGTGACTGTACTTTTGTGGATTTCTAGCTTTTCAGCTCCAAATCTGGGATATACAACCCAGGAAGAAAAGCCAGGGAACTCACTAGTGTGCTATTCTTCGAGCCCCATAGAATGTGGCCAATCTGCCTACTTTCTACCTTTCAAAGTCTTCTTTTGTTTGCTTCATACTTACATACTTTCCATGATTATTAGTTGTTTTATTAGATTGCTATAACACACTATAATAGACTGGGTGATTGAAGAAACAGAAGTTAATTTCTCATAGTTCTGGAGGCTAAGAAGTACGGGGTCAAGGTCCTCTTGTATCTGTTGTCTGGTATGAGTACGCTTTCTTATTTGCAGGCACTATCTTGTTGTATCATCAAATGGCAGAGAACAGAGAAAGAGCCAGGTTCACTCTCATCTACTTTTGTTTGTTTGTTTGTTTGTTTTTGAGCAAGGTACCAGGAATCGAACTTGGGACCTCTGCGCTTGCCAGGAAGGCACTGTGCCACTGACCTAAATCCCCAGCCCCTCATCTGTTTGTATAAGGGGTCTAATTTCATCATGAAGCCGCCAATCTTAGGACCTAAAAGCCTTGCTTCCTAATGGCCATCTCACCATTTTAACCTATAAAGTTTTATCTTTTGGCAGAGGAGACCCAAATATTCATCCATAGCAGTTGTACCTAATGGGTGGAATGGAAGAAAGTACACCACTATTTCATCTTTCCAGAAATGAAATTCCCGTTTGGTTTGTCATTTTAACATCATATCACATTGTCCTTCAAATGACCACTTGATCTCTTCAAACTCCTGGAAGTTGTCATTACTAGAGAAACTTTGTTCCTATGAGTGTTAGCACATTAAATCATTTTTTGCAATAATTTAAAATTTTGCAGCAGTCAACATTGTATTTAAATAGTTAAGCTTCTTTTCCTTATCTTTCTGATGCAAATATAGCACTGAAACTCATGATCATGGAATATAGGATGTAATAAAAAATTTCCATGTCAAATATTTCAAAACAATAAAGAGGCTTTAATGTATAGAGTATGTTTTTCTTATTAAAAACATATGAAAGTTATCTTGTCCTGCAAAAATCCAAAGAAAGCACCCAGGCTGCAAAGGGACAGATATAACAGAAATATGAATGAAAAAAATTTTTGCTTACTTCCTGAACTGTCTCCTTAACAATACTCCATTCGACTTTTTCAGCTTTTTTCTTTGGTTACCTTGAGCAGATCTCCTTCAGCAGTTGCTCATATAAAGTTTCCAGACATCTCCAAATAATGCATTTGCATGTGATGGTTAGCAGAGTTGAGCAGGTGGTACTGGGCTTCCTTGGCCACATGTAGTATTCTGTGTTGAGCAGTGCCAGGTGATGCTCACTGGATCTGCCAACTTAGAGGGCTGTAGGAGAGAAAACTGTCAGATGCTACTCAGCTAAGAGATCTGGAAAAATCTGCTTCTAAAGGATAGTGACCTGCTAGAAAGCTGAACAAACTGTGGTCTTTCCTGTCTCTGTGAAGCCAGGGTAATCACCTAGCTTATCTGTAATGCATGCTGCACATCAGTTAGGAAACCAGTTTCTCTATCTCATTCTCCTCTCCAGCTCCTACTACACTGCAAGGAGCCTGATAATGGATAGTTTGTGCTCAGCAAATGGTCATTAATACATTTACTAATGGGTAGACATTGTCACTTCCAAATATTCCATAGATAATTCTCTTTTGTTATTTATTAAAGTCTGCCAATAAAGAGAAGATATCATAGGACTAGGGTTTTTAGACTTAATCACATTTTTTCCATCCAAGTACTAACCAGGCCCAACCCTGCTTAGCTACCAAGATCAGACGAGATCCTGTGCGATCAGAGTGGTATGGACATAGGCAATAACCGCATTTCTATTTGTCAAGTTGTAGAACATTTGTATCCCAGGAAGAATGGAAACAATGCAACATTTAAATTGTTAGATTAATACATTTCAGCCTTAGTAACATAGTGTGGATTCCTTCTTAATACCTCCAGTGAGAGGTACTTTGAAATTTCTCTACTGTGCACAGATGTATTCTGGAGTTGGAAACATCAAACACCAGGCTGACAGCTAACATCACAGATGTTTGAAAACAAACAAAAGACAAATGCTATTTGATTATTTGTTTATTTCCGAAAGTTCTGAGAACAATACACTGACACTTCATTTGGCTAACCGAGAAAATAAAAGACACTGCATATATGCCATTTCCCACCTCAAATGAGCATGTTTTTTTTTTCTGCTATACTTGTTTTCTTTTGTGATTGCTCTACATTTCCTTGAAATATATCCCCAGTCTGTTCTTCTAAAAGTGGTATTTCTTAAAAAGCTCAGCTTCAAAAATGTCAAACATAATGAAAAATGAAAATCACAAAAGAGAAAGTTGTTCACAGCCACTCCCCTGGGGTTCCCTCATGTTTCTGGGTCACCACGCCGACTGTCCATGTGTTAGAAATAACATCCATGTGTACTTAGCAGGAAACCCCTTGTGGTCAGGGTCAGAGTGGGCTCCAAATAAACAAAGGCAGTTCTTTCCTGGAGGACAATGTGCCATCTGTTCAGAAATACTCCATATTATTTGCCAAAGCAGATCCAAAAGAAGTTCTCCTTTCAAAGTATAAAAGGAAAGCTCCTTAGGAAACACTATAAAAGGGGCACTTATTTTCATCATTTGGACCTAGAACAAATGAGCGCTGAAGCCTGCCCATAAGTGAAGGATGTAAGAGCCAGGGCCAGCCCAAACGGGAGCTGAGGGATGCCCGCGGGCCAGCATGCTGAAGTAAGACCATCTGAAGGGGGCAGCACATAAGCACTGATGTTCTGTCTGAAAAATCAAGAACCTGTAAGATCTAATCACTGTAGAGGAGAATCAAATGACATACAACTGCCGAAGATTAAAGCCAGGAATTAGCTTTCTAAATTCACTCCTAGCTCTTAGAAATGAGACATCTAAAATTGAATCACCTGTTCAAGTTTGATGTCTTATATATACTTCATGCTTATATTAATATCACTGATTATCCCAACTACAGTTTATTGAGCATGTCTTGTGCCAAACCCAGAAGAAAGGTTTCAAATTTTGAATACCACAACAGAAAATAACAGAATCTAGTTATGTGTTTATTAGTTGTGTCACTTTGGCTAGATTATATATTTTGCTTTCCTCATATGCAGTGTCTTTATTTGCAAACTGCTTGGAATCATCTTCTCATTGATGGGGGTTAAAATTAACTAGGAAGCTATAGGTCAAGGCTTAGCATAGAACCAGGCATGCCATAAATAAGCCAAATGTTAGTAATTAGTGTTTATATTAACTATAATAAATATTCCTTTGATTTTCTTCATACTTCACAAACTTAAGAGGAAGACAGTCATATGCCTAACTTCTGAAAAATCTATTTTTGTTTTGTTTTATTTTATTTAGACAGGGTCTTGCTATATAGTTCAGGCTGACCTTGAATTCACTCTGTAATCCAGGCTGACATCCATCTCCATGGCAATCCTGCCTCAGCCTCCCAAGTGCTGGGATTATGGGTGTGGTCCCCCATGCCCTGTTTAAAAAATTTTTAATAGCAATGATATATTTTGTACAGTGCTATAAGTATATGTAGCATTATTGAATCCAGTTTGTGTTTTCAGTATTGGTATAGTGAATATTACTGTAATATACATGTTTCATATATTGTGAGAAATTTTTCCTATCTTTGTAAGTATTATAGTTTCTTCTGAAGACTCTCCTGTCTTGGTATTTGTAACAGACCTTATAGTATCCATGTTTTTTCTAATTCTCAAAATCACACTGTGCAATGATTTTATAAAGGGAATTCACACAGAGAAGAAACACCAGGCAATCAAGTTAAACCCAAACTCGCACTGCTTCCAGTAAGTAGCCTAAATGGCCAAATGCCCTTCACAGATTTTGAGAGGGCTATTCTGCCTGCTAGCCTTGTTCCAAACTGTTTCATTTGGAAACATCCATGGCACATCAGTGAGCTGTTGGCATGCCTGAGTGTGATTCTTTCTGCTTGTCAAAACCCTGGGTCTGTCTGGAGTTTGTCTCAGCTGCCAGCTTGCTTTAGAATATCCTTGAAGAAAATGACCATAGCTTCCTAACAGAATGATGTTGCAAAATCTAGAACATGCACCATTTGGCAAGGCTGACTAATGAGTTATATTTCACTATGACCTACATATCAGCAGAAGGTGGGGATGCCAGGAACTCTGAAGGCTCTGAGGTTTTACTGTTCATGAACGCTAACAAGTTAGTTTCACAGATGCTGGCAGAGGACACAGACTCCTGAGGCAGGGCTAAAGGAGTTTATTATCTGTGGCATGAGCTTCATGTTCGCACTGTCATCCAAATGTCACGAGACAATGGAGGAGTGGACTGGCATGGCTGCTACACAAACAGTGAGTCTGTGTCTCAGCTGAGAAGCTGACTTTAGGAAAGATCCAGTCTTACAGAAGGTCATGGTGATATGCCAGTAAGTCTGTCTAAACTTTGCCCTGAGGTCTTCTGCTCAGGAAACGCATCCACCCTCTGCCTCAGGAGAAACTATCGTTGTTGCCCCAGGTTGTTTGCTGTACAAGTGTCTTTGAAAAGGTGGTCCAAAATAAAAGCACTCCGTGGCTTGCTCAGAAAATGGGAGAAATGCAGAAATCCATGCAGAATTATCTCAATAGGGTATTCACACAGTGCAGTTCTGTGATGGAACCTCAGTGGTGCTGCCATAGGCAGGATGAGATGCAAATCCAAGACAGGTTGCTCTGAATCATGTTTCATATAGTGGGTTTCTCTGTAAGCTTTCACTTATATAGACAGCTATCTGTGGTTAAAGCCAAAGTCTCACAAATGAGAAAAACTAAAAGAAGCATGCAATATGACATTACTGTGGAGAAAGGCAATGAGCTATGGGTTAAAAAGGATTGTGTAATAGACTTTGACATTACCAAATGTGTGAGAACAAACAATTGCTGAAGCACTCAGAGTCTTGTATTTATTTGTAAAATGCTGATATTATTGTCTAACATAAAAAGTAATTGAGAAGTCTGAATGAAAGAATGTATTGGATTCTGGCATGTAGCCCTCAAAAATAGTGCTTACCTTCTATAGCAGACAACATTGCTCAGATATTCTGGGTCACATTTATCTGTCTGAGGGATCCTTTCACCACCTGCTGTAGGTGCTGTGGTTGGGCTCACCCCCCACAATTTTGTCTGAGAAATGCTCTTCATGTTTGATTAGGCAACCTTTCCTGCACAAACTCTAGAGTTATGTTACCTCCTACACCCATGGCCAGTGTTTTCCAATGGCAGAGATTCAAAATCTCAGCCCCCTTGCATCAGGGTGGGGCAGATTCTGAAGTTCAGTTTATCTTCTAGTGCTCCTAGAGAGCTTGGTCAGAAGTTAGACTTTACCTGAAACTACATCTTTATTTGGCTGCAGCCTTTCTCAGGCCTCCATCCTTTCCTTCATTACATCTGTCCTTGAGAGCACCTCTGTAATAAATCACTAATTTATTAATGAATAGTGTACATGAATATGTATCTCATGTTCTACTTTCAGGAAATTTGCCCTAAGACACTATTCAAATGTTGACTCCATGTTGGCACAAACTGAACAATACTTGGCTTCTCAAACATATTAATAGTCTGCTTTCCTCTGGCAGATATCTCTAACTTGTCTTTATAACTGCGAGGTGTTGGAAATGAAAGCACATCCTTTGCTCTTTGTGCATTTAAATCAGAAAAACTTTTCCCAACATAAATGTATTAAAAGAGGTCAAAATATTAGAGACCTCCAATAGAGAAATCAGGGAGCACAGTATTTTCTTTATTTTGTTGATCCACATCTGTAATTAACCCTTTAATCTGTAATTAGGACTTATTTTGTATTGTGCACATATAAATATCAGTTCTGCTGCAATGCCTATTTTGAAAAGGTGCATTTGTTCCACTTCATTGATATGTAAATGGACAGTTTGAGAATAATGTTAATTTCATGCTTACTTATGTGCCTGTGATAAATATTAGGCGAATTCAGAAAGTTATACTGAGCTGAGCCAAGCCATGCAGGGATATGAAAAAAATATGCAAACATACACCTGGCCACACTCACATACATTCTGCTAAAAAACTGCCAGCTACCTTAATTTGCTGCATGTGTTACTTTACAATGTTGTATTTCGCTCTTCATTTGTATCTGTGAACTTTTCTATATAACAAACTCTATTCATTCAGCATCCAAAACACGTTTAAATGTCCTGGGTCAAAATCACCAGCAATACATGCAAAAGAAAAGCTTTAAATATTGAAAGAAACGAGAGAACATGTGGTATTCTCTGAGCAACAGGAATAAAAGAATCCACATTGCACAGCATCAGAGACAATGCTACAAAAATAAAAGAAAGGTCTGCAAATTCAAGTGCTGTGAAGTCAATAAGGACATTGTCTAAGGAGATAAAAGAAACAGCAAGATTGTTAAGCATATGGATTGAAGACCAGAGAGAGAGAAAGAGAGAGAGAGAGAGAAAGCGAGCACAGAAAAATCAGGAACAACCTTTCTCACAATCAAAGAGAAGGTTCTGTCTCTATATGAGGACCTTAAATGAAAGCATCTGATTCTGCAGAAGTGGCTGCTTTTACTGCTAGGAGTGGCTGCTACGGGGATTTTTCAAACATTGCAAGAATTTCCAAAGCTTCAGGTGTTGGTTAAAGCCATGAGTGCAGATGGGAACACCACAAAAAGAATTTCCAGTAGTGATACTAGAAATTAATTGGAGAAAGTATTCAATGGATTGCATTTTTAGTTTTACTGAAATAAATATGTATTACAAATGGATGCTTCAAAGGCAAAAAAACAAGTCCTAGGATTCATGTACAAAATATCTGAAATTTGTTAACCCCCTTCCACTGCCTCCAATAAGTCACAAACTAAAATTTTTTCTTTCTGACATTTCTGTTCTATGTATTTTTCATTGACAAAATAGTTATAAGCATTTATAATGTATAACATGCTGCTTTGAAGTAATACACACTATGGCTACACAGTGGGTGAGAAATATTGGTCAAAGTATGCAAAATTTCAATTAGGAAGTGTTAGTTTAAGATATCAGTGTTAGTAGGGTTAGTAACAAAGAATGATATTCTTAAAACACACTTACAAACTTTCTCATTGGCAGTTCCACAAATGATTTATGCATTTATAGCTAAACAATACATATAAAAACCACTTCCAATTTTTAGTAGGTTCCTAACAGCTTTGTGTGCCACTTATGCCATTTTTGAGTATTTTGCCTTTAACTCTGGGAGTCTTTTAATTTTTATTTTGTGGTTTTGTGTGACATGGAGATTTTTTGGAATAACGTGTAATGCAAAGTAAAACACATAAATGTGTAGACCTTCCGCATGCTCCCTTTCTCTGGTATACTCTGCTCTCCTTATTCTGCTACTGGACTTCTCTTCAGATTATTTATCTCAACACTATAGAAAAGATTACTGGCTTTGTTGTATTGCCCATAGAGACAGGGATCTGGAGTGCATGCAGTTCACTTGGATGTTGATTTCAGGAAAAACTGCTTGGACAGAGTAATAGACTACTATGAATACAAGGAGCATCAAGGGGCAGTTTACCTCTGTAGGAATCTGAGGCTCAAGCTGACTGATGCCTTCTGAGGGATGGTGTGGAACAAAGTCTAGAGTCGACCCATCCAAGAGCAATGAATTTCAAATATTCATCTGCCTGTACCCATCTGTCATTGTCTCAGAACAATTCCCAAGGGCATTAATTCTCTGGCACTTCTTATTTGCCCCATGTGTGGTCTGAGAGAAAGCCCTCAGATGCAAAGTCTCAGGTGTTTTCAGTAGAATACTATTAACATATAATGAAATGGTGAATGTCCATGGCACATGATGTGCCTGTGTGTTTTTATGTGTGTGTGACAACATGTCTACTGCTCTATTGACCTCCCTGTCAAAGAAAAATATTCATTTTATACACATCTTTCCAGTTGCATTCATTTCTTTGTACTGTTTATCATGCTGGTCATTTTTCTTTTATTTATGGAAGAATTTGATATATATTCAGTGGTGTGAATCAGTTTGCAGTGGCTCACAGGAGCCAATTGTTCTGCAAACCCACTTACCCTGTGTTAGTAGTGTGAAACAGGCCGTGGTGGGAGTATTTACAGCATAGAAATTGGCACAGCACAAAATGTTCCCTTCTTCTGGTACTCCAGCTCCTTCTGGAGTGTCAGGTGATTATCTGTGAGTCTGGTTTGTCACTCCTTTTACTCCAGGTCACATTAGTAACCTGTGTCCTTGGGCCAACCCTCTGGCTACTTGAGGTGATGGAAAATGCCTGTGTGGCATTTGTGAAGCTATCTTGTGAAGAATAGCTGCCAAAGTTAATCTCAGCAGAAAAGATATTGACTTCTTCTTGGCAATAATTAGACCGCAGGAACCATTACAACTTGAGGCCACCATATCTTCAGTGGTCAGTGGGAAGGAGAGTATCTGTCTCCCTAATTGCTCTGGGGAAAGGACATAAATCTAGTGTGTCTTAGTGCTGAATATTATTAACTCTAAGATGTTCTTGGAGAAGAAAAGGGAGAGCAATGAATGCTTGCTTTTGTTTGTAAAGTATCATTACACAAATTCTGCAAAGCTAGGTAAAAGCACAGGTTAGCTAAACTTCATAACCAAAATAAGGCTCCTTAGGATTCTAAATACCTGATACCCTGCTGATAGCGTCTACTGATTTTCAAAGTTATAACATTAAGCTATGTCCTAGGAGAAACATCAGAAATAATAATGACTAACATCAAATGAATGTGCTAAATTTGTGTCAGTGAATGAGTGAGAAGAAAGTCTTTGGGAAAATAAACTAGACTTTGCAGAAAGGATTTGAAATACAGTACATAATTTAAGCTGATATACTATAATCTAATATAGTTGCATAATTCCAAAAACAAGTTCCATTGAGTTAAATTCACTCAAAGTGTATGATGCACACAGTCACACTTTAGAAATAAATGCAACTGGTTTTAATATTTAGTCTTTGATCCATTTTGATTTTAGTTTAGTGCATGGGTTTAGAAGAGAGAATAGGCAGAAGTCTTCAAGACATAGGTGTAGGCAAAATTTCATGAACAAAATCCTGATTACGTAGGAAATAATACAAAGACTCAATAACCAGAATCTCATCCTATTAAAAAGCTTTTGCACAACAAAAGAAATCACCAGCAGAGTGAAAAGACAACTCACAGAGGAGGAAAAATTTTAGCTAGTTGTCCTTCAGACACGTAATTTATATCTAGAACATATGAAGAACTGAAAAAAATGAGACGCTTCAAATTTAAAGACCAAATCCAAAAATGGGCATCTGAGGTGAATATATACTTTCAGATGAAATACAAATGGCAAATAAATATATGAAAAAAAATTCAAACATTACTGGCTGTTAGAGGTATGCAAATTAAAACAATGCTGAGATTCCATCTCACTCCAGAAAAAATGGCTATCATCAAGAAATCAACCAATAACAAATGCTGGCAGGGCTGTGGGGAAAAAAGGAACCTTCTCCATTGTTTGTGGTAGTGTACAGTGGTGCAACAACTGTGGAAATCTGTATGGTAATTCCTAAATAAAAAAACCCTGGTATTATTAGAGGTCCTATTTGACTCAGCTATACCCCTTCTGGGTAGCTTCCAAGAAGAATTAATAACATCATACCACAACCATATGTGTGCACCCATGTTTGTAGCAGCACAGTTTGTAATTGCTAAATCTTGGAAACCACCCAAATGCCCATCAACCAAGGAATGGATAAAGAAGATGTGATTTTTTTTAATACAATGGAGTAATGCTCTGCTGTAAATAAGAGTAAATAAATGTACAATAGATATTGTGAAATGGGAAGACATTTTTTAAAAGGAAGCAAGAACTATGGTGGGGCAAGGGAGAAAGGAATGAAGGGAAAAGAAAAAAAAGATTTAGCAAAAGGGTAAAATAGAAACAAAGCTTTGTAAATAGGAAGGAGGAGATGATTTGAAGGAAGAAGGAGGATTGAGAAAAAAACAGATCAAAACATATCCTGTGTGGGTATAAATTTCTTATAATGAATATGATCATTGTGTTTATCTAAAATAAAACAACTTAATAATAATAATATAGTAATAATGAAAGAAATGCAACTGGTAAAATAGGTAGTTTTCTAACTTCAGGGACTAATCACAGAGCAATTATTTTTGACATGGAAAATACTGTTTCCCATGTGCTGTCTTTGTAATACTGAGAGAGATATGGAATCAGTCATAGAAGAGAGTGTTTTGCAATTTTAGCATATGTGAAGTGTGTCTGCATGTTTGCTTGTAAGCATAAGATGGTATTATATAAATCTTCAAATTTAAAAATAAGATTGTAAGGTAAAATCCTTACTTTGACTCCAAATAGCAGTTTTATATCAATCTTTGAAATCCCTGAAACACACCTCTACCCAGAATGTTGCAGACTTGTGGATATTAAGAATGTGGTTACAACCACAGAAGTCACATCTGAGCAATACAAAATGTTATCTGATTCAAGTAACTGTTGGTGGTCCTTATGTCTGCAATCCAGTGAACCAAGAACTCTCTATTGCTGCATATAAATTATCAAAGTTCCTCCATACTGGCCAAATTAGGTTGAATGGTGTAAATCATTCCTATTTCTAACTCCAAATCAAGATCAGAATAGAAAACGATACAAGCATGTTTACTTTTAATTTCCTTTTAATCAGTTTCCTTTTAATCA
Source organism: Dasyprocta punctata (assembly GCA_004363535.1). Taxonomy (NCBI): domain Eukaryota; kingdom Metazoa; phylum Chordata; class Mammalia; order Rodentia; family Dasyproctidae; genus Dasyprocta; species Dasyprocta punctata. The sequence goes on from RJWM01000244.1 coordinate 234,750, forward strand.
GAACATTATGTCTAGAAAAACTCATTGATATCTAGAAGAAATTACATGAACATTCAATAGTATGTTGTATTTTAAAAAATATAACATTACAGCATGGATTTATGGTAGACTAATGAGATATTTTTAAGGAGAAGACAAAATACAAAGTGCAAGTAAGAAACTTTCTAACTTGTATGATATAAAGAATTAGCCTTAGGATTTGTATTCCTGTAACCTTTCCTCCATAGTTGGTCTCCTTCCCTGTACAAATACAGCATAGCAACTATAAACACGAAGAATTTTGAAATTTTGAAAATACTACACATTTTCAGATATGATTTCAAATGAATTTTAATAATTCTTTTTGATTTATATAGCTTACTAGTTTCATTTATTTATCCCTGAATCCATTTGTTCAACAGAGAATGATGGACCACATAGGATGTGTCAGCACTTCTAACTAACCATCAAACTTCTCCGAGGGCTTACAAGAGACTTTCTTCAGGGGTCAGCTTCTATTTGTACTGATTTCATCATCTATAGTAGGCATCTGAATTCATAATTTCAAACTGGATGTCACATAACTCACTCAAAAATATGCATTGAGACATTATATTATGGTGGCAAAACCACAGGCAGTAGAACCAGATCTTTTGGATTTAAATCTAGCTCTAGTTCTTACTGTCTCTCTGTCCCAACTTGTGTTTCATTTTCCTTGTGTATAACATGATGTTAACAATAAACATTAAATACAATGTATTTCTTTATGTTATTTAGAATACTTCTAGAGTAGAGTAATCATTATGATGTATTCTCAGTAGTAACAAATAGGCAATGTTTACTATGTACCAAACACTGGTTTGTGTTACTAAGTGGAGAATGAAATCTCTAAAGCAAATAACTACCTCCTATTCTAATGAGAGGCACATTCATCCATAAATAGCTGTTATACAAGAACATAAGTAGCGTAATAGATGAACATGTTGCATGCAACAGGAGTCAGAGAAAGGAACAGAATTTGACCTGAGATCCCAAATAGAGCTCATAATTCTCTAAGGATAAAACAAGAAGGTGTGTTGCAAGTGAAGGACAGATATCCTAATTCAAAGAGCCTTCCGAGTGCATGATAAAAATTACAGAAAATTAAAGCATATTCCCAGAGTATGTTTTACTTGTAGGTGGTATCTGTATATGTAAAGATGATTACTGCAGTGACAAAAGAAAGTATTTTCACTGCTATGGAAAGAATACGGAGTTGAAGATGTAAAGACCAGATTTTTTCTTTTCTTTTCTTTTTTTTTTTTTCTTTTTGCATCAACTAACTATGAGACTTGGGAAAATTTCCCCAAGGTATAGATGACCTTCAGCATCCTCATAGCTCCTCTGTTATGCCCCCCTTAACACTTCTGAATTAAGTTTGCAGTTCAGTGCAAACACTCAACAACTGTGCAAAATGAATTTTCAAATCTATAGATTCAATCTAGTGTGAATGCTTGGAAGAAAGATAAAAATGAATTTTGATGCTTGTTTTGTTAATTCACTGGGGCTTCTACATGACAGAAAATGATGAAGAAAATCTGTGTTTAGTTTGAATACATATTGAGAATCTCTTTTCCAAAATGCTTGGGACTAGAAGTGTTTCAGATTTCAGTTTTTAGAATATTTGCATATAGGTAATGAGATATCTTGGGAATGGGACCCAAGTCTAAGCATGAAATTCACTTATGTTTTCGTATTTACCTTATACAAACAGTCTGAAGATAATTTTATAAAAATTTTTCAATAATTTTGTAAACAAAGACAGTTTGACCATATGAAACTTTCTGTTTGTACTGGGGATAATTCATTATAGAAACTAAATATCCAATTATTACCAAAAAGTAGATTTGGTGGCATTTTGGATACAAGATATTTAGGGTTAGTTACAGTCAGCATGTATTGATTGATTGATTGATTGATTTTTATTTAAGAGAAAAGACACATATAAGAAAGACAAAAAGCAAAAGAGACAAACAAATGAAAACAGCAAATCCACAACAGTAATATTATAGATTTACAAAACAAGATGATAGGAACTTGACAATGGTTGCAATATTGCGTATCGTTACCTTCAACATGGTTGTTTACATTAACAGATATAGACATGTAAAATTGACCTAATCATATGAAGTTTTTTTTTTTTTTTTTTGCTGCACCGGTGATTGAACTCACAACCTCGCGCCTGTCAGACAAGCGCTTAAGTCACTGAGCCAAACTCCCGGCCCTGGTTTTTTTGAGCACTGTGTAGCTCAGGCCGGCCTTGCACTCGTGTTGTAGCCCAAGCCGGCCTCGAACTCACAATGCTCCTCCTACCTCAGCCTCCCGAATCCTGGGATTATAATCATATGAGTATTAACTGATTTTTCTCAATAGCTAATACATTCAGCAGTATAGTCATTTTCGTTATCTTACATATATATATGTATATATATATATATATATATATATATATACAGATTTATGTCTTTCTTTTCCCTTCCTTCTTTCCTCCTTTTCCCTTTCCCAATTACTTTTGCTCTTTGAGCAGTTTCTTACCCTTACACAGTATTTGTTGTAGATTTTGGATCATATATACTGTTTCAGTTTGTTACACTAGGGAGACAATATGGTATTTACACATCAACATGTATTTATTGATAAATTAATGATAATTTGTTTTCTTTAAAAGGAAGCTTTTTCCCCTCCACAGATTAAATGTATTTTAATTCTCATTAATATCCATTAACTGGGTTATTACATTAATATCGCTTCTCTTGTGACCAAGGTTTCTCTTGTTAGACACTTGCCATGTGTATGTGTGAGTGTGCTCTGATGGTCAGTTCTGACAGGGAAGGCATTGCAGAATCTTGTCTTGTTTTCCTATAAATTGAGTAAGCTCATAGGAGGCATGCCTTCTCTTTTCTAACTTCCAGCTAAAGTCCTCGAATTGAGTCCTATTGGTTCCATGTGCCTGTGCTAAAATATCTCTGCCAAGAAGACATGACACTCTGATTATGTTGGCTTTTATTGTGAGACCTCTGGGGCTGAAGATCAGTCAGTTTTCCTGAACCCCGTGCACTAAGATCAGGGTTAGGTTGTTTCCAGAACTGCATCGGGTGGCCCAAAAGGAGGGAGAAGATACTACTTGGCAAAAAAACAAAACAAAACAAAAAAAACAACAAATGCCCCTCTCAGAGAAGGTCAAGCTAGATACATGGCTTTACAAAGAGCCCACCTTACATCTATGAGTCATAAAGTAGTGATGGAAGCCATAAATAACTTGGCATTTTCTTTTCACTCAGTTGTCTCATTTTAGAGCTCTCTTTCATGAGGAAGTTGAAGAATTATTATGCCCATTAGTAACTGAAATGATGTAATGGCACTCTATCTGTCAACTCGCTTAAAATTATTTGTATTAAGGGCACAGAATGTGTCTCTAGCCTTTGCTCGAATAACATTTGCCTTTTTATTTAAAGATAATATATCCTCTGAATAGAAGATAAATGGAAAATTAAAAAAAGTAAAATCTAGAGGCAAAGCTTGTGTAGGCCACAAGAATTAAAAATTGTAAATGCTAGGTTTAAAATTAATCACATAGACAGTTATTTTCAAATTATTGCAGCTAACATTTAATATTAAGATATGTAATTATTCATCATTACTATTTCTAGATAGTATTTAATGTAAAAAAAAAAGTCCTCAGGACCTAAATATATCCTACTAAAATATAGGCAAAGTTTGGGCTTCAACAGATACTAAATTTATTGCAAAAGCTGAAAAAATTTGTATTAATATTTTAAATATTTTTTTAAAAATATGGCACAGCAGATAAATTTTGGCTCTGGAATCTGTAAGACTTTGGTTTATATCCTTCTTCTGCAACTTATGAGCTTTGTGGCTTTGGGCCATTCACTTTAATCTCTTTAAGTCTGTATTTTCTAATGAATAAAATGAGGATTTAAAACAGTGCCTACTTCAAGGAGTTATTGGGAGGATTAAGTGAGATAGACTATTTAAAGGCATGGTGTATACTACCTCACTCAAATATTATCACTTCCATTTTGGTGGTAGCCATTAAATAGACATACTACTGTTTATATAATAATTCTGTCACATCTAAAAGTGTATTTATGATTTTTAAGTGATGTTGTATAGAACATTTTTGTATATAAATCCTTTTCTTTGGCACTTTGGTTATTTCTTTAGACTATAATCCTATAAAGGTGCTTTCCAGTCAAGCACTTCTAGAGTTACAACAATAGTTTGAAATTCTGTTCTACTGCCCTGACCAAAGTGACTGGCTTTACTCCTGGACAGGAGCTTCTTATGGTATTGCAAATAGCCATCGGAACGTGGCTTGTTTTCTGTGGAGTGACCCACACCCAGTGGTCTATTTTCCTGGTTGCTGGCCTTTAAAAAGGCTAACTAACAAGCTGTTAGACTGCTGCCCTTTGAAAGGGCAGATCCCAGACTGCACTCCCAGACCAGAATTGCTTATTTGTTCTAGCCTGATATTTTTGTTCTGCACATGCTAGAAGGTTTTCAGGTTGGTCCTGGTGTTTGTCCCTGAAACCTGAGAGGGTTGCAGCTAACAGAAAACTAAAAAACGTGACATAAATGTACCTATCTCATAATGTTTTCTTCCTGCAATTAGATCATTGGTTTTATTTCTGGGTTCATGGCCATATTTGTTTTCTATAAGGAAATAATGCTAAAGAAATAACCTTAAAGATTATTTACATGAAGAAATAACCTTAAATGTGTCTATGATTTATTTACAATTTAGTGTTTCAACTAAATTCACAAAGAAGATTTCAAAAGAATTAAAAGAATTGTTTTCGTAGACTGCATGAGAATAGAGCAGTATAGAAAGCTGAACTAGGGTGACCAACTATTCAATTTTGTGCAGGACAGGAGAGGTTTTCCATGATACTGTAACTTTAGTGCTCTAACTAGCAGAGTCTCAGGCTTACTGAGCAGGCTGACAAAGTTAAGGGATATTTTAAATCACAGTAAAACCATTTCACTGGCTGGAATCCTTTTAATAAAACTCCCTTTTTGTTTAGTCCATTTTACACTGACTTCCACCACCTGGTACAAAAAGAGTTGGGATTAGTATACCTTGCTACCAGCTGAATCTTGTTGGCAGTGCCTGGGACCTCACTGCCTGTAGTAGGTGTAACAGCAACTGCACACATCTCCTTCAAGACTGAACTTCAGTCTGGATTGGCCACTTTCTTTGGTCACAGCAGGCTGTGTTTTCTTATTCTTTGTCTTCCCTGCAGTCTCTTGCTTGGATAAAGTTGCTTTGAAATTTCTTTTTAATTACAACAATGGAGGGACAAGAGATTTTCTAGGAAGAGTCTCTGATGAGACTGATAGTCATAAGACTATGGTATCCTTTAATTTTTTGTTCTTTATCTGCAGCATTATTTTTTCAGATTCACTCCCGATGTCTTTTGATTGGCTTCAAGACCCATAGCTATTTTACTACTTCAAACAATTATTGCTATTAGCATTATTATTACCACTTTCCTTTATCACCTTCCATCTTTTTATCATCCCTACCTGTCATTTACTAAGTAAGAACTCATCTAGGTACTTTATATATTATCCCATGAAGTTTGGGTTAGGAATGATTGCCCTTATTTATCACACAAGAGAGCAAAAGCTCAAGAGTTTAGGTACTTAACGCTAGGAGGGGACGATAATATACAGTGGGAAGTGTGGAGGCTTGTAAGTTAGGCAAACTTAGATTCAAATCCGGGTCATTCTCCCTTGACAAAGGTCATACAACTGTTTAGGGTGTAGTCTTTCTCTGTAAGGAAGATTTCCTGCAGATGCTCCTACAAATGGCATAAAAGTTGCTCTTCCTGAGTGTTTATACCAAAATTACATGGGAGCTTCAGAAAATGCAGGTTCTCATTTAGCAGGTTTGGCACAGGGTGTAACACTTTGCATTTCTAACAAGTTCCCAGGTGATGCTAGTGCCACATCTCTGAACATGGCACTTAGATCAGCAAAGGTGGCAGCATGAACATCTAAAATCAGAAAGCCCATGAATCAGTGTGGAAGTGGCCAGAGCATTTATAATATTTCCGTTTGTACAAAGTTGATACATTTCTCTGGACCAACAGCAATGTTGCCAAATCCAAGCCCTTTGAAACCTGCAACTAGAGAAATTAAAAGATTTTCTCTTCAGGCAGTTACTCATCTTTCTATTACAATATAGGAAGCCTCTGCCTGCATTGGAAGCTAGAATTTCCCTCAGAGATACTTCCTTGTGAAAACAAATGTCCTAACTCATAGGTAAGAAGTGAAGGAAAAGGCAGTTGGTTCTCCCAGAGGAATAGCATTTGGGGAAGCAGAATTCAGCTGCCAATGAGTGCTGTTAACTTTTTCTGCTTCTGCTTTTCTCGCCTATTAGTTTGATAATTCAGTAACCAGTCCTCTTCACACAGCACACTGCCTGGGATATCATGAGCTTTCAGTGATTGAATGTGTTGCATTTATTACATCCACAAGCCCCTTCATGTTCCACAGACCTCCTCACTTCTGAGATGTGTCATAAAACAAAACAAATCTGTTTCAAGTGAGTTTTGGAAACTGCATAACACAGTCCATTCCTTGAGATTGACAGTATCCTGTATATAAAATCTGAGCAACCCTGCAGTCATAGATCGGTTGCACAGACTGCTTTCTTCACTAATGGCCATGTGTTAGAAATTTTACGAGTCTAGATTTGAATGACATAGAGGAAGAGTGTTACACTTATGCTATCTTCTTTCCTACCAGTTACACTGAGCAGCAGTACTGACTACACTCACATATGTTTTCAGACAGAGCCTCACATAGCAAATAGGTTCAGTAACCTGCAGCCTCCTGCTTTTGATTTCTGTCTCTTCCTACATATTCAACTTCATAAACTGTGCTTTGGTACTAAGAAACCAATCTTAGGCTGACCAGGATTAAGAATGTAGTCTGGATATGAAATAGATACCTCAGTTTGCATTGGACCTATCTCTGGGAAAATGCTTAGTTTTCTGGTTTTTGATGTATGGGAATCAGCAAACATCAGATCTTTATTTCTGGCATGCATTCTCTTGATTAGTGAGAAATAACAATTTTAAAAATCTCATTAAATGAAATGATACATGTATGGGTGTTAGTGCCATGTCTAAACACATGCACAATGTTCATTTTATTATAACTGTTAGTATACTTCTTGCTAGATAGAGGACATCACTCAAAAATGATTATTAATTAAAGCATTTTAAGATTATCTGCAAGTAGGATGAGTTTCTCATTATTAGCTGTATCCTTTCAGTCTTTTAATTAGCATATTTTTCTGCTTTACATCAGTTTTCGTAACCATCCTTTTACACCTATTGCAATATTTTAAGAAAAGTTGACTTTCTCAAGAATGAATTTTATGGAATTTTTTCAATATAAGGTAAAATATGTCATATTAAAGGGGTCATATTGCTAAACAATACCTGTGTAATTGATGGTCTTTTGTTTAGTAGAAAGAGAACTTGACTGGGAATAGCAGAATTTGAGTTCTAATTCTAATGTGTTCCTTTTAACATGTCTTTTGAGCAAGTGCCCCACCCCAACTCACCCATAAAAAGAGAGGACACTGAGAGCTTCCTTTGAGAGGTGGCATAAACAGCACCAGTGGGATAACTCATTAATTCAATAGTTACCATGTTGGTGTGTGAATTAAATCAAGCTGCTTCCTTACTCTTCGTCATTAGTAAAAACTGTGTTCAAATTGATGAGATGCTTTTATTGTCTTTCAACATATGTTAGATCCAGAATCCTCAGCCTGCAGATCATGTGGCCTCAGAACTTGGTTCCTATATCAGTCAAATTTCTTTGGAGGAACAGAATCAAAGGATATCTATGTATCTGTACAAATACAGAGACAGATGGATGAATGAATGGGTGGTTAGATGAGAGGAGATTGTGATGGTTAATTTTGATTGTCAACATGATAGCCTTAAGAAACACCTAGAAAATTAGTGGGTGTGTCTGGGTAGGTCATGAAAGTGTGTCCTTGGAGAATATACCTGTCTCTACCCCTTCCTCTGTTGCTTTCTTTGCTTGCTCAGCGTTCTGCCTGCTATAAAGGTAATAGATTTCTTCCACAATGATTTTCTGATAAGATGTTTCTGCCTTGGAGCCATCTGACTACGGAGTGAAGCCTCTGAAACTATGAGCCCAAATAAGCCCTTTTCTAAGTTGTGTATATGAGGTACTTTGGCCTAGCACTGGAAAGGTGATTGATATAAGGTTTATTAGGGGATTTGGTTCACAGGATTATGGGGGCCAAGAAGTGCCATGGTAGGCCATATGCAAGGAGAGACCTAAGGGGCCAGAAGCATGGTTCAATCCAGATTTGAAAGTGTCAGATCAGGGAAGCTAATGATATTCAGTTTGAGGCTGAAGGTCTGAGAATTGGAGAGTAATGCAGAAAGCAGGAGACGAAGGAGAGGGAAGAGAGAAAGATGGAGTAAGGAAGAGAGAGAGGGAGAGAGTAAGAGAGGAGTAAAGGAGGTGAGGAGAAGGGTGACATTAAGGGAGGGAGGAAGAGAGGGAGACAGGGGGAGAGATAGATTTCATCTTTCCTTTGCATTTTGTTCCATCTAGTTTCCAGCCAATTGGATGGTGCCTGCCCACATTAAGCATGGGTATTCCCCATTCAGTCCATTGTTTCACAGGCCAATTTCTCTCAGAAACACTCTCATGTGCACACTGAGAAATAATGCTTCACCAGCTATCTAGGTATTGCTTCATTCAGTCAAGTTGACACCTAATGCTAACCATCATACCCCCTGCCCCCGTTTCCAGTTTGGAAGCACAGGCAGGTACAATTTCAACTCAGAGCTTTGAGTCTGGGAAATGATTTTATTTTACAAGAAATTTAAAGAGAAGTGGCCAATAACTTTAGCCAGGGTAGGTGTGCACCTGCAATCCCAACACTCAGAAAGTGGGAGGACTGGTGTGATTTCAAGGCCAGCCTAAGATACACAAATAAATAATTTTCATTATATAGAATAGGGACTTTGTTTTGGGCTGTCTCAGATTTCAGCACCTAGAACAGCACCCTGAAATACTGTACTCAATGAAGGAATAAATGCAGTATTCTATGTATATTGAGAATACTGAAGTACTGGAGAAATTAGTTTCCTGCCTTGACCTTATATGCTAGTGGTTTATGGCCATTATGATTTGCAGTGATAAAGGATGCTCAAAGGAGTTAATGTTACTGTCTGGAGGCGTGACAGCAACCAACACCACAGCTTCCCTGAGGGGTGAAGATCTGCATGATGATTCTAAATTGGGGATTGTTTTCCCCTGCCTAACACTATAAGTGTTGAGAGCATGAGAAATCAGGAGGAATGACAATATTGTTTTCACTTTGGTGGGGTGGTTAAATCACCATGGTGATTACTAAAATTATGACACGGCCCCATGAGACATGTAAGCAGGGATTTCAAGATTGTCAATCATGAGTGTTCAGGCACAGAGACCACAGAGAAACCAAAGGATATTTTAAGTTTCATTTCAACTATTAGACTTACTAGAAAGACTAATGTTAAAGACAAAAAAAAAGACAAACATAAAACTAGCAAGTTTAAGTGAACACTTCACTGTTTTGGTCAATTCACTACATTTCCCACTGAGTTTTGAAGGTGCTTAACTTCTCTGTGATGGTTTTCCACAATTTTTAGGTGACATTCAAACTTCTCAGAATTGCATTTGAGTTACTTTCAACATTTCATAGGCTTTGTGTCTTGGTTACTTTTTACTTGTTGCTGAGACAAAACACCTGACATACAAACTAGGGAAGGAAAGGTTTATTTAGCTTACAGTTTTTGGAGGTTTTAGTCCACAATTAGTTGGCTCCAAGGCAGGGTGGCATGGCACAGGAACAACACTTCAAGGCAGCAGCACAGCAAAAGCAGCCAGAGTAAAAGGGGGCCAGAACAAACCTTTTCTCTTCCTTTATATAGTACACAGGACCCCCCCCCCCCAGGGTGGGTGTAGCATCCACAAACATCCTTGCCTTCCTTTGCACAGGATGAGGATGTTTACCAAGTAAAACCCCTGGCTCCCTGCTGAATCTCTCAGCTAAACTTCTGACCTTCTCAAATTGTAACAATGACCAGGTAACTGTGCTCTACACCCAGGATGTAGAGCTGCTGAGTTAATTAAGCTGCTAGACTTCTCAAGTTGACACAAGGTATAAACCATAGCACTTTGTCTATTTACCTCATCTTTTGCTGTCTCTTCCTTGCTTACTCTGCTCAGGTAACACGCTTTCTGACAATTTCTTCAGCATTGAAAATTCTGCCTTGGGAATGTCTTCAACTATTTCTAATTTTGTAACAAGTCCATGCATTGTTTTCCAACCCAGATCCTTCTCACCCCTCAGGGTCCCACTGACATGCCCACAGCCTGAAGGAGTCTTCATCAACTCAGTGCCCGCAGGAAGTCCAGAGCCACACTTTCTTTATTTCCTTTAGATCAAAGTTATCCTAATATTTTTTAGATTATTTGTTCGCTTATTACTTATTCATCACCTTTATCCTTACAATGTGACTTCTAGGATAGAAAGGACCAAAATGAATGGGCATTTACATTCTGTTGTTACCGTGTGCTGTGCTAGGCCTTAGTTACATACTGTTGAATAAAATATTTGTTGAATAAACAATAAACCTAATAGACTAAGAGAAGAGAAATGTAGTCCACCAATTCTTCTTGATTTCTTTAGGCATAGGAAATAAACCATGCAGGATATAGTACATAAAGTTCTAAAAGCTTTACTTTGGTTGCCTGGTCCTGTTCTCTCTCTGTGAAATATTTCTACAACTCAAAAAAAAATTTTTTTAGAACTTCTTAAGCCTTAGTGTTGTGAAGTGTTACACAGGTTGCATTGGCTCTTCCTGCAAGAATCAGCTTACTGTCTTTTCAGTATTTCAGTATTTGACTAATAATATATTTATGGATTTTAAATTTTTTATTATGAACATAAAAGTAGGAAAAGAGAAAAGTAGCCTACATTTGTTTTATTGAACTGACTGTTCTTAAGATAAAAATTTTCAAGGCATTAACGTTGTCATGTTTTCAATTGTGTGTGTAGGTATTCATGAAGCCAAAATGCTGTAAATCAGGGTGGAGTTACTTAGAGCCTATATATGGGAGCACAAACGTATAGTTTTAGGTGTGAGTGTGTATAAATTCTCCATAAGATGTAAAATAAGACACTGAAGTGATTATCCACCACAGAAGTTGGCAAACTGGGAAACTAAGGCTTCTTTGTCAAATCTGACACAAAAGATAGTATTAATGTTTACATTTTCAAGTGTAAAGTATAAAATATATAAGATACTATTAGCCTATTAATAAGAAAAGTTGCTCAAAGAGTTGAGGACATTGTTTCTTAGCTTGCAGAATTTATTGTCTGGCTCTTTACTGTAGAAGTTTGCCGACCCCTAATTTAACATATGAACTTAATAGCACAGTATGCCTGTTCAAGTCCTGTTGAAAAACTTATAATAGTAGTCTATTATTATAAAGTATTCTTGATTGTATAATTTGGGGAAATAGTATGTACTGTATTCTGAAGGGCTATAAAAGCTGCCCTTAATTTTCTTCCTGCTAAGTAATAAAGTTATAACAATAGCTCTAATAATAAACACTAATGAAAACTGAAATAATATTTATTGAACATTTACTGTATTACAGGCACTATCCTATGAGCTTTTAAAAATCAACTATTTCCTTTAATGACTTTTAGAAAGTTAATGCCACTTTTTCATTCTTTTTATTGGTTATACAGATTAATGGATTTCATTTTGGCAGGTTGCTACATGCACATCAGTCACTTTGATCAATTTTTCCCGTCACCCTCCTTGCTCTGCATTCCTTCCTAGTTTCATATTATTTTGAGGGGATGCAATGAGTATACTTTGCTTATATTCATACCTGCCTTACCTGCCTGTACACCTCTCCCTTCCTCCTATTCCCTTTCTCTTGTTCTACTAATAGTCCCCCTTATACTTTCTTGTCATCTTTTTCTTAGATACGTAATAGTAGGGAGAACACGCAGTGTTTATCTTGAAGTCTGGCTCAATTTTTGGTCGATATTATGGTCTCCAGTGTACTACAGTGTTTGGTTTTGCCTTGTGGCCAAATAATTCTTTCTTTCTGTCTCTGTCTCTCTGTCTCTCTCTTTGTTTCTCTATCTCTGTATCTCTGTGTCACTATGTCTCTGTCTCCATCTTTGTTGCTCTCTCTCTCTCTCTCTATATATATATATATATGACTTGTAGAAAGTTAAGAATATATATACATATATTCTGTAAGCTGTTTCTTTCCCTGATCTCTATGATTTTTGTCTATAGAAAATGCTAAAACATCAACAAAATCTTACTTAGCAGAAACTCATTTTGGAAAAATACTGTCTTAATGTAAATTGAAAATTAATAAGGTATTTGGGTGCTTTGTTTTGGTTTGAGGAGACTAGTGTAGGGCAGAGGTAGAAATAACCCTAGTTTCCTTTACAGCCATTGTGGCCCATCAGTAAAGCACCTTGTAAACTCAAGAAATTTAAAGTTTAGCTTATGTTATTGCAAGTAAAATTTCCAAGTGATAAAAAAATTTCAAAGTCACATTCTGGTATTTGAAGAAAATGAAAAATATATATGAGTGTGTGAGAACTTAAATGAACTAAAACATTATCTCTGCTATTCTTTCTCCTTTCAGTTGGCTTTGTAAGAAAGCTGGTCCTATATTAAAATGGAGTCTTTGTTCTGGCCAAAAAAATGTGTAAGTTCATTATTTATAGACTAATAAATTCCTACCAGTGAATACTTCAAGTTACTGATACCCACTTCCAGGCTTGTACATTGAAATTAATAAATCTGCAGAATAAGATGTAGCTACAGTCTGCTTCACACAAGGGGAAAAAACAATTATTGTGGAAATATGACTTGACAGTCTACCAAAACTATTGATGATTTTTGTAGGATAAATGGCACAATAATGGTACAAGATATTTTGTTTCCCTAAAACCCTTCCATTTACTTTTCTGAAGTGAAACTAAACATATATTCATCATATCCTATTCTTCAACCTCCATTCTACTATCTGGTGCATATCACTTTATTTATTTATTTATTTATTGGTACTGGGACTTGAATGCATGACCTCATATTTGCTAGGCAGGCACTGTGCCACTGAGCTATATCCCCAGCCTGAATATCACTTTTAAAGGATAAGATATTTTAAGAATACATGTGTACTATGAAGACACTCCTATTTTGTTGAATTCTGTACTCTTTCTGAACTCTTGGCTTTTGGGCTGCTCAGTAATCTCCTTGAGGATGCATTTATTTATGTGTGGATAGTTCCACAGAAGCAATGTTGCTTAGCAAAAATATGCAACATTTATTGAGGGATCTTATATTACAGGTAGTCTTCCAAACTGATGGTATATTATTTTACCTAATCCTTATAAAACAAAACAAAGTAGATGCTTCTAGTATTATTTTTATTTTGAAAGTTAGAAAAATAAGACAAAATGAGTTGGCTGAGGTTATATAGCTGGTGTTATTTAGAATACAGGCTAAGAGCCTTTGTATGAAACTGTACTTAGCACTTCTGAAAATGTCAATGGATTAGGAGGCTTGAGCCCAAGTTTTGACTCTACCACATCATGTGATAGCATTTTTAGCCTTGTTTTCTGTCTGATGGGCACAATGAGATATACTTCACTGGGGAGGTTTTGCAGATAACATTGCTTTCCCAGCTATGTGAGCAGCACGCAAGACTCAATCAATATAGTTTTATTTAGTTTTACATGTATATTAAAGGTTCTTAAATGGAGTTTGCTGGTAAACTAGATCCAAATTTTACACAGATGCACATGTGTGCTTTTTTATGGACACATTGTCTATATAATACAATCTAAGAAATGTAGAACACGTAAAATATTATAGACATCTACTTTATCTTTCTTTAGGCAGTGTGTCTCTTTGTAGTTCAGGTTGGCCTTGAACTCACTATGTAACCCAGGCTGGTCTCGAACTAGCAGTAACCCTCCTGCCTCAGCCTCCCAAGTGCTGGGATTACAGGTGTACATCACCACACCCAGTTTATTTTGAAGAGGAAGACAGACACCATTATTAATTATACTAGACTAAGAGGTCCAAACCAGAACATATGGTCCTTTGGTAAATGACTGATGAAATATGCGTCTCTGAATCTTAGTTTACCCTTAAATGCAAATTGAAGAGGTTGGGTTACATTATCACTCAGGGCCATTTAAGTTCTAGGACTATATGATTTTTTCTCAGTTACATTTAAATCCAACTGGCTCCCAATATGCCAGTCAGATTATTTAGCTAAAATATGATTAGGAAAGCACATGAGAAATGACAAAGAAAAAATAAAAACACAAATTCATACATACATGGATTTTGGATTATTCTGTTATTTATCATTCAGGATGCCACACTTATCATCCATTTGCTGGAAGAATTATGAGATGATGAGATTCTGTTTTATCAAAGTCCCTAAGAGCGGCATCCTTAGTGTAAAAGTCCTCAGATATTCCTTCAGGTTTAGGTTGGCTAAGCCTTTTGTCTGACTCTGAGTATAGCATGCAGTAAAAAACCATGACACTAGCATTACTATGCTAGTGTCTTCCAGTGGTCAAGGATTTTGAATGAGAAACAGGTCCTGCCTTTTGTAGTGTATGTGGTTGTGGATGAGGTTCCATTGATACCGTGTCCTCTCTAAGTATACCTGTAGATGCTGACATGTTGTTGAGTTTATCCACAAAATTGTTCAAAAATATTTGTTAGGTTGAAAGAAGAAAACATTATGAAGTCCCAAAAGAGAAACAAATAAGGAATAGTGCTAACTGTTCTTTCTTCTTAAGGTTTTATGCTATCACTTATGATAGGCTGAAGGTTTGGTTCCATATGTGCTCACAGAAAGCCATGTTGTCTTTTTAAATTGTGGTAAAATAAGCATCATTTAAAATTTATTGTTTTAACAAATCAATGGTATTACATATATTCAACTGTTGTGCAACCATAACCACTATCTAGTTTTAGAAAGTTTTTGTTACACCAAATGTAAATCCTTTACCCATTAAGCAGTTGCTTCCTAGCCTTCCTTCTTTTTAGCTCTTGGTGATTTCAAATCTATTCACTTTTTGAGTTTTTCTATTTTGCACATTTAGTATAAATAAAAACATATATGTAGGCATTTGTGTCAACCTTCTCTGACTTAGCATAATGTTTTCACAATTCATTCATGTTCCAGCATGTTATCAATAATTGCTTTCTTTTACGATTGAATAATATTCCATTGTGTGGGATTGTAGCCATTCATCTTTTGGTGGATATTTTCTTATTTCTACTTTTGGATATTGTAAATAGCTGTGAATATTTGTGTACAAGCTTTTGTCTGAACACTTATGACTATTTCTTTTGGGCATATACCTAGTAGTGGATCTTTAGGTAATTCTATTTAACTTTTTGATGAAGGACCACCACATGTTGATCCTTTAACTAACTGAAATACAGCCAGTGTAACAGATAGTATGCCTGTGTATCTGTATTCATGACCCTTCTGTCGTAGTTCAGCGTTTGGAAGTATGTGCCCAAAAAGAGATGCCGCACACTGGCATTTATGTGAGACATTATGTAAACAGTTGCTGGTTGAATCTGAGTAGAAGCGATGGGTATATGAACAAGATAATGAGAAAGTGAGTTTGTGTTTTTCAGTCTCTGTCTCCATTTTTACAGCCTAAGTTGAACACGGCAACATTGGATGTCACACGTGGACAGTAGTGGTGATAGCAGATATTGGAGGCTTGGTCCCAGAATTATTCTTGGAGGCTCTGTCCTTGATCAAAAATACCATTTTAAATTTTACATGGTTAGTAAATAAACTTTTATTATCTACCAGCTGTGACATATATCAGGATTTGTTTAATTTAATGGCTAGCTTTATCTGGAATAACACAACTGTAAGTTGGAAAAGATAGGGAATACAAAGATGATAAAAAGTCATCTAAACCACTTCTGCGCTCTCGGCTTTTTCTGTCCGGTTTTAATTACTTAAACTTGGCCGAGAAGCTGGAGAAGAAGGTCAAGAGACTCATCTAAACAGGATCTTAAGGAGTATACAGGCTTATTGTCAGATAAACTACATGGGGAAGTACATCCCAGGCAGGTTGCTGTGGCATGTGCAGAACTTCCTGATCCTGTTTTTGAAATTTCAAGTAGTAGTTCTGGGCTATTTCTGGAGCATGGATAGATATTGATGTGGGATGGGAGAATTGGGGTTGAGAGGAAGCAAAGGAAGTCAGAAAATATATAGAGATCTGAACATCACAATGCAAAGTTAGTATCTTTTGTCCCATAAGTCATGAGGAAATCAACCATTCTAACTTACCGTTAGAAATGTTGCCCATTTTAGTTGGCAATAAGGGCCCATTTTATGACAATAGCATGTTTGGGAGTTAGTCCTGAAGTACCATAAAGAAAGGCAGATAGTACTGATTAGAAGAAATGTCCACCTCTTGCGAGACATGAAAATATTCCAGTTAAAGCCAAATTCTTTCACAAAGGAAGAATGGAAACAGCTTTTGCATCCAGTTCTTCAGTAAGCACTGAAACCACACATAAAGAGAGTCGAGAACATGTTTTCTGGGGAGACTGGATATATAAGCTAGAATCTTTCCTTTGTCCTGAGGTATTTGCTTGTATTTTGGTACACTGGAGAGATTTGAGATATTCTATTGCATGTGCCTATAAATAGGTCTTTTGTGGAGAGTTTTTTTTTATATAAGATGAAATATAAACAACAAATAATAAAATTAGCCACGTGTGCCTCTGATTCTATCATGTCTCTAGTCATGAGCTGGTTTAGTCTTACTTGGCAAGCAAAGATTACTGCCATGAAGCTCCTTGTTCATCCAGAGCCACCTCTAACTCAGTTTCATTTATTATGGATGAATCAGGTTTGCCTGAGATATTGATCCTCTTCATAATACAGAAGTCAGCATTGCTCATATATAGCTATACATATTTAACACTTTTATAATATGGCAGGTGTACCTATTACATTCTTGATTGGTTTGGGGACAAGATATGATCTTTAATAAATCTTTTAAACTTTTTTCCAGCAGTAACTTTATCAACTTTGTCATAATAATTTAATTTTTTTCTCAATTATTCTACTTCCAGTTGGATTTTACTAAAGCATTATTTCATTTTTTTTAAATGAGACAACATGCAGTTTGCATTTTTCCTTTTTAATGCATCCATAAAAACACTGTTTAGTTCACTTTGGAAACCATTTGTCCTTTATTTTTTAAACAAAATATTTGGGGTTTAATTAAAATCATCAAAAATGCTGTTAAAAGATCATTAGTGAAAACACCTGCTGCCATTATTAAAAAGCATTATTTTCCCTAAGGTCCAGAGGAAGCTTCAGTTTGCAGAAATGTGTGTGTCATGTATTTTACGGAATGGTGTTGCTGGATTCTCGCCAGGGTTTGGAAATTTTATCCCTGCTTCTCAGAAGCTATTCCACTTTCTAAAGACTGAGAAATACTAGACTCAGTTGAACCATCTTTAAGAT
>RJWM01000245.1:0-210156 GCA_004363535.1 Dasyprocta punctata
AAAGGGCATCCATAAAGCATTTCAAATGGACTGAGGCCTAGAATTTGAGGCTTATTTCTTATTTTGATAAGAGCTAAAGGTAGTAAGTGAGGCCACTGAAGGTGGGCTTCCTGAGCCATTTTATGAAGATGTTTTTTTAGGGTCTCATTTACTTTTTCTGCCTTTCCTGAGGATTGGGGCCTCCATGCACAGTGGAGATGATAGAGAATGCCCAATGCCTGAGAGACATTTTCCATGACTGTTGCTTTAAACGAAGGTCCATTATCACTTTGTAAGCTCTTATGAAGTCCAAATCTGGGGATGATTTCTGAGACCAAAACTTTTACCACCTTTTGTGCTTTTTCTGTTCTACAAGGGAAGGCTTCAACCCAGTTTGTGAAAGTATCTACCCAGACCAATAGGTAGTAAAGTCCCTTACTTTTAGGGATATGAGTAAAATTGAGTTGCCAGTCTTCTCCCAGGTATTTACCATGTCTCTGTATGCCCGGAGGAACTAAGGTTTTATTAAGAGAATTATTTTTTTTGACAGAGCTCGCATGTTTTAATTATCTGTTCTATTGTCTGGGAAAGCCTTCTTCCTATGAATAACTTTGAAACTATCTGTTGGGTCTTGTCTCTCCTCAAATGAAAGGTTTGGTGCAAAGACTTAATAATTTTCCATTGACTAGCACCAGGAAGGAACAATTTATCATCTGATTGTAACCATCCTGATGGTTGGAACTGGCATCCATGAGAGAGAGTCCAGTCGATTCTGAAGAGGGGCCCCTGGGCAGCCTTTTTAACTGCTGTATCAGCCAGTTGATTACCTTGAAATACTTCATCAATCCTCTTTTGGTGTCTCTCACAGTGAATTACTGTCACTTTGGAAGTATACAGACAGATAATAAAAGATCATCTATCTCCTTATGATACTTTATAGGAGATCCATTGGCGTTAGATATTTTCTTCTTTCCATACGGATGCATGGGCATGTAATACTAGGAAAGTATATCTTGAATCAGTATAAATACTGATTCTTTGCCCTTTGCTGAGCTGTGGGTCCCTGGTCAGGGCAATGAGCTGTGCTAGCTAAGCACTAGTTCCAGGCATAAGTGAGGAACTTTCAAGAGTCTGATGTAAAGTCACCATATCCTGCCTTTCTTGTTCCATCTTCCATGAAGGAGCTGCCATCACAGAAGAGGGTTTAATTGGGGTCAGTAAGACGGGTGTCCAATAAGTCTTCTCTGGTTGCATATGTATGGAGGATTACCTGTTCACAGTCATGTCTGTCAGCCTCAATTTCCTCCTCCTCCTCTGGTAAAAAAGTGGCACGGTTCAAGGAGGAAAATGTCTTTATTTCAATAGCTGGTCCTTCTGGAAGTAGAGCCTGGTATTTAAGAAGATGGTTGTCTGACAGCGATAGACTCCCTTTAGAGGAAAGAAGTCCTGCCGCATTGTGAGGTGTGTACACAATGAGGTCTTTGCCTAAATTCAGTTTGGATGTCTCTGGTACTAAGAGAGCTACAGCTGCCACAGCTCTAAGGCAACCAGGCCATCCCTTTGCTACAATGTCGAATTCATGGCTCAGATACTCTATAGGTTGTTGAGTGGGTCCTTGATCCTGTGTAAGCACTCCCAAGGCCATGCCTCACCTGTCATCCACATATAAATTGAAATTGGATCCTGTGGGTGGGCTCAGGGCTAGGGCATTTAGAAGTGCTTGGTTAAGTTTCTGGAATGCAGCTTGGGGATCAGGTTCTCTCTTATAAGTTGATGGAGGGGTTGTGCAATTTCCCCATATCTGGGTATCCAAAGGCAACAAAAAACCTGTAATCTCTAAGAATTCCCTTAGTTGTTTTAGAGTCTTGGGCTGTGGAAAAGAGAGAATTGGTTCAATTCTTTCTTTTCCTAGTCTTCAGGTCCCCTTGGATATGGTGAGGCCTAAATACTCTATCTCAAGACTGTAAAGTTGTGCCTTAGATTCAGAAACTTTATAACCTCTGTCAGCTAGAAAATTTAGCAGAGCACAAGTGCCTTGACTACAGATCTCTTCTGAGGGGGCACATAGCAATATATCATCTACATATTGCAAGACCATGACCTGGGAAAACTCAAAACATGCTAAGTCATGGGAAAGCACTTGTTCAAAAAAGTGTGGACTATCCCTGAACCCTTGGGGGAGCACAGTCCAGGTCAATTAAGAAGCTTGATCCTGTGGGTTTTCAAAAGCAAAAAGAAACTGGGAATCTGCATGTAAAGAAATACAAAAGAAAGCATCTTTGAAATCTAACACTGAAAACCAACGTATCTTCCAGGATCTGAGAAAGAAGGGTGTACGGGTTAGGTACCACTGAGTGAATTGGTACTACTGCCTCATTTATTAATCTAAGGTCCTGTAGTAAGTTCCATTCTCTACTGGGTTTTTGAATTCCCAAGATCAGAGTATTGCACAGATTTTTACAGGGCTTAAGTAAACCTTGTGTTCTTAGATTATCAATTATAGGTAGTAATCCTTTTTTAACTTCAGGTCTTAAAGGATACTGTCTCTAGTGAGGGAAAAATAGTAGATTCTCTGAGATGTATCTGTATTGGAGCATCTCCTATCACCCTACCTATTTTACCTTTAGTTGCCCATACTTCAGGATTTATTTCTGTCTCTCCAAGAGGAAGACAGTGCACTTGACCTGGGTGTATATATATTACAGTATTTAAACATGATAAAATATCTCTCCCTAAGAGGGGAGCTGGACTTTCAGGAATAATCAAAAATGAATGTGTAAAAAGAAAACCATCCCAATTACAGCCTAAGGGTTGTGAAAAATAGCAAATTACCTCCTCTCCAGTGACTCATTTCACTGAGGTATGATGACTAGAAGGAAGGCCAGGATTGAAAAGAAGGACCGAGAGGCTTGCACCAGTATCCAGCAATAGGCTGGTTTCTTTTTCCTCTATAGTCATGATTACCCAGGGCTCCTCCATGGAGATGAGAGTTCGGCCAGAGGGAGAGGGCAAAGAGTGCCCTGGGACCCTTCAGTCTTGTTGGACCAACTGATAGGATGGGTCTGAACTCTGGGACCTTGACCTCAGAGGGCAGTCCACCCTCCAGTGGTTACCTTTGCAGCTAGGGAATGGTCCCGGGGACTTCTGAGTACAGTCCCTCCTAAGATGGCCTGGCTTGTGACAGCAATAGCAGGTCGCTGAGCACTTCTTGGAGCCCCAAGAATCAGACATAGGGTCTGTTCTTAATGCTGCAGCTAAAGCAGCTGTTCTCTCTCAGTCTCTTTGTTTTCTCTCTTTGACTTTCTCCTCATTATGGCTATAAAATACTGAGGAGGCAATTTTTAATAAAGTATCAAGTGAACTATCTGGAGCAAAAGCCATCTTTTGTAGCTTTTTTTCTAATATCTGAGGCTGACTGGGTAATAAATTTATCTTTAAGAATAATCTGTCTCTCTACCAAATCAGGATCTAAGAAAGTGTGTTTTATTGATGCCTCTCATAAATGATCTAAGAAGGCAGAGGGGTGTTCCTTTTTTTCTTGTTGAATTCCTGATAATTTAAAATAATTGAATGGTTTTACTTTTACTCTTCTTAGACCTTCAAGGACTCATGTCTGGAAGTGTTTTCTATTCTAATCACCCACTAGGTTGTCAGGTCAGTAGGGGTCTTGTATAGGGACAGCTTGTGATCTAGTGGGAACTGGTAGTTCCTCTGGCAGTCTATCTTCAGGCCTTTTAAAATTAACAATATTATATTCATCTCCAAATGCTATAGCAGATTGTAATGCTGCTTGTCTTTTGCTAGAAGTCAATGTCTGATCTAAGAGTAACATTGTACCTTTCCAATCTAGCTCATAGATCTGTGTAAGTCCTCTAAGGACCTCAATGTACTTATCAGGGTCATCTGAAAAATTTCCAAGGTCTAGTTTAATCTGTTTTAAGCCCCTGAGAGAAAAAGGCACATGAATTCTGGAAGACCCAAATTGTCCATGTACTTCCTGTGAAGGGTCTAGCCCTTGAGGAGCTTGCATAAACTCAGCTGGGAATGAGTATGCTCCTGTAGAGGTTTGAATTACAGCTGGTCTAGAAGCTTTATCCTTAGGACTTAAAGGGCAAGTAGGGGGAAACTTAGGTTCAGTAATGGTGGGTGTAGATTTGATTAAGGCTGTTTTGTTCCCAGGTTCCAAAGGTTTGGGAGGAGTGATCTCAGGCCCTGGGGTAGTAAATGCCTTAAGGGCCTGAGGTGCTAAATTTTCCTGTAGCTCACGTTTACATTTAGAATATAAATAAGGGATATTCCTCAATGCAAATAAAGTCTGAACATAAGATAATTCTGACCATTTTCCCTCCTTTTTAGAGTATGCCTCTAGTTGTAAAAGAATATCATAGTTTATACTTTCCTCTACATTCCATTTTGGCTTTAGGGGTAGGTAGGCTATGCACACATGCAGAGAAACATCAAATGGATATTTTTCAACATAGTGCTTAAGAATGGATTCCAAAGGAGTAAGGGGCTTTGGCATTGAGTTGCCCATGTCTGAAATGTAAAAAGCAACATGTAAGGTTATCAAAATTTTTGTACTGGGAATCGAACTCAGGAAACTCTGCTGAGCTGTTTCTAGTGCTAGAGACATGGACGTTGAGTTACCAATTATGCAAAAAGGAAATACAGGCGTCCCTTGTATTCCTATTTGATAAAGAACCTCAAGGCAACCCTTGGGTTGACCCAGCTCCAGTGCAGGTAGGTGCCACTGGAGAGTGAAAGATAAATTGGACCAGCCTATCCACCCTTCAAACTGGCATGCAGTTTTATCTTCCCCAGTAGCTCATGAACTTTGCTTCTATGACATTTTTAACTTATTGTAACAGGAATGTTTAAAGAAGGAAGCATAACTTTGTAATAGACTACTGCTTTTTGTTCATCAAAAGAAGGCATACACAAAAAAGGTGAATTGGTAAATAGAGGATTTCTCTGGTGGTACTGTGAAGAAGATCACCTCTGGAGATAAATAAGGCCAAAAAATGACTTGGGGGAACTTCAGCCTTGGGTCCTAGGGCAAAGAATCATCCAAAGCAGTTGTATTAACCTGGGCAATCTTTCCTAGCTGCAGGACATGGCTATGCTTTAAATTTTTGTATCTTTGAAGCTCACAGGTTAAACTTATCATCTAGAAATCCCATTTTATGTGTTAGTAAAGGCACACAGAAAAGGCTATTTACTCTTAATTAACATATGTAAGGCACAAGTATAAATCCTTCCGCTACTAGCTGCTGTGGAATGTAAACAATTGTTGAAACTACCTCAACTTAATCTCTGAAGGGAGGTGTAATACAAGTAATCTAAAAATTCCTTGAAATTCTTAGTGAGAGTACCTAGTCTACTAGCAGAGAAATAAGGATGCTAGAGAAGTGGAGATTTTCAGTGGTCATGACCCAAAGTCCACTGAGGAACTCTGGGGAGTTCACCAGACAGTTGCCCTAGCCAGAAACCCTCAGTTGTTCTCAGTTTCTATTGGCCCAGATAACCAAAGGTCAGTTTCCAGAAAGGAAATCAGCTGTTTGCCTGATCAACATTCCAGTGGTTCCACTGGCCACTGGCTTCGATAGGGATTCATCAAACAGTTGCTGGGGAGACCCATCCTCGGTTTTGAAGAGTGGCAGCTGCCATAACAGTGATTAATTAGCTGGCAGAGTAACCACATTTGTCAAGGTTCTATAAGGTATAGTTAAAAGCCTGAGTAAGATCATTACCTAGTGTTCTATAAATGTATAATTAAGGTTTTAAAGTTCACAACTTGAAACTTTTTAGAACCTCCTTAGTGTAAATATTTAGGTCCCATAAGTGTGTTGTTTTTGGGAATACCTGCCTTCCAGTGTTACACCTGGGAGGTTGTTCTTCCCACTGTGTCTCAGGTTCAATCTCTAGGGGAGATCATGGTCCAGGATACTAAGCCGGGACATGGCTTTTATGCGTATTCTCCTGAATGGGCACGATTTCAATTTCTCATGTGACCCAGAGATAGGGTATGTGTCCTTCATCTAAGATGACTTCCCTGTCTTTGGAATTAGCAATGCTCATTTTCTATGGGCTTAACTTTCTATGGGCTTAACTTTAGAAAGGTTGGAATAGTCTAAGAGTTCTTTCTGATTTTACATGCCTCTATAAGGAAAGTACAAAGTAGGAAAATGACTAGAAGTAAGCCAAAGAAAGGAAACTGAGGCAAAACAGGCCTGATATTTCCTCTAGAGTGTAGAGGAGGATCAGAGCCAGTCTGTCTCAGTGAAACCTGTCTTCCAGTCTTGAGACTGTCCACCAGCCTAGTGCCACTTAAATGGTGGAAGGAGTCCTGGTTTTTATTACAGGCATGTATATTTTCTACATCTAAGCTAGATTTCTTTTAAGAAGACCAATTTCACAGAAGTTTATATTAAATTCTGCTAGGAGTATTCTAATATTCTCTCTAACATTGTCTAAACAGTCAAGGAAAGAGTACCAGTAAATTTAGCAACCAATTTAAATGCAATATGTATAAGAACAAATAAAAATGTTCCATTAAAGAAATATCATAACCTTATAACTTTGCCATATTTTAACTTAGGTTTGAAATTATTTTAAGAGACAAGGCAATTAAAAACAATGAGCAAAAACAAATCACAAGTAATTATAAGCAGCTGACAACAACAGAGCCAAATCTGAAGCATAAAACTTTGTTACCTGAATGAGTCCCAGTCCAGAGTCTATGAAACAAAAGCAAATGGTTACCTCCATCTGATGATCTCAGTGGAAGACCTCCAAATGATATAGGGAAACGATCTCAGTGGGATCTCCAAATGATATAGAGGAATAAAACTCCCAAGCTACTATATGTCTGGTGTGAGTTCATGTTCTTTAAAATCAAAGAATGAATTTTAGGAACAATGGAGGTTAAGAACATAAATATTTATTGAGAGAAAGAAAGTTTCTGTCTAAAGAGAGACAGAAGGGGTCCTGAGTGGGTTGCCAAAGACTGTCTTTTCTAGTGAATTTGATAGAGTAAAACCATGATGGGGAAAACTGGGAACTCACAAGGCAGATGGGCTTGAGGTGGGACAGAACTGTGGTCAACCAATAAAGTTAATTGTTTAGGTAAAATTGACCAAATCAGGGACAAATTGGGAAGCGAGTCAAGTGGTAAGTGAGCATTCTTACAGATCAAGGGATTGGGATGATAATTCCTGGCTTCTCAAGATGATCCATACCTAATCCCTAATGCTTATACTTAGGGTTTGGTTGCATTTGTTTTGCCTTCTGTCTTGAGATCTGGCCCACAGCAAGAGGTGTCACTTCCAAGGTCATGAGAAATCTGGTCCTCCATACTGGTCCCTTTGAGGAACTAGCCCTGTCTGTCTATAATATTTCTAACTAACTCAGTTGCCTATAATAGTCACAGAGGCTCTAGTTACTCTGGTATCTTTATGGAGATAGCTGTTCTCATCAGTAAAGAGCATGGCCTCTGGGTTTGCAACGGGAACATCCATCAGGTCTGCTCTTAAGTCAGAAGTGGCATCTATAACATTTAAGCAATCATGAAGGGGTAGCTCTGGGTTGTCATCTGTTAGAAGCATGGCAAGATTTCCTGCTGTGGTGGACAGGAACTCAATTCTGGCATTTGAGAGCCATCAGTCAGGGGGACCCTTTAATAGGGCCTCCACTGCGTGGGGAGCCACAATCTGAAGTTTTTGTCTGAAGGTCAGTTTTGTGGCCTCCTCAACCAACAGGGCAGTAGTAGCTGTGGCCCTCAGACAGTTAGGCCAACCGACAGTGGTGGGATCTAACCGCTTTGAGAGATAGGCCATGGGTCTCTTCCGGGGCCCAGGTATTGAATCATGACCTCTTTGGTGATACCTCAGCTCTCAGCCACATGGAGTTGGAAAAGCTTGGTTGGGTCTAGCAAGGTCAAAGCAGGAGCTGTAATAAGGGCCAAATTTAATTTTTGAAAAGCTTTTTTTTTTTTTTTAATTTTAGTCTATATTTGCCCTTCTGTTGGGTTCCCTCCCATGGAGGCATAGAGTGGCTAGGCTAGTTTAGCAAATCTAAGAATCCACAACTGGCAATAACCAAGGGCTCTTAGGAACTCTCTGACCTGGTGATTTGTCCCAGGAGTAGGAATCTTTAAGGTGGCCTCAATCCTTTTGTGTGACAGGGTTCGATATTTGGCCTCTAGCATGTACCCAAGGTAAGTGAAATGGGGAGTGCAGAGCTGAGTCTTTTTAGGTAAGACCTGGTAACCCAATTTGTCTAATTTTTTAAATAAATCTTTAGTGGCCTGGGTATAGGCTTTCAAGGTCTCAATTGTCAGCAGTACATCATTGACGTACTGTAGGACTGTGATGGATGGATATTTTATGAGGAACCCCTGTAAGCCCTTGTTTAGTGCCTCATCAAACAGGATGGGGGCATTTTTGAACCCCGGGTGGAGTCATGTCTAGGTCAATTGTCCTGTTTCACCTGTCCTAGGATCTGTCCATTTAAAAGCAAACAAAGTTTGACTTACCAGAGGCAAAGAGAAGAGGCAAAGAGAAGAAGGTGTCCTTGAGGTCAAGGACAGAATAGAAGATACAGTCCAATGGGAGAAGGCTGAGAAGAGTGTAGGGGTTGGGGAGAGTAGGATAGATCATCAACACTCTTTTATTTACCTCTTGCAGGTCTTGAACTGGCCAGTAATCCATAGTTTCTGGCTTTTGGACAGGCAACAAGTGGGTATTCCAAGGAGATTTTCAGGGGACCAGAATTTTAACCTCTTTTGAACTATGAATATGTTTTGAGATACCTTTTTGTGTTTGGAGGCTAAGAGGGTATTGGCAGACTCAAACTGGAGCAGTCTAGGGGCTGGGAGTCACCACCATAGGTGGCTGATTAACTGCAAGTCCAGGGGGATTAGCTTTTGCCTAAACCCCAGGGATCTCCTTTTTTTAGGCCTCTAATAACTGACTTGTAGGTTTCTGAGCTTCAGATTTTGAGTCAGTCAATAATATATATTCTTCTGTGAGGGGATAGGTGAACAGAATAGCAGGAGCCTCAGGGTGTCCCTTCATGAACGTAACCCAAGTGGTGTCCCCTTTAAAAGAGATTTGGGATTGTAGTTTATGAAGAAAATCACATCCAATCAAGGGGTATGGACATTCTGGCATTTTCAAGAAGGAGTGAGTCATTGATCCCTTTTCTGAGTTTGTAATTTTGGCCTGTGTCCAGGGGTAGGCCTTTCTTTTTCCTGTGGCCTCTTGGATATCAGTTTTTGTAGATGACAAGGGTCCCACAGGTTGTTGTAGGACAGAAAACATGGTGTCAGTATTTACCAGGAAATTAATTGGTTGGTCCCCCACGTTAAGGGTTATTCTGGGCTCTTCAGGGCCCTTAGAGCCCTGACCCCCTCAGTCTTTTGTCTCTTGGGTCATGACTTTGGCAGCAGGCTTGTTCTTTTCTTTGGGACATTTATTTTCCTAGTGGACCTCTTCCTTACAATAGGCACATTGGTTTTTACCCAGGGTAACTCTCTTAGATTTTGTCTGCGAGGCCTGGCGCCTTTGGTTAGTTTTTTTTTTTTTTTTAATCTTTTTTTCCTAATGTGATGAGGACCTTTGTCATGTGTTTATTTAGGTCTCGAGGGTCCTCTTGATTGTTATAAACCTTTTGGGCAATCTCTGTCAATTTTGACAATACCTTTTCTTTAAATTCCTCCAGTTTCTAATTTTTTTTTTTTTTTTGATATCTGGGACTGACTGGGAAACAAACATAATATTTAAGGTGCATTTGCTTTTAGGTGCCTCTGGGTCAATAGGGGTATAAATGCGATAGGTCTCTACGAGGTGCTCTAGGATGGAGCCTCATCGGGTTTTTGAATTACCTCAGTTACCTTAGACAAATTTGTAGGTTTTCTGGCACCTGTTTTTAAAGCACCCAAGAGAGTTGGGCGATACTGTTTGAGAGCCTCCTTACCTCTGTCCTCATTGGGTCCCACACAGGATGAACAGAGGGAAAAACCAAATCAAGTTGGGCCAGGTCAGTGCTCAGATGACCATCAGGTCCCAGGGCGAGCTTGCAACCCAGACTCTGAATGTGCTCACACTTTTTAAAAGTGAAAAACATCTGGAGAGGTTGCTGGCAGTCATCCCAAGTGGGTTGATGAGTGTAGAAAATAGACTCAAAGAGGGAAATTAATCCTTGAGGGTTTTGGGAAAAAGAGGGGTTTTGTAACTTTTAGTTATACAAATCACTGGTTGAGAAAGGAACATAAATTATGAATGGTCCTGGGCTCCCTTCGGCTCAGGGGGTTTTCTTCATGGGTAAGAGGGGAGCTGGGGCAGTAGCCTCAGGGAGGAATCAGGGGATACAGGGTCTCCAGGTGGGAGTTGGGCAAAAGGATGCCCACTCTGAGTATGTGATGGGCTCATGGATGAGGTAGAGTCAGGGTCAGTGCGGGGGAGGACAGTAGGGAGGAGGAAGGTGTGGGTATAAAGTAGGTGAGGAATCAGAAGTTTGGGTGAGGATGGGTGGGTCCTCAGGGCTGGGGTGACTCTTGTGTTTTAGGGGTCCCTCGACAGCAACAATCTGTGAGCAGGGCCAGTGCTTGGGTTGGCAAGATTTGACCCATCTTGGAGGGTCCAAGACCAAATCAATTCATGTTTGAATATGAATGATCTGATTAGGATGTCCAGGCATCTCAAAAATGACCTGGCAGACCTGTTGAAGCGGAGACAGATTAAAAGAGCCCTCCAGGGGCCAGTTAATATCTGGGAAGGAGGGCCATTCGAGTTCACAGAAGGTCCAGAGTTTGCCGTGATAAACATTTTTTTCATAACCGGAGGCTCGCTGTTTACAATCCTGAAAATGGTTATGGATACATTGCAAAGGCAGCAAAGGAGCAGAAGTGGACTGACTCATGACAAGGAGACAAAAGCAGACAGTACAAGACAGATACGCAGACTGACAAAACCTGTTACCACCAGTCACCTTTGTGGTCTGGGGTCAAGTCTTGGGGATTATGTTGTGTCCAACTCCTCCAAAGACTCCCGAGGGGCACCCCACTGAATAGAATCACTCTTACTGGTAAGAATCTTGATGGCTCGATCCAAATCCGTGTCCAGGTTTCTAGTTTTGCTTTGAAACAAAAAGTTCCTCCTGGCTCAGGAATGTCTCTTGGTGCAACCCCTGAGGAATAAATGCCTCAAAGAGACTTGGCTCCTATTGTGGATCCTGGATGAGCCCCCTAATGTTATGGGTTCAAAACCAGCATAGGAAACCAAGCAGCCAATTATAAATTTAGAGGAGTCTTTAATAACCGAGTCATGGTGACCTGACATAGGAAGATGTCAGAAAATGCACAGACCCCTTACAGCAGGCAGAATTTAAAGCAAAAAACCACATCCTGATTAGTACAGGCACCTGTTACTCTTGGCTAAATCTAGAACAAGGAGTTTTATCTGTAACTGACTGTCAACAATACAAAGAACTTGGTTTTGCAAATACATTGTTTTTAACCTACATATGTTCTTTTAGGGGCTATGTATGTTCTTTCAGGGGCAAACTGACCTTGTTGTATTTCCTCTTAATCACTTTTTTTTCACTCTGGGGTGATCTAGAAGTTAGCTTTATGGAATTTTCCTATGTGAACCATTATACACACAAAATATTATTAGTTGGTTTATAGGACAGTGGTTGTTTCTTCATATTAAATAAGCACCACTTGTGTTACAGACAGACTCAAATTAACAAAAAAACACTGGAGCCAGGACATTCCCACTGAAGTACATCACTAACTTTGGGAGTGGAGAATGGATGATGTCCTGCTAAATTGCTGAGGCTGGTTTGAACATGGCATCCTCCTCTTCAACTTTGCAGAATGATGGAATTATAGGCCTACAAAACCTTTTTCACCCATGTTGATTGTTTTTGTATCTTTCTTTGTGCATGCTATTTTTCATTTAATTGAATAAAATTAAATATTTTATTATATTGGAGCAGTTAAGAGTGTTTCTTATCATGTGAAACTTATACATTTCTATTTTCATTCATAAAAAATACATAGTTTACATTTCATGAAATTTTAAAGAAAAATTTGAAAGTAAATATAAA
This sequence comes from Dasyprocta punctata, assembly GCA_004363535.1. Taxonomy (NCBI): domain Eukaryota; kingdom Metazoa; phylum Chordata; class Mammalia; order Rodentia; family Dasyproctidae; genus Dasyprocta; species Dasyprocta punctata. Next base: position 12,091 of record RJWM01000245.1, read on the forward strand.
ATAAAATAGCTGCAGAATTCATTTCAGTACTAAGTGTATTTTAATGTACTTAATGTAATAACCAGTTTTTTAAAGTAATGGATAATAAATATATAGATATATTTTATGTTTCTCGTATAAGACAAACCGTATGATATTTAGGCTTGTGTGTCTGACTTATTTCAGTGAGCATTATATTCTCAAGTTGCATCCATTTACCTGTGAATGCTTTAAGTTTCTCTATTTTTATGGCAGTGTAGTACTCTTTTGTGTAAAAATACTGCTTTCCTTATCTGTTCTTCTGTTGATATTCATATACACAGTTTCCAAGATGAGCTGTTATAAACTGTGCTGTTATAAACATGGGTTTGCATATATCTCTGAAATATTTTGATTTTATTTTATTTTATTTTATTTTATTTTTTTTGCGGCACCGGGATTGAACTCACAACCTCGCGCCTGCCAGGGCAGACGCTTAAGGCACTGAGCCAAACTCCCAGCCCTGGTTTTATGAGGCAGGGTCGCACTATGTAGCGCAGGCCGGCCTTGTGCTCGCGTTGTAGCCCAAGCCGGCCTCGAACTCACAACGCTCCGCCTACCTCAGCCTCCCGAGTGCTGGGATTAAAGGTGTGTGCCACCACGCCCGGCTTATTTTGATTTTAAATGTTTTAGAAAGATATATAAGTGGGTAACAGCTGGGTCAAATGTAAGCTCTAATTTTAGTTTTTTGAAGACTTTCTGCACTGATTTCCATAATGAGTGTACTAGTTTACATTCCCACCAACAATGTTTAGGAGTTCCTTCCTCCTCACATATCCTTTCCAGAATTTGTTATTATTACAGATTTTGATGATAGCCAGTCTTTCTGGGATAACATAGCATCTTGGTGCATTTTAAATTTACATTTCTTTGACAGCCAGCAATTATGAACATTGTCTCACATATTCATTGATCACCTGAACTTCTTCTGAAAGGTGGCTATTCATTTTGGTTCCCCATTTTTAATTTGATCCTTTATTTTGAGGAGTTTTAAGTTTTTGAGCTCTTTATATAGCCTTGAGGTTGGTCTTCTGTCTGGGGAATAACTGGAAAAAACAGTTTTCCCCATTCTGCATATTGTATCTTTACTCTGTCAGTTGTTTCCTATGGAACAGAGTAGAACTAGAAACAAAGGAACATATGGCTATTTGATCTTTTAAAAATGGACAAAAATACACTGGATGAAAAATTGCCTCTTTAATAAATGTTTCTGGGAAAATTGGATATCTGTATGCAGAGTCTAGACCCATATATTTCACTGTGTACTAAATTGAAATTAAAATGAATCAGAGATGTAAATGTTAAAGTAGAATGACATAATCTTTCTGCAAAATAAAATTGGTGCAACTTTTGAAGACATAGGTGCAGGCAAGGGCTTTCTGAACAGAAACCCATTGGCACAAGAATTAATATTGAGAATCAACAAACAGGATCATATGAAATTAAAAAATCACATATTATTTACCTATTCATTCATTGATGGATATATAGACTGCATTGAAGATTTAGCTATTATGAATTTCAGAGAATGGTATTGTTGATCATATTGAATTGAGATCTTATCTAGATATTTTCCCTCTTACATGTTGATATCACTCAGTTTCCTTAATATACAATCAACATATTCTTATGATACATTACATTTTTATTTTAATGATTTTCTTACATGCTAAATGAAAAGTTTTTTTTCTACTTGAGCAGTATAATGAGAATATAAAATAAAAATAAAATTTTAACAACCAAAAACTTCTCAACTAGTTAATGTGGAAAGGAAATAAGATAAATAAAAGAACACATATCAAATATAAGCTTTCAAAATCAAATCAAACTTGTAAAACAGATGAGCAGTAAATTAGAGAACGGTTTAGAATAAAGTTTTCTTATTGTATGTTTCAGATCTACTTCCTAGAGAAAAAACAGGTGTATTAGTTATGGAGTGTTGTTGAGACACAATTGTGGACGTTCTCCCATGAATCCTAGCATAGCAATAAGACTGTGTACACACAGCGATAAAATTGAAGTGTATCACAGGAAACATTCATTCATGAAACCTAGTGGAAGAAATAAACACGTATGTGTACTAGAGGCCAGAGTACTGAGAAATTCCAGACTTTTCAGTAATTCAGAGTACAGTAATATTATTTTACAGAAGCCATCTGGCTAAGAATACCAGGTTTATATTTAAGAATCTCATATTAACAATAATCTTATAAACTTACTCTAATAAAATTTAAAATCAAAGATCTACAGGATCTGCACAAAAAGCATGTATTGTAGTCTGAATCCTTCCAAATTAAGGTAGTTTTAGACTTTGTACATTTTTATGTCCTTCCTAAAATTCTACATTCAAATATACAGAAGATCAATGTGATTAATTTTCCATTCAACTTTCTAAACAAATTAAAATTAATCCTTTATTACAGGAAAGTACCAACAATGCAGAGTCTCTGTAATAGTTAATCTGTAACATAAACCTAAAAATGTTTAAAACTATTAAAAGATGCTCTATGTAATGAAGGATTAAAGCAATCACCAAAAATATTGTTAGATAATATATATATTCAACCAAAATGGTAAGGACTCAAAAGCTGTTGATTTATTGTATTTTCAAATCTTCAAACATGGTCTTAATAGATGAACAGAGAAAAACTTTCAGTTTAGAAACAAACACTTTCAGTAGCCACAAGAAAATCTGATAATTGAAGTGTTGTATTGTGAAAATAAGTAAAACATACTGTGCAAGTATTGACACAATAGAAACCTAGAAACCTGGAAGAGTAATCCACATAAAAGTTTTATCATAGGAAACAGAGAAACAAAATTGATGAAATTCATTAGAAGCTGAAGGAATCAGTAAAGTATGTCTATAAATGTACTATTTATGTGTAAGTGAAATTCTAAAAGTAGAATAGACTGTTAGTGGGACACAAAAATGATTTGAAGTGATAGTAGCTGAATTTTTCTAAAATTTAAAGAAAGCTAATATGCAAACTTTGGAAGCTTGGTGATCTTTTCCACTAAATATAAAAATTACAAAGAAAAAAATCTATTGACATTATACTAAAAATCAAACATTACAAAAGGAAATATTAAATGTTTTCATTTAAAGAAAGCAAATATGAAGATTTAGAAAGGATGACTGATTATTAGTCATAATTAACAATGGGCATAGATGATACCATCATATATTAAAAGTACTAAAATTGGGGAAAGCATGTTATTTTATCAAGTCAAACTCTATTCACCATTTTGTATTTTTATCTGGTTGCTTGATTACATTATTCTTATTATTATCACAAAGTCACTTTTTTAACGTATAAATGAATTAGTTTAATCGTTATCTGAGTTTGACCTGATGACATAATCAAGAAATTATGTCTTACATTCCAACTTGATTTTCAGTCCACGCTTAGCTTATGTATTCTATTTAATCACAATTGGATGACACATAGTCTCCCCCAGTTTATATTATTGTTATGATTTAGATCTGAATTGTCCCTGGAAGTCATGTCGAAGGCGTGGCCTCCAGCCCATCAATGTTCAGCACTGGGGAATTTGAAAAGTGAATTATGAGATCTGTAACTCCATTTGGTTAATTGACTAAAGAATTCATAATTTGATGGCATTATTGAGATATGCTGGAAACTTAGGAGATGAACTGGTTGAGAGTGGGTCATAGGGCATGACTTCATGGACTATGTTTTGTCCCTAGCACCTTCTCTCTAGTTCTTTTCCTCTCTTTGCTTTCTGAGTGCCATAATGTGAGCAGCTGTCAAGCAACGTGCACCTTTGACATTATGTTTCTGACTTGCCTCAAGCCTAAGTAAGATATAACCAACTCACCATGGATTAAAGCATCCAAATTTATCAGCCAAAATAAGCATTTCCTGCTTCATCTTGTTATTCTCGGGTATTGTGTCACAATGCAGGAGATCTATGTCTGAAGCCAGTTGATATATGTGTATTCAATGTAGGAAACATCAAGTCAGGCTTTAAATGACATTTAATCTGTATAACATTGCATGCATACAAGGATTAGCACTCATTTTACCTTCTCTAGATAGGTATTGAGATGTGCAGAAACTGTAAATCTGAGTATCTATTTGGAAGACGTTATGTAAGTCAATACTCGTTCCTTTGGTTGAGGGGGATGTGTTGTGTTGCCTAGGCTAAAATATGCCAGTACACAGAATATTCTTAATCTCCTTGATAAATGAGTTAATGCAAAAGTCAGGGTATAAACTAATTCTATGCTCACTCACTTCTAAGGAAAACCATTAGTGCTATGTGGAAAATAGCAAGAGGATAAAACTGATGATATGGTCTGTTTTCAACTTGTTAGGTAAATGATGACAAACTTATAAAAGAATACAGCTCCATTACAAGTTTAGGGTTCCATGTAGGACCTCCTGGAGTAACTCTAAAGGAGAGTCAAAGTTAAGCCTATTGAGCTGAGTCTTTTCTGTATAGGGTTAGGGGAGTTAGTAGGACTGGCTTACAAGGGGTGAGGTGAAGGGTGTGTGATATTGGGGGACTGAGAATAACTGAGTATGTGGTCACAGGAACAGCTACTGTTCTTGTGGGGATGCTGTGAGCTAGCGGGTGGGGCAGATATGCCATGTTCTACAAGGAAACTTTGTTCCAAGGGCTAAGGAAGCTGGAATAGGAACTTAGTATGGGTGTTGGAGGACAGGGCACAAATGATGGTCAGACCTATAGTAAATAGACTACCAAATTCTGATAATATTAAGTTTATTATTACCCAAATGCTTTTTCTCCAGAAAGCAGTTGGAAGACCATTTATTTTTATCAAAGTTTAGAACTTTAGTGGCAGAGAAAGTAAGGGAAAGGATTATTCTCATGTAATCATTTCAAATCATTTTCAACACATATATTCATCATTCTAAGTAGTTTTACACAAATGAAGTTTCTCACTTTTTCGTGGGGAAATGGTATCCCTCAATACAAGGAAGTGCTGTCTACATGCTGTGATGGGCACTCTTCTTAGATGAGCTGTTAACTGTGTGAGATGTGACAATCGGAAAGAACAAGTTAACGCTCATGCAGATGCATTATATGTGTAGCTATGAAGAGTATTAAGTCTATATTTTAAGAAGTGTATGTCACCTTTAAAAAGTAGCAGTTGTAATGGACTGTTTCTCTTAAGAGTCTAGATGAGAAACCGTGACCTCTTTTCTATCTGCACCCATTTGAGATTGTGTGCTCATTAGCTGTATTAATTACATAAATTACTATAACATTCAGTTATACATATGTGTATGACATGAAGTTTGTTTCAAATAGTTTTCAAAAGAGGAAATACAACTATAAATATATTGCAAAAATACCTATGAAATATGCTTTATGATGACTTTAGTTTTATGGTTTTGAGTTCATTTTTCTTTTATTATTAAACCAAATTAAAACTAATTCTGTAACTAAACTGCTGCTCTCTAAATATAGTAAAAACTATATTAGTTCTTAAGAAATATTTTTAATCCCATCACAGAGAAACATACTTGTGCCTATAAAAAAATAAAACATGAAGAGGAAAATAAAACATAAAGAGTATCTTACTAAATAAAGTTGTTTGGAGGTTTGTAAGACATTGCAAAAAGCTCTTAATTTCAATCCATGGACAGGAAATCAAAGATTTGTTTCTAGTAAAATTATATATGTATTCATATTTGATTTATATTGAAATGCAACTTTATATATAGGCAAATAAATTAATGTATATGTGTGTTTATATGTGATATATATATATAATGTGTAATAGCTATATTATGTATACAGCATGTATAAAATGACCATTATTTTTAAATTTGAAGCAAGTTAATATGGAAATATTCCAAAAGACTATAAGATTCCTTCATGTTTACTTGAGTGCATAAATAAGGCAAAAATAGCTGAGCACTGAACATGAAAAAAGTACATAAATCTACACACATCTGTCTACAAGGTTTCACCAAAGATGATGACTTTAGCAAAAGGTAGAGTATGAAATGAAATAACATTAAAGGAGACAGATAGTAAAAGAATCCACACTTCCCAAACTAATAATAAAAAATATGACCCTTATGCTTTCAACATAAAAATAAAAAATATATTTTTCACATCAGTACATACAAGTGTTATGTATGCTGCAGCTGCTTGGGCACCTGTAAAAATGAAGAAACATAAATTACAGCTATTTTTAATGAAATAAACTGCCAGACGGTCATGACTGTCAATAGTGCTTACCAGGAAGAGATTTTCTTTGCTCTTTAAGCATGAAAAAAAAAAAAAGGCATGCTTAATGGCTCCTTAGGGATGATAGTTTGTTTTCAAATCTGCTCAGCAAAATGTTGGCTTTGAAGATGATTTTTTTAATGTTCTTAGATTAGAATTTTGGAGCTCATGTTTTTAGTACTGTTTCTGCAATCAAAAGATAAACATAATAAAATTTGTAAAGGACTGAAGAACAATTCTGTTTAAAAAACAAAACAAAAAATGCCCTAAGTAAATATAAAAGAAACAAACAAGATATGTTTGACATATTATTTGGTATTAACATTATCGAGAATAAATTAAGTCAAGCATTTGACATTTTCTCTTGATCTGCCACTGGACTTTTAAGAATAAATTTTCATTGTGCTTCTATCACAAACAATAAAGATTGAAAGAATTTTGATAAAATTTATAGTCTGATATTGTCTGCTGTGGTTACTGAGAAGTGCTCCCTACAGACTCATGTGTTGCTTGAATATTTAATTCCTCATTTTGCAAGGCAACTATGAAGTTTAGAGACACGATTGCACTATGATAATGTTACCGTCTTGACCCATAGATGAATTCACAGCTAGATGGGTTATTAGATGATGGGATCAAATTGGGAGAAGTAGGTCGCTGGGACATGTCTTTGAATGGTATGCCTTATCTCTGGATGCTCCCACTGGGGGTCTTATGTTTTTCTTTGCATCTTGGCTACCATAAAGTGAGAAACTTTTGGGGGGTTATCCCTTTCACTATGATGTTTATGACTCTATCGAAGTGTAAAAGAGGCAAACTGGCTATGAGTTGAAGACTAGTATGTTCTGAATAAAGATAAAAATTTCTTGTTTAAATTGTACTTCTCAGGTAGTTGGTCACAGTGTTGCAAATATGACTGATATAATAGTTTTGCTTTAACAAATGGGTAAAAAATTTAAAAGGCATATCATTTAGAGTCTCTGATAATATTTCACAAAGCATCAATGAGAATTTCATTTTGTGTTTAAGATTTAGAAGACAGTATCACAGTGTCTGAAGTTTTATTGCTATTCTGTTTTTAGATATCAAAAGAATGTTTCAACTACAGATCAATATAAACTGGAACAAAAAATCATAATTTATTGACCGTCTTCAAAACACATTTAATTGATAAATTTCAACAAGTCTGTTTTTGAATTAACTTTTTTTAGATGCTATGGAATTATTAATTAATATGATTATTCAGATAATTTATTACTTAAAAATTAAAGTCAGTAGAAAATCTTTTATCATTACTAAACCCCAACCATGAAAAGCATAAGGAACAGTGTATTTAAAATTACTTAAAAAAGAAGATAAAAGGAGTTTTTACAACTCCTCTTATCAGTAGTTTCATCTTTGATAACTAAATTTGTGTTTCTGTACATTAAAATATTAACCATAATTCATTAAACTAAGGCATTATTGTATTCTACTATACCACAGGTATAACACACATCACCTACTTTAATAAGTCAATTTTTGTAAATCTTTTTAATGGACTCCAGAAATAAGTAATGTACCTCTAGTGAATTTTAAAAATATAAGATAGCACCAAAAAGAAGAAGAAATAATAACCAAATTTAGCAAACTTTTAGGGTATAAAATAAGCATAGAAAGTTTAGTAACATTATTATGTACCAATATAAAAATGAATTTCATCTATAGTAATTTTTTAAAAATAATAAACTACTTAGTAATACATTTGACCAAGGAAGTGAAGGAACTCTACAATGAAAACTTCAAATTCTTAATGATCAAAACCCAAGTGGGAACAAAAAATGGTATGACTATCCATATTCAATGACTGGAAGAGTCAGTTTTCAATAATATCCACACTATGCAAACTGACTACCAATCAAATGTAATCACTATTGAAATTAGAAATATTCTTCAAAGAATAATTAAAAAAATCCTAAAATTTGTATGAAACTACACACACACAGATGAACACAAAAGCCCTGCATATGCAAAGCTATTTTGAGCAAAGACAACAAAGCAATGGAATAAAACTGTAGTGATCAAAACAACACTATTAAAAACACGCATTCCATAGCATAAAATCAGATCCATACATTAAAGGAATTGAATAGGAAAGCCAGGAGTGAAATCACATATCTAGTTCAGTTGATTTTCAATGAAGGAGCTACAAATATGCACAGAGGAAATGATAGTCTTTTCAATTAATGACCCTAGGAACATTGGATATCTATAGGGAGAAGATTGAATCCAGAACTTTATCTCTTACCAATTACTAAAATTAGCACAAAATATATTAAAGGCTTAGGTGTAAGATCTGAAACAGTGAAACTGTAAGAAGCAAATGTAAGGAATATGCTTTAGGATAGTGGAGTGGACAAGGGAGTTAAATGATACATCAGACTAAAACACTTCTGCACTCAGTATGAAGAAGGAATATCTACACACTCATGTTTATTGCAGCACCTTTCACAATACTCAAGAAATGTAAATGAAGTGTTCATTAACTGATGAATGGATAAAGAAAACTTGGTACATACATGTAGCATAATGCTAATCAATCATTTTAAAAAGCACCAAGTCTTATAATTTATGACAAAATATTTGGAATGGAGATCAATATGCATAGTAAAATAAGCCGGGCACAAAAGGACAGTTGTTGCCAGACTTCATTTATATGTGAAACCCAAAAATCTGACCATGTATTTGAGAGCAGAATAGTGGCTCCCAGAGGATAAGGATAGTGAGAAGAAGTGGAAACGTTGATCAAAGAATACTTTTTAACTTTGTTAGAAGTAAGAGATTTTGGCATCACTGTAACACTTGCAATATATCTGGAGGGATTCAATTTACCACACTATGGGGATACCTACATATGCATGTTTATTGCAGCATAATATACAATATCCAAGATTTGGAACCTGTCTAGGTACCAATAAACAGATGAATAGGTAAAAAAAAATCGTTATATATACATAATGGAGTTATTATTCAGTCATAAAGATAATAAAATCATGTTATTTACAGGGAAATGGATGGAACTGGTAATTAACAGATTAGGTAGAGCAAGCCAGACTCCAGAAGGTTGTTAAGTGTGGTGGTGAAGACCTGTAATTTCAACACTTTGGGAGGCTAAGTGAGGAAAACCAGAGTGTCAGGTTCATCCTGGGCAAGGTAGCATCTCAGTGAGACTCTGCCTCAAAAAAAGTTTAAACAAGTGGCTGTGGATGTAAGCTGTGGTGTTCAATCTCCAGTAATGCAAACGCACATGCACGCACACACGCACACACATACAAGCATACAAGGACATAGAAAGGTAAGTATCACTTTTTTTCTGTAATATGTAGAATCCAAGAAAAACAAAAAAAAGGCATGAAATTTGACATGATATTATTATTGGAAAATGAAAAGCAAGGAGAGTTAAAAGAGGATAATCGGAAGGTTTATACACACAAAGCATTCTACATATACTTATAATATGTGGAAGTGGCAATGCAAAAAATCAGATTGTATTAATTTACTAAAACAAAATATATTTTTGCATAATAGGGCAATTTCAGATATACAGTTATATACTGTATATCTGAAAAAGCTAGGAGAAAGTATTTTGAATGTTTTAACTATAAAGAAGTAGTAAATGTTGATGTTTACATAGATTCAAATTGTATAAAATGAATATTTTGAAACACAATAGGGTACACATTAATGTACATAATTTTCTTTTTAAAGGATCAATTAAAATTTTTCAAATTTAAAAATGAAACAGAAAATTAATGAATACAAGTAGACTTCCAGTTTCAGCTCAAAAGTGAAAACAGTTAGAAATGATTGCTATTCTCATAGATAAAAAGAAGGAAAATGATGTAGAGAGACAGTGCAAGATGATATTCATGAATTCATCAGAAAATGTACAACTCCAGAAAAGACTAATGCTAAAATCCAAAGATACAGAATTTAATTACTTGAGGCAAAGTTCACCAGTTACCACATAGTCCAATACACCATTGAACTATATTAGAAAATCAATATCTGTGCCTCCTTCTTCAAATATTGAATTTTAATTCCAAGAATGGTGGTGTTTTAAGGTGGAGTCCTTAGAAGACAATTGTAAATGAGAAGTTATTTGTCATAAATGGTATCAATGTTGTCATCAAGAGGACAAATAGCCATAAAAGTGAAGAAATCTATCTGCAACTTGAAAACATGCACTAACTGAACAGTCTCCTAGAAGATTCATCTTGGATTCCCAGTATTCATAAATGTAAGGAATATAATTTCTAGCCACTCAGTCAATGGCCCCTTGTTATACCTGCCCAAACTGTCAAAAATAGATGAGTAACAAACAAATCTTTTGAAAATCATAGTACAAATCTCTAAATTGCCAAAGTCCCAAAGAAGTTTTCACTGATGTAAGAGAGTTTTATTTCTGTCTGAAACTAAGGAAGAATTTTACAAGGAGAATTAGGGAAAGTATGAGCAAGGTGCCCCAATTAGTGTGGGACATTGTTTAAGGCTATTGGGAACTACAATAGGAAAAACATTTCTTTTTTCCTTCTTCACAAAACAAAAAGTTAATCTGCAGTATAAAAGCAGTAAAATCTATGGCTTATGTCACTACTGGAAGAGAAGAAGGAAAATTACTATTAATTCATCTAACTGATAGTCTAACTGGAAAAAAATTATACTAATACAACTGTTTTTCAGAACTATAGCATAAGGACACCAATTATCATCTGCTACATGTGAGGGATAAGAATGATGACCATCTATAGATAAGGTGCACAAACACTTCCAAAGGCAAAAAGTTAATGAGTTCTCAGTAACAAGCTTAATTATAATATTAAAGTTTTCAGTTGTATCACTACACAAGTAAGATTTGAATAGACATAATAGTGAGATATTCTGGAAGAACTGCCAGAAAATTGTCTCCTGTAGTGTAATCCACAGAGTTAAGCAGAATGGAAAAAGAAATAAAGACAAATATGAAATCTCTTGTGTTTACTTGAGCAATGCATTTTTAGGATGATAAAAATAGGTAGATAAGAAATTCTCTAGCACAAGAATTTTGTCTTCTTCAGGACATTTGGCAATATCTGGAGACACCTGTTATTAACACCTGAGATTATGCTGCTGGCATATTTGTGGTAGATAACAATGTTAGATGCAAATGTTGGCAAACAGTCTATCATATTGAGTTCCTAAGCCTCCCTGCTACCTTACACTTTTAAAAAATGTAATTTACAAAAGTCAAAACAAAAATACTTAGGCATAAATCTAACAACAAATGTCCAAAGTACTTGTGAAATCATAGAATGATAATAAAATAAAGAGAACACAAATGATAAATAAGAAATATACTACATTCATAAATTGGAGGATGCAATCATGTCTGATATGATGTATTGAATCAATACAATGCACATCAAAATGCCAATAATTGTTTCTTCGGAATAGTGACAAGCTCATTATAAAGAATATATGGAAATTTCAACAAATTAACAACACGATTAAAAATTAACATAATTAAACAGATGTTTGACAAAGAAATAAAGAATATCTTGTAAACAAATGCTACTAGGCAACTTATTCTGGACCTCTCCTGTTTCTAGGAGCTATTCCTATTCCCCATTTCCCTATTTATGTACCCCATTACCTTTGTCCAATAAGCTTTCCCACTTTTAACCTCCAAAAACATGCTACTAAGGATTTGGATACACACACGCTCAAAACAAAGCAAACCAAAATAAAACAAAGTGAACGCATAACTGAATGACTACAGAAGTTTTATTCCTAACTATTAAAAACCATAAGTGTCCAACATGTATTTTGAAAAGGGAGTAAACTGTAATGCAACCATAAGATGGAAAACTATTCACCTTTAAAAAGGAACATGCTATTGATTCATGCAAGGACATGTGAAAAAGTTAAAAGACTCAAGCGTACGTATTAGCGGATTGTATAAATAGTATACACATATATTTTATATTCTTGTGAATATAAAATTAGAGATACAGAAAATATCAATTGTCCCCAAATGTTGATGTAGGGATGCATTTATATAAGACATACAAAATAATTTTGGGGAATATTCTGGATAGTACAGGAGTGGGATCCTGACTTTATGAATTTGTCATCAAACAGTTGAATCTTGCAAATAGTTAACATCAATGAAAACAAACTAAAAATAAAATAAGACTAGATATGGAGTCCAGTGTGTAATACAAATTGTGACTAATTTCAGTTATAAGTTTTATTCTATTTTTATATAACTTGATTTATTGAAGAAAACTTAATGACTTGATAGCTCTGATCCAGGATTTGAAGTCGGGAAAAACTTGTAGAAAAATGAAAGTATTGCATTTTCCTACTGTCTTGAAATGAAACATGAATGTGTAACTTACTAAAGCCGAAGCAATTTTAGAGGAAGTCAACTACAAAATTTTAATGGAACTCTTTAGGAGGTGTTTCATGGTTTTCCACAGTTTATGCTTCTGTCAAGACAATGTTGGAATGCAAGTCTGGTACGGAGATATCATACAATAAATCCAGTCTATACTATGATACTGCATTGATAACAGATACCCTGAAAAATATTTCAATCTGTAACAAATTTGTGAATAGAAAAAGAAATTTTTAATTTTCCAAAATAACTAAAACTTTGAGGTTATATTATATAAAAGCATAATCAAAAATAATTATTTCTTTCACATTTAAATTTCCAAGACATATACTCTTTTGGTTTAGTTTTTTTGAGACAGGGTCTTGCTATGCAATTTACATTGGCCTTGAACTCATCATATAGCCTAGACTGGCCATGAACTCACAGCGATCCTCCTGTCTCAGCCTCCTCAGGGCTGAGACTACCACATTAGTTTTAAAACATGTACTTTGAGTGATAATGTGATTTCAATATCATCTGTTATTAAAACTGATCTCTTGAATATTGTTGTTGCAATTTCATGATGTAATTTTAGCCTTTGAAAGGTGTTTTTCCTAACTTTATAAAAATGTTATAAATGTAATTTTGTCATCACAGATGATTATAATATAAATGATACGGAAAAAGTTATTTATATTCAGCTCATTCAGAGATATATTCTATTTTTAATCTATGCATTTGTTATTATCTCTCATATGTACTATTTGAGCACTATCATATCCCCTTTTAAAAAATACTGAAATTAACCTGTGTTCTTTCTCAGTTTTTCTTTTCTTTTTTCTTTTTCTCTTTTTTATTTTTATATTTTGAGTATTGGGGATTAATAACAGAGTTATTGCACTGAACGACATCCCCAGCACTTTTTGTTTTGTACTTATTTTTAATTTGAAAATGAGTTTCACTAATGGGTAAGTTATTAGGACTAGGCTTGCAATAGTAATCTTTCCACCTCTGTCTCCTTCCCAGAAAGCTGAGATTATAAGCATGGTCCACCATATCCACTTTAGAAAATAATTTTACTAAGTTCTATTATAATTCCAAACAATTGAAGTATTATACTATAAAATTTTAACTACAGACATTTCATTCTAATTTCTTGCCTTTATATTGATCAACTCAATAAAATATCACCTTAATAAAATATCGTAAATTAATGACTTTGCAAAACATTTATTCCTCACAGTTTTAGAGCTTGGAATTTCAATCTGAGATGTTGTCATGGTTGATTTCACATCGAAACACCTTCTATTGGCTTCTAATTGCCCACAATCAGACTGTGATGATATTAATTGTTTGGAGAGAAAGAATAAGATCTCTGTTGCAGAAAAGGTTCCAAGATTATAGAATTTATTAAGGATCTTTAGATTTTTAATGGAATAGGACATGAATTTCATGTAGCAACCAAAAGCTGGAGACTTGGAAGAGATTTTCTTTCAAATAAAATCTTTATGGGAAAAGGATTATTGGCTTATTGTCATTTTGTTTTTAAACTTCTGACTTCTAGAGAGTTGAATTCTATTTTCACAGTTATGAAGTCATACTTTTGTAATTACTAATGACCAATAATTGCATCATTCCTTTTTACAGTTTTTCATATCAGTGAAAAAAACAAAAATGAAGTTTCAATTAATTTTTAATTTTTTTCAAAATAAAGAAACTATAGATTTTAATAGTTTTAATTTCTTCCATTTAGTATTATGATTAATTTTCACCCCAGTGCTTACCAGGATATTGCCATAAAATTGAATAGCAAGTCAGTTATTTGGAAGCACATACTTTATGGAAAATAGAAAAGAAACATTGAATGTAAGGTGAGAAAAATGAATTTTAAAGCCTAGTAATAAATATATTTAACTAAAACACCAGTGTAAAATGGATTACAAGGCCAAAAGATTTTAATCAAGATAAATAAGATGACAGGTACAAAATGAGTAATAAACTAGAACAAAAATAGAGAAAAATAATATTTATTTTTATAAGTAATATTTGTTTTTATTAATTTTATTTTTATTTAATAATATTTATTTTTATAAATAAAGCCATAATTTTCAAAGGTTTTAGACTACTTCGTTAACGTGTTGGTGTGGATGTTCTAGGTACCAATTTTTTGGAAAGTCTCATTACAACTAGTTACAGAAGTACATCCTTACAAAATAATTATATAAATTTAGAGAATGTAAGTTCTCTGAAATCAATGCAATGATATTAAAATAAATGCAAGAAGTAATAAACTTATCTTAAATATTAAAATAATGAAAATTATGTTAAAAATGAATCGTGATCTAATGAACAATACTTATGAATTTAATGGAATGCTAGATAAGTCATGGAAGATCACAAATACACTGAATTACATTAAAGTTTTATTGCCAACTCTGTAGTTGAGATAATTTCTTGCATGTGTCCATTGGGGAATTAATGTAGAAGACTGTACATTTATGACAATTGTTTGCATTTTAAAAATCTATGTTGCCTTTTGGAAGGCGTCATTTTATTGGAGCTAGAAAAAGAAACTGAATGAACTGAAAATCAACTTTTCTAAGGTTCATAAGTAAAAGGCACTAATTGAAAATTAATGTTTGTCAGAATGGATAAAGATAAAAAAGTAAATGGATGGAAGAAGGTAATCATGCTGACAGTAATAAAAGTAAAAATATATTATTAATCTCAGACTAAGCAAACTTCAATACAGGGAAACAGCTTAGGAATAATAGAGGAATTGCATAATTATAATTTTTCAATTTTAAAAGGTAACATAATTGTCTTTAACGTTATGAACTTAAGAGAATATCAAAATGCATGACACAAAAACTCAATAGAACAATGAGAATTTGCAAAAAAAAAAAAAAAAGCATTGCAATAGACCCTGCAATACTCTATTAACAAATTTGATAAATTCATTATGTAGCAAATCGGTAAGGACATAAGTGATCTCAACGGTACTTCTGTCACTAGATATAATGAGCATCTATGCTGCACTCTTTCCAAGAACAGTGATATATGCATTTTCAAAATTTCGGGTTGAGCATTTGTCAAAATGGATATCCTTCTGAACAAAAAACACACTAAAATTTTAAAATACAGGTCATCCAATTATTTATCCATTGGGAACAATAGAATTAAACTAGAAATCAATGCAAAAAAGTAACTCCAAATATCTCCAAATATAAGGAGACTAAGCAACATAATTCAAAATAAGGCATAGATCATAAAAATCAAGAAAAATAGAAATCATCTCTAACTAAATGTGAACAAAAGCACAACCTATCAGAATTTGTAAGATAAACTAGAAGTATTACTAGATAATAATTTATAATACTGAGTGCATACATTAGAAACGATGAAACATCCAAAGTCAGTCATATAAATTATCATATTAATAAACAAAAAAAATTAGAAAACTAATCCAAAACAAACGGACTGAAAAATATAAAGATAAGAAAACATTTCAAAAAATTGAAAGAGAAAATGAATAGAGAAAATCTGCAGTTTTGGTAACTGAATTTTGAAAAGAGCAATAAAATTTATGTCTAGTTACTCTAAGGAAAACGAGAGAAGGTCCTCATTGCAACTATCAAGTGTGAAGGCATATCATTAGAGGTAAATGGACATTAAAAAGAAACATAGAATAGCACTATCTACAGTTCTACGCTAACAAATAGAATGAGTTCAAAGAATTGGACTGATTCCTTGAAATCTCCAGTCTTCAAAATCTTTACAGGAGTATTAACCAAGCTAAAATACTTACAATTAGTAAAGAAATGGAATAGAAAATATATAGTCCAGATTCACCAGATCACTGGTGAAACCCATGCAACATTTAAAGGGTATGCTATATCAATGGGATTGGAGGCAATTCTTTCTAAATTTTTCTGAGGACAGATTCACTTAAAACCCCAATAAAAATTACAAAAAATAATAAGAATCACTATATTTAAAGAGCATAAGGGTAAAAATATTCAACAAGATATTCAACAATGTATATAAAGAATAATTTACGGAAAAGTACTCAATGTGATTTGATTCCACTGGTTGATTCTTAATGAGATTTCTTGTGCATTTAAGATTGAGTGTCCTTATATATGCCTACATTTTCCAGAGTTTTATCAATTTTTTTCTTCCATCAGATTCATTGGTTCTGTTTTTATATTTTATTCTTTGATCTATTGTGATTCGATTTTAGTACAAGTGAGAGATATGTATCTAGATGGATTTGGATTTACTCTTCAGTCCATGGATACCCAGATTTCCCAGGACAATTTAATAACTAGGCTATCTTTTCTCCTATTTTTATTCTTAGCTCCTTTGTCAAAATTCAGATGGATGAAAGTGCACACCGCTGTTTTTGTATCCTGAATTCTATTATATTGGTCAACCTATCTGATTTTGATTTTTTTCATAGCCATGCTATTTGAATTTTTGTAACTTTGTGGTATCGTTTGAAATTTGGAATTGTGATGATTCCTGTTTTGCTCTTTTTTCCTTGTGATTTCTTTAGAAATTCTGGGCCTTTATTTTTTCCCTATAAATTTTAAGATATTTTTTTTAGTTGTGTTAATTCTGTATTTTGATTGTAATATATATGGTGATGTAGTCATTTTGACTATTAATTCTGCCTATTGAGGAAATGGTGATCTTTTCTATTTCTTAGTCTCTTATTTAATCTCCTTTTTCAAAGTAGTACAGTTTTCATTATGCAGGTCTTCCACTTCCCTGGCTAGGATAAATATTAGGTATTTACATGTTTTTAACGTATTGTGCATAAGAGTGTTTTCCTGAAATTTTTTGTTTATTTTTGTTTTTGGTAGGTTTCTTTTCCTGGGTTTTTGTGGGTTTGTTGATAATCAGGAATACTTGATTTTTTATACTGATTTGATATCCTGCCATTCTGCCAACAATGTTTATTAGCTGTAAGAGTTTTCAGGTGGACTGGGTTTTTATTTTATTTTTTGGGTGGGTCATTTCTGTAAAATATTATGCCATCTGTGATTGGTTTGATTTATTCCTTCCCTATTAGGGACACTTTTATTTCTTTCTCTTGTCCTGTACCTGTGGTCAAATTTTCAAGCATAATACTGAGCAGGAACTCTGAGAGTGGTTGCAGGGAAAAGGAAATATTTCACATTGGGGGTGAGAATGTAAGCTAGTACAGCATGTGTGGAAATGAATGCGCAGATTCCTCAAAATACTGAAAATAAAAATTCCAATTGATCCAGATATATCTCTTGTGGGAGTCTTCCCAAAAATATTAAAGGCATACATATCCATGTTTATGTCTGCATGATTCATAATGGTTAGGTCAGTGAAGCAGACTATGAGCCCTGCAACAGATGAAAGTAGAAATTCTGGTGCATATACACAACACATTACTACTCACTCATAAAGAAGGATATGTTTGACTACTGGGTAGGAAAATGGATAGATGGATACTTCACCATGTTGCTAAATAAAATAAATCAAGAACAGAAGGTTAATTCTCACATTGTTTATATGAGAAACCAAAATTATAAATAAGTTAAAGGCCAAAATAAAGGAGGGATAGTAGGAAGCAGGGAGGTAGATTTTTGCGGAGATTGGGAGGGAATCTGGAGAAGTGTGTGATAAGAGGGTGAGGGACATAAAGAATAAAAATAGTCAAAGATACAAAATGTAGATGTACCATTTCCCCAAGATAAATGTAACTACATATTGCAAGCATATACCAAAAGTAAAACAGTAAGTAAAAACAATTATAAAACTAAGATAATAGATACTCCAAAGAACCTATTGTCAACTGATGATAAAAAAAATACCAATTTGATAATAATACCTACTGAAAGGCCGAAGCAAAAGACGCTGAGAACTAATAGGTGAATATAGCAGGTTTTCAGCTTACGGGATTAATGCACAAGTTAATCATAGTTTTGTACAGCAGCAACAGAGAAGTGAAATTTAAAAATCACATATCAGTATATATACTAGCACCCCCAAATTAAGTTCATTATTGATAAACCTAAGAAAATGCATGAATGAGCTGTATGAAAGAAATCTAAGAATGAAAGAGCAAAGACACTCCTATCAAAATGCCAAAAGCATATTTTTGTGTATTTTGTCAAACTGATCGTGACCATTTATATTGTGTAGCCAAAGAAAGAAAAATAGCCAAAGTAATATTTAAAAAGAAGAATTTCATAAGATGAACACGAGCTGACTTAAAAAATTGCTGTAACTACAGTAATCAAGGTAATGTTGTAAATATACTATGTTAATAGCAAAAATATTGAAATAGTAAAAATATCACTGATTTTCATGGATTAACAGAAAATCAAATCAATCCATTATTGTAAAGTTGCCAATTCTGTAGTGCCGAGCAAATAAATTCATAAAATATTTTTACAAAATTTATTATGTAAAACAACTCAAAACATGAACAATTTTGAAAGTGATATGAATTGATAGGAATCATACAGATTGTAAAATGTTACAAATATATAATGAATATTGTTAATTATAAATAAGTTTATAACTCCAGTTGTACAGATGGCTTTTATTTCAGGCAGTGAGATTATCTGGAAAGTAGAATTAATGATTAGATTGAAATTTGATTTCAAAAATTTTTGTTCATACTTACAGTGAATATTTAATGTCTGTTTTGTTTAAATGATGATTTTGTGAGTACCAATAATTTTCAAAATTTTGATATCTTAAATATTTATGTTCATTAATTAAATCTGAAAAGAACAAGCAATGCCCTTTTGAAATGCAGATATTCTTAGTCCTTTAGTAGAATTTTCATTCACATACAAAAAATGATATTTAGGCTTAGTGTGGAATAATTGTCTTAAATATTATTGATTGGAAATTATTTCTTCCTAAAGTTCAATTTTCTGTGATTTCCTTTACTAAAAGTGTATGTTGTCTTAAAGTCCATAATGTTATGCTTTGTACCTTTTCTCTTATAAAGTGTCTTCATATCTACCTTGTAATGATTTTTCCCTGTTTATTCATATTTAAATGAGAATACTTAAAATGATTTTATTTTTTGTAAATGAGAAGTATGTGCAACTGTCCTTTCTGATTTGAAAAGCAGCTGGAGCAACTGTTGTATTTTTCAGATTTATTCTTTCTCTTAAAAAGTTTGTGAATTGACAGAATTTGCAAACATATTCTCACATATATTTCTACTGTTCTAAAAATTCTTTATGACAAAGAGGTGATTAAGAAAAAAATCTCTTTCACATTAGTGGTATCATATTATTAATGTTGCCTTAATGAATTATTCAAGTGAAAGCTTTTATAGATTGAATTTATAATCACAGATTTTTGTCAAATTAACTAATATTGTTATATAATCTTTAACTTTAAGCTTACATATACGTACAACACATTTTAGATTTTAAACTCCCCAAAATGAGAATAATTACTTCTCAAGTTTGATGCATATTTTGTGTTTAGTATAGTACTTTCACATGGTGAAATAATCTTTCTATTTATCAAAACAAATATTTAAAAACATTAATCACAATCATTATAGATATGGTAGGAAACAAAATATGAAATCTCAAATACTTTAATGTTTCATTTGTGAACAATTTTTAAATTCTCTACACTGTTTTCAGATTTTGTGATTGATTTCTAGTTGAGTGATCATTATGTAAAACATCATAGTTAAATTTTAATAGGCAATTTCCCACCTGTAAATAGAATAGTCAGGTGAGGTGACTCACACCTGTGATCCCAGTACTCAGAAGGCTGAGGCAGGAGGGCCACCTTGAGTCTGAGGCCAGCCTGGGCTACATAGTGAGTCCCAGGACAGTCTGAACTGCAAAGTCCCTGTCACGAACAAACAAGATAATATTTTAATTTGCATATAAACACATTAGATAAATTAATTATTGCTTTTGAAAACATATGCACACTCATTATTTAGCTACTTCATTTATCAATTCATTATATTTCTGCCCTATTTCTACTCACCTATGAAAATGTCAAAGGCCAAAAATAATTGATTTCTTTTCAAGCTGTGTAAAAAGACAAAAAATAGAAATACCATTTTTATGTTATTCTTGAAAAATGTAACCATGGAAAGTGTTAAAAATTGCTACCTCCATGTAATAGACCAAGACAGTGTGAGGAAACTTGTAAGACATGTATTTAGAATTCAATGTAAGTAACTGAGGTGAACTTTCAAAGAGAAAAAAAATTGATTCCTATTGGCAGAATTATGTTTTTTGTGGCTGTGGGACTAATGTCCCATTCTTTTGGTGGCTGTCAGCCAGGGACATCATTGAACTGGTCCAACCTGCATCCGCTCCTCACCCAGCACCCCACTTAATCTCAGCGCTCACGACTGCCTCTTGAGTATCCCACGTCTCCAGCCCCAGCTTCCTGTAATTCTTCAAGAGAGCTCTGCTATTAGAGGGCTCCTGTGCGACAACTATAGCCCTTCCTCTGTCCCAACCACACCTTCATGAGACTGGAAGCACAGTGAGGCTAACTCTCACTCTGACCAACACAACATCATAAATGTGTGTTATTGTAAGTTATGGTAACTTTCTCTGCACCCATCCTATGCTAAACTAACATACTTATAAAAGATATTTTCTGAAACAAAAAAAAAAGAGATAAAATTGAAACAATTGTCATCAAACATTTATTACAGTGTATTACAAAGCAAGATGATAGAATTACACTGAAATCATGAAAAGCAAAAAATGAAACACTTTCACCAGCAATGGTCTGGGCCATCACTATTTAAAGAAGTCTATCATTTCTTTCAGTCGGTCTATGCAAATTGGAAATTATTAGAAGAAGCCATCATACACCTATGCCACTAGATTTTACTATCATCGAACTGATTTTCTTTGATGTGATTTTGTATTTCTTCATAAATTGTCCAAATAGTAACTTACAATACTTGCTATGATTTTATTGGAGGAAATTAGTGAAAAATGTAGTTTGATCTAAAGATATCTTTTTTATTGGTCATCAGTATGTTTTCAGCATAAATACTTCATTCAGTAAAGATAAGGGAGAAGACTCATTATATCTAGCTGTTCCTGCAATTTATCTCTATGCCAATAATACATGTTTTCGTATACATCAAAGTATTGTCAAAATTTTCCAATTAAAAAGACCTCAATAATTTTCAAGTGCTCAATATAAAATAAGAGTAATATGTGAAGATATTAATTAATGAGTTTAATTAGTCTGCATTAAAATGTATCATATTATTTAAAAAGTCAATGCTTTCCTATTTCATTTGCTTGACAGAAGACTCATTAAGTTAAAGCATATATAGGTCACTGATTATTTTATTTAAATAATTTAATTTTTCTTTTTTCCTCTCTTACTTGAGCATGAAAAATGGTTCAAGTGCTTTCTTTGGTGAAGAGATCAAAATGATAAAATGATAGTTGACTCTCCTTTAATATAGTTCAGGGGCCAAAAACTCTTGAATGAATGGTTGTGGATACTCAGGAGGAAATTTTGACATGCATAGAAAAATAAATCTGGTATTCAACAATCAATATCTATGAATCATAATCTTATATTAATGATTAGATTTGGACAATTGTTGCCAAAATATAAACATGATAGAGATTTTCAAAACCTGCAGTGATCACACATATACGGCTTGAAAGTTGATATCTTTCTGTTGATATAATAGCATAAAAATAAAATAGTAAAAACAAATGTGAAAATACTCACCTATTCTTTGAATAATTACTTGTTTAAAGATGAGTTTATATTAATTAATTTGTCTCTAACAATGAACGGGTTAGTGAAGATAATACAACTCTAATAAAACACAGAACCCCAAACAATGACTGCATTTCTTAATGAAAGATTCATTTGTCAATGTATTAAGCCAAAAGATTAAATTTTATTTTGCTATAGCTAAACTAAAATTTTGTAGTTATGATTGTTGAAATGTTTAATAATTAATGTGTCTATTTGCTTATTAAAATATAGTGGTACCTTGGTTTGAAAAACTTTTGTTTGCAAACAGTTTAGTTCAGAAAAAGAAGCAATTGACAAAATTTTGTTTTTGTTTGTGAACTCTGCATCAGGTGACAAACCCAACTGTTGCCATCTTTTCCACATGAACGTGAATGTGCCCTCAGTTTCCAGTATCAAGGAATGAATTAAATTCATTAAACATGGTACCACTCTATTCAAAGACAAATTAAATTATACTTAGCTAGGATTTTAGTATTTATATGTTTTCATATATACCTACCTTATAAAAACATTTTCACATCACTCATATTTAGGGAAAGGATATAAATATACTGAATTTATTTCTTTTTGATTTATTAGTTCAGGTTTGCAGCACAATGATTACATTTTTTTCAGGGAAATTGGTATACTTACATAATACAATTAGAGTCTTTTTTTTAATCCCCTTCCCTTCACTTCCTTTTATTTTGCGAGAATCAGGTTCAAATATTTATCTTATAAAATTTTATGAAGCTAATTACCATATGCAAATGAAAACTAGACCCATAGGCCACAAAACATGTAAAGCAACTATACCCATTCAAGGTACAGGTTTAGTTACATTTTCTCACTGAATAGCAATAATATTTTGTTCATCTCTTGTTTTCCTATTATCTGTCTTTTATTTTGTGCTTTATGTATATATTAAAATTTTAATATAAGTGAAATCTGCAGTATTTAAGCGAGTGCTTGAATAACTTTATTTAAGATTGTTGTCTCTGAGTATATCAATTTTCCTACAAATGACTCAAGTTTATTCATTTTATTACAGAGTACTAGTCCATTGCATATAAACACATTTTTATCTATTTATCTGCTGATGGAAATATAAGATGTTTCCAAGATTTACCTATAATGTTATGTTGCTATAAACATAGGTTTGCATTCATCACTGTGGTATGATGTCTTTCACTTTTGGGGACAGATACCTAGGTGGGGAATAGCTGGGTCAAAATAAATTTCTGTTTTTAATTCTCTGAGGCATCGCCGTAGTAATTTCACTGTAACTGAATCAGTTTGCACTCTCTGCAACAATGAAGAATGGTTCCTTTCTCCCTGTGGCCTCACCATCATTAGTTATTAGCTTTTTGAAGATAACCATTTTTTCTGGAGTGAGATGTCAGTGTTGTTTAAATTTGTATTTTTTGAGTCGGACTTGGTGGCGCACGCCTTTAATCACAGCACTCGGGAGCCTGAGGTAGGCGGAGCATTGTGAGTTCGAGGCCAGCTTGGGTTACAATGCTAACACAAGGCTGACCTGAGCTACATAGTGTGACCCTGCCTCAAAAAACTAGGGCAGGGAGTTTGGCTCAGTGACTTAAGCGCCTGTCTAGCAAGCGCAAAGTTGTGAGTTCAATCCCCGGTGCCGCAAAAAAAAAAAAAAAAAAAAAAAGAAAAGTAAATAAAATAAATAAATTTGTATTTTTTGAATGGCCAGCAATGTTGAAATTTTTTTCATGAATTTATAGTTCACTAATATTTCTTCATTTAGAAGTGTCTAGAATTTTAAACAAACACCTTCAGGATCTAGTAATATGTATTAGCAATAGACCAATTCTCTAGGAAATGCAAGGACACTTGTTCAAACTCCAGAATTGCAAGTAAAATCAAAAATTTAAAAGCAATTCAGATAGTTTCTTAATATTATTCTCTTCATATGCATTCATTAATTCAGTAAATATTTCTCAAATGAAAATATGCCAATTTAATCAAATTCATCTTTATTATTGAAAGCATATTTTAATCAATGGTGCTTATCAAGACTTAACTTATACATTCTGATCAAGGAGGATAAAAAATATCTGGAGAAGACTTTTTATTAAAGTTTCAAACAAGTTATACATAACAACCAGAAATCATCACGCAATATATTCTAACCCATATATGCTAATACATGCACATTCACACACGGACAAACATCCTTAATCTCAAAATCTAAATTTATTCTTTATTTTTGATTCATAAGAATATAATTTTAAACACATTTAGAAATGAATACCAGTTTTATACAGAACTGTACATTTTCAAGTCTGTCTCCATATTCAGTAATCAGCCCACTTGCTTTTCAATTAGTTGAGGTTACACAGTTTCATTTAATATTTGAATTATTCAGTTTAATTAAAGTAACAAATTCAGGCTTAAATGTGCTCAAAGGGGTAGAAAAATTAATTGCAATTTAGAATGTAGCATTTTAAAAATTTGTCCTCCAGCAGCCTGGAACTTGAAAAATATTTGAGTTAAAATTTAAAAAGTTACTCATTTGAAACTCTAGAAATATGTCAAGCTTACAAATATTAAATAAAGAATATTGCTAATACATCGCTTCATAATTTTAAAATTTATTTGTTTACTGATTGAAGGTACTGGAAGGATTTGTGTACGACTGGAAAAATAATTAAGCAAACATAACTAAGTACAGAAATATTGTATCATAGTCAACTATTTTTAAAATAAATAAATATTGCTTTTATTTAGAAAAGTGCACATACATCAATAGTCCAACACATAAAAAAGTTTAATATTTAAAATGATAGCCCAGCACAAGCATCTGTTTTAGAATATTTATTGTGTATATTTATTTTTGGGGGACAGATGG
Organism: Dasyprocta punctata; assembly: GCA_004363535.1. Lineage (NCBI taxonomy): Eukaryota > Metazoa > Chordata > Mammalia > Rodentia > Dasyproctidae > Dasyprocta > Dasyprocta punctata. The sequence goes on from RJWM01000245.1 coordinate 37,374, forward strand.
GTTTCAAAGCAGAGTCTCCTTGTATAGTGTAAGCTGGCCCTGAAATCACAGTGATTCTCCTGTCTCACTGTGTAAGTATTGCCTCACTGGGTTATTGTGCCTCACTGTGTAAGTATTGCCTCCTTTTTATGTTTCAATGATTTGATGAGATACCTATTTTATTTGTTCTTCTGCATCAACCTAAGGAAAATTGCACAGATAGTATGGAGTGCAAGTGGCTAAACTTAGAGAATAGAAATAGTTTATTGTAAACAAGTATCAATGTGGAATCAAAAAATATAATTGTGTAATTGACATCTTCCTGCACCTCTCAATGAATAAATTTTATTATTTATTATATGCTGATTAATAATAATGAAAAATATAAGCCATATTTTTCTCAGAGCAAATGCAACATTAATTTCTCATTATCAATTCATACTTGGTGGCTTATCAAATTTATATAAATATCTATTAAGTACTTCTTTCAGTGATATGAATTACAAAAAATATGAGTAGTTCTCATATTGAGTTTATGATAAGATGCTCTCTGACATGTTATTTTTTTCAACTCTTAATCTCTCAATAATTAGAAGACAATACAGAATAAATACATTTTTAGTGGTTTATTGTGTTGTTACCATATTCGTGTGTCATATTAATAGCATTAGTAATAGATTTCAACACATTAATATGCCTCATAAACTATAGTCTCTTCAAAGTACAAAATATAGGGGGACTTCTTGGAAGATGGTGAAGTGGTAGGATGCAGGGAAATCAGCCTTTTGGAGAGACTGTCTAGATGTGGGAACACATCATCTTGACAAAGACAAAAAGGAGGGAAATGGGTTCCTTAGACCCAGGAAGAGTCTGAAGTCTGAGTGGAACCCCACAGAGAGAGTGAAAAGAAAAACTTCAACAAAGAAGAGGGCGGTAACTGGCGATGCCTTCACCCAGAGCCAGACTCACTGCGTGAGGGGTTCTGTGGGAGCCCAGCAGCACACAGTCACGGTGGGCAGTGGCTGATGCCCCTGGGGCCTCTACAGAGCCATTCATTGGTGGAGGAGAGTGATGGGCACAGAGGGCTGTGCTGGCTGGTGGTGAGTGCAGAAGGCTTGATCCTCCCGCAGGAGAGAGGGATTTGCCAGGAGGCATTTTGGAGTCAAGCCAGATAAGCCTAGGGCTAAAACTATTGCTGGCCTCCCCCAGTGGCTCCTAGCTGGGCACAGACCTGTGGAGACTGCTTGGACTGCAGCGGAGCCCAAGGAAACTGTTCTCAGGGCAGGCCTGCTAAGGTTATCTATTACTACATCCATGAACAGTTGCTGGCTTGCAGGGAGACAGTGTCACAGTTTGGGTTGCTGGCTCCACAGGCTATCTACCAGTGAATCCAGGGAGAACCCTGGAAGTGGACTCTTTTTTTTTTCTTTCTTTCTTTATTTTTTTGGTTTAGTTTATTATTATTATTACTATGTTTTAGTGCAAATGTGGTTTCTGAACTCCTGGGTGTGATCTTGTTCTGTTCTCCTTTTTGTCTCTTTTGGCTCTCTTTTCCCTCAGTCTTCTGCAGCGGTTTCCCTAAGTTGATGGGACCCATCTTTGTCCTCCAACTTACTTATAGTCTCTCTCTTTTCCCACTTCTCTGCTTTCTCTTAAATTCATTTTGGGTTCTGACAGTCGGGGACAGAATTGACATTTTGTGAACCTATGTGTTGTATATGATTGTTCTGCATTTTGAAGTATGGTTACAAATTCAGTTTATATGGTTGGAGGTTGCAAATCAGGGGTTGGCTCAGTTTACTGTTTTGCTGACTGTGTTTGGTGCTGTGGGTACCACTGCCACCAGAATTAACTTTACTGATCTAGATAGCTGTTGGCCCTGATGGTCCAGGACTGAGATTGATTGGGGGTCATGGAGAGAACTGAGGCATGGTACCAAAGAACCAGGGACTGAACTAGGTGAGCAGCGGTTTCTCATCTCTGACAAACTGAGGAGGTGGGATTTTCCAGTACACTTGGGTCCCAGGAACAAGCTATACCTGGAAGATATCTCAGGGAAGTGCTCATCACCTGGAAGTCCTTAATACCACCATTATAGTAACCCACTTCAGGCAACTAACAGGAATCACTCTAGGAATTAAACTAAAAAAGAAAAGAAATGAGAAGACAAACAGCACACAACCTCAGACACCCAGTTTGCCAAAAGCAAATCCAGGGGACAATGAGGCTGGAAAATCCAAAAGCCCCTTATCAGGTTTCTGTGAAGTGGTAACAAAGCAACTGAATGAGGCTTTGGAAAAAATGAAGAGATTACCAAAATACACACCATGCTAAGTGATGTTAGGGCAGATACAGACAAAAAACTCAACGAGCTTAAGCAAATTATGGAAGTACAACATAGGAAGCAAATGGATTCCACAAAGCAGATTCAAGTAGATATTCAGGAGAATAGAAACTCCACTGAAAGTATTTGAAGCAGATTAGGCCAGTGTGAGGACAGGATCTCAGATATTGAAGACAGGCTTGCAGTTAGTGACCAGGAAAAGAAAGATTTCTCAAAACTAACAATGGAACATGAGAAATCAATCCAGCAACTGCTTAATGAGACAAAGAAAAAAGCTTAAGATTAATTGGAGTCAGTGAACAAGCAGAAGATACTACAAATGACATTAAAAACATCCTTACAGATATCATGTCAGAAAATTTTCCTGGTAGAGAAAAAGAATTTGACATACAAATAAGTGAGGCATATAGAACCCCAATTAACAATGATAAAAAACATCTGCTTCCAGGCATATCATAGTCAAGATTACAGAAATTCAACACAAGAATAAAATTTTAAAAGCTGCTAGGGAAAAGAAACAAATCACCTTTAAAGGAAAGCCCATCAGAATCACAGCAGACTTCTCAGCACGAACTCTCGAGTCAAGGGGAGCTTGGAGTGAAGTATTCCAAGTTCTAAAAGAAAACAACTTACAACCCAGATTGATGTATCCCACAAAACCATTTTTCAAAATAGAGGGAGAAACAAAATATTTCCATGATAAGGAACATTTGAAGAAATTCACGACCACTAAACCAACACTCCAAAATGTTCTGAAGGACATTTTAGAAAGGTATGATAAATATTACAGCTCCATGAACCCCAATAGAAAGAATCTACCAGGAAAGGCAAACAATTAGAGAGAAGGGAAAAAGAAAAACAAAAAAAAAGAGGGGGAAGCAATAATAGGAAAATGACATGATAAGGATAAGTCAATATGTATTAGTTTTAACCATCAATGTTAATGGTCTCAATTCACCAGTCAAAAGACATAGACTGGCAGAATGGATCAAGAAGCAAGATTCAACAATATGCTGCATACAAGAAATATATTTAATTCAAAAAGATAACCATAGACTGAACGTCAAAAGATGGAAAACAATACTCCATGCAACAGGAGTTCTGAAAAAAGCAGGATTAGCTATTCTGTTTGCAGATAAAGTTAATTTTAAGCCAAGACTGATTAAGAGACACAAAGAAGGTCACTATATCTTGGTAAAGGGAATGATCCAAGAGGAAAAGATAACAATCATAAACATATATGCAACAAATACTAGTGCACCCAGTTATATAAAACAATTATTAATGGACTTGAAAAACCAAATAAGCCTTAATACAATTGTATTGGCAGACCTCAAAACCCCATTATCACAAAAAGACACATTAATTAGACAAAAAAATCAACAATGAAATATTAGAATTAAATCAAACTTTTGAGCAAATGGACTTAGTAGATGTCTATAGCATCTTCCAACCTACAACATCAGAATATACATTCTTTTCAGCTGCACATGGGACATTCTCCAAAGTAGACCATATACTGGTTCATAGAACATGCTTAAGTAAATGTAAAGGAATTGAAATTATCCCAGGCATACTATTAGACCACAGTGCAATGAAATTGGAAAAACCATGCCAAAGGAAACCACAAGAACTTCATTAACACATGGAAATTAAATAGTACACTACAGAACAATCAATGGGTCACAGATAAAATTAAAGAAGAAATTAGACAGTTTTTATGGTTGAATGACAATGACAATACAGCATACCGGAACTTGTGGGACACAATGAAAGCAGTCTTAAGAGGGAAATTTATAGCAGTAAATAGCCATATTAGGAAAACATAACAAGCTCATATAAACAACTTGATGTTGAATCTCAAACTTCTGAAAAAAGAAGAGCAGACTAAACCAAAAGCTCATACAAGGGAGCAAATTATAAGGATCAGAGCAGAAATTAACACACTGGAGACTAAAAACAATACCAAGAATCAATGAATTGAAGAGTTGTTTTTTTGAAAGATAAAATAAAATTGATAAACCCTTAGACAACCTTATCAAAAAAAGAAAAGAAAGGACTCAAATCCATGCAATTAGGAAGGAAAAGGGTGAAATCACAACACACCCTGTCATAATCCAGAAAATTACCTATATTTGAAAACTTGTTTTCTAATAAGATAGAAAATACAGAAGAAATGGACAGATACATACGAATTACCAAAGGTGAATCAAAATGATATAAAAATCCTAAACAACCCAATATCAATAAATGAAATCAAAGATGTAATTTAAAAATTATCAACAAAGGAGAGCCCAGGCCCTGATGGATTCACTGCTGAATTCTATAAGAAGTTTAGTAAAGATCTAACACCACTACTCAAACTTTCAATGAAATTGAAAGGGAAACGATACTCCCAAATTCATTTCTGGAAGCAAGCATTACTCTAATCCCAAAACCAGAGAAGGATCCAACTAAGAAAGAAAACTACAGACCAATCTCCCTAATGAACATCGGTGCAAAAATTCTTAATAAGATACTGGCAAGTAGACTGCAGCAAATCATCAAAAAGATTGTACACCATGATCAAGTGGGGTTCAACCCAGGGAGGCAGGGATGGTTCAACATATGTAAATCCATAAATGTAATACATCATATTAACAGAACCAAGGATAAAAGTCATATGATTATTTCAATGGATGCAGAAAAAGCTTTTGATAAAGTCCAGCACCCATTCATGATAAGAACCCTATGAAAAATTGGAATAGATGGTCTTTATCTCAATCTGATAAAAGCTATCTATGACAAACCGATAGCTAACATCATACTAAATGGAAAAAAAAACTGAAAATTTTCACTCCAAAATCAGGAACAAGGACGTCCACCCTGTCCACTCTTATTCAACATAGTTCTGGAAACTAGCCAGAGCAATTACACAAGAAAAAGAAATAAAAGGAATAAAGATAGGAAAGGAAGAAGTTGAACTAGCATTATTTGCAGATGACATGGTACTCTACCTAGAAGATCCCAAAAATTCCACCAAGAGACTTTTAGATTTAATAAGCATATTTAGCAATGTTGCTGGTTACAAAGTCAATACTCAAAAATCAATAGCATTTTTGTACACGAATAACAATCTCACTGAGAGAGAAATTAGCAAAACAATACCTTTTACAACAGCATACAAAGAAAATGAAATATTTAGGAATTGGTCTAATGAAAGATGTAAAAGACCTCTGTACTGAAAATGTGGTACTCTGAAAAAGGAGACTGAAGAGGATATTAGAAGATGGAGAGATACCCCATGCTCTTGGGTAAGAAGAATCAATATAGTCAAAATAGCCATACTTCCAAAACTGTTATACAGATTCAATTCAATCCCAATCAAAATTCCAATAGCATATATCACAGAATTAGAGAAAACAATCCTAAAATTCATCTGAAACAAGACGAGACCTGGAATAGCAAAGGGGATTCTGAGTAACAAAGATAAGACATGGTGCATCACAATTTCTGACCTGAAATTATACTATAAAGCTACTGTGATAAAACAACATGGTACTGGCAAAAAAAAAAAAAAAAAAAAAAGATGTGAGGATCAATGGAACAGATTAGAAGATCCAGAAACAACTAAAACACACTAAGCTACCTTATCTTTGACAAGGGTGCCAAACACTTTCACTGGAAGAAAGATAGCCTTTATAATAAATGGTGTTGGAAAAAATGGCTTTCCACATGGTGAAGATTAAGATTGGATCTATATCTTTCACCATGTACTAAGTTAAAATCTAAATGGATTAAGGATCTCAACATTAAAACAAAAACATTAAATCTGCTAGAAGATAGAGTAGGTAAAACTCTTGAAGACATAGGTGTAGGCAAAGACTTTGTGAATAAAAGCCAGGCTGCACAGGAATTATCACAAGAATCAACAAATGGGATCTCATCCTAATGAAAAGCTTTTGCACAGCAAGAAAAACCACCAACAGTATGAAGAGACTACCCACAATGTGGGAAAAATTGTTTGTCAGCCATCCTCAAATAAAGGATTAATATTGAAAAACTATAAAGAACTTAAAAAGATCAGTCCTCCAAGATTTAAACACCCAATCCAAAAATGGGCATCTGAGATGAACATACACTTCTCAGATGAAGAAGTACAAATAGCAAACAAATATGTGAAAAAAATGTTCAACAGCACTGGCCATTCAAGAGATGCAGATTCCACCTCACCCCAGAAAGAATGGCTAGTATTATGAAATCAACCAATAACAAATGCTGGAGAGGCTCTGGGAAAAAAGGAACTCTTCTCCACTGTTGGTGGGAATGCAGGCTGGTGCAACCACTGTGGAAGTCAATGTGGAGATTCCTCAAAAAGCTAGGACTGGAGGTCCTATTTGACCCAGGTATTCCCCTTCTGGGTATCTTCACGAAAGATCTAAAAACGTCACATCACAGTCGTGCATGAGCCCCTATGTTCATAGCTGCCCAGTTCATAATAACTAGATCTTGGAAACAACTTAAATGCCCCTTGACTGAGGAATGGATAAAAAAGATGTGGTATTTTTCTACATAATGGAATACTACTCAGCTATAAAGAACAATAAACTAGACATTTTCACTCTTAAATGGATGAGTTCTGAAAATATACTTCTCAGTGAACTGAATAAGTCACATATATGTAACTAAGGCATTGTTGCACTGGTGTGATGAACTGAAACAAAATGTATGTATATAAAAATTTAGTTAAGACAGTTAAAGACAAAGAATTTTGAGTGAAAAGTAGTTTTCTCAGGATCATCTTCAGATTTTATTTTTAATGTGAAATGTTTATTTGAAAGCAATAGAGCAATCATAACAAAAGAGAATCATATAGCAGATTTCTCTATATGCATTGGGGCAAAAGTTTTGTGTTAATAATTTGTTGGATAGTGTTTCATGTCTCTATTTTTTATCCTAAATAACTTCTGGGAATATAATAATATGCAATGCGCTGATGATTGTTACTGTCAAAACACAAAGTACAAAATATTGTACTTTTCTCGTCAAAATTTTGTTAGGAAAATTAATGTAATACACACAATTATCTATATAAGGTCTAATGACAATGTCTGCCTTGTGTCTTCTATCAATAAAACACTAGTAACTTAGCATATACTCAGCCGACCATGACTTTTTTTTTTAAACAGGCAGTGAAAAAAAAAAGTTTTATTTCTTTACAGGGTTATCCTCTATAACACATCAATGGGCAGCTTCCGAATCTGCCTTCACTCTTCTGCACAACACTAGAAAAAAAATTACATTGAGTGGGTTTTATTAGACTGATTTTTGGGAAAGTAATCAGACTGCCAAGGTGAGGAAGGCAATGCTTCAGTTTACTAAGCATTTTATAAAGTCTTGGGAACTGTCTTCAAGGATTCTTGTCAAGAATATAAAGGAGGGCTGAACTTGCAGACAGACCCGGGCTCTGGGTGGCATCACTCTGGGGTACTCTGCCTAGCTCCCTGGGACTGGGAGGCCTTGGCCTCCTGCCCAGTTAAGGCGGAGGCTCCACCTGCACACCCTGGGAGGCCGCCCTCCCTTGCTGCATGCAGGACCCAGCTCGACCAGGTCCTGTGATTCAGCACAATTCAAGAATCTGCATGACCCTCAGGGGAATGCCCAGTCAGCCTCACAGGACACAGAGCCACATAGGTTCTAGAAGAAAATGACAAAACGAAAGACCAAGAGGCACTCTATGTCCCCCAGTCCACAAAGAACAAACCCAGGAGGCACTGAAATGGAAGACAGCAGGAGTCACACAAAGGGACTTTCTGAAATGATAGAAAATGTAATAAAGAAACAGCTTGATGAAGCTATAGAGAAATTCAAATCAGAAATATTCTCTCAGGTAAAAAATGAAATGAGAATCATTATTAAAGAAATGTGTGTATCTAAAGAAGAGCAAGATACAAAAAAGAAGGACTTAAGAAAATGATCGATACTTTGAATGAACAACATAAGACACAAACAGAATGCATGAAACAGATGCAAAGGGAAATGCAGGAAATGAAAAACTCCAAGGAAAGTTTGAAAAACCACTTAAATGAAGCTGAAGATAGAATCTCAGATCTTGAAGACAGCATGGGAGATCATAGCCATGAAATAAAAGATCTCCTAAAAATAGTAAGGAACCATGAAACAACAATTCAACCGCTGCAAGACGATGCCAAGAGAAATAACATAAGATTAATAGGCATAAACAAAAAAGCAGGGGTCAATACTAATGACCTGCAAAGACTATTCACAGAAATAATAGCAGAAAACTTTCCAAATATGGGAAGAGAATCTGAAATACTGGTAACTGAGGCATACAGAACCCCAATTAACCACAACCAAAATAAATCCTCACCCAGACATATAATAATAAGGGTATCAGAAAGAGAGCACAAGAACAAAATACTAAAAGCTGTCAGAGAAAAGAAGCAGATCATCTATGAAGAAAAGCCTATCAGAATCACGGCAGACTTCTCAACACAAACCTTTAAGTTAAGAAGAGCTTGGAGTGAAGTATTTCAAACCCTGAAAGAAAACAACTTTCAAAACAGATTGAAGAACTCTGCAAAACTATCCTTAAAAATTGATGGAGAAATAAGATACTTTCATGACAAAGAAGAATTGAAGAAATTTATGGCCACCAAACCAACACTACAAAGAGTACTGAAAGACACTCTAGAAAGAGACAAAGATAGCCACAATCTTAAGAACAACAACAAAAGGAAACCACTAAGCAGGGCAAGTAATTAAACAGAGAATATAGAAAACCAACAACAGAAAGATATCATGACAGGGATGAGCCGGTATGTATCAGTTATATCAATCAATGTAAATGGTCTCAACTCATCAATAAAAAGAAACAGACTGGCAGAGTCGGTTAAGAGACAAAATCCAACAATATGCTGTGTACAAAAAACACATTTCACTCAAAAGGAAATTCACAGACTAAAGATCAAAGACTGAAAAACAACACTCCATGCAACAGGAACCCAGGAAAAAGCAGGGGTAGCAATTATGTTTGCAGATGAGGCAAACTTCAAACTGAAAATGATCAAAAGAGATAAAGAAGGTCACTACATACTTGTTAGCAGAAAATTTCAAGAGGAAGAGATTACAATCATAAATATATATGCACCAAATATGGGGGCACCCAACTATGTAAGACACTTCTTAATAGACGTTAAAAACGAAATAAACAATAATACAGTTAAGACAGGGGACCTTAACACCCCATTGTCACAGAGAGATAGATCAACCAAACAAAAAATCAGCAAAGAAATAGCAGAACTGAATCAAGCTTGTGAACAAATGGACCTAATAGATGTATACCGAGTATTCCGCCCATCAACATCAGAATACACATTCTTCTCAACTGCACGTGGGTCATTCTCCAAAATAGATCATATACTGGTACACAAAGCAAGCTTAAGTAAATGCAAACGAACTGAAATAATTCCATGCATATTATCTGACCACAGCACAGTAAAATTGGAAATGAATGACAAAAAAACCTACAATAACTGCATAAACACAGGGAAATTAAATAACACCCTCCTAAATAACCAGTGGGTCACAGAAGAAGTTAAAGAAGTAATTAAACAAGGTCTACAATTGAATGAAAATGCAAATAGAAATTACTGGAACCTGTGGGATACAATGAAAGCAGTCCTCAGAGGGAAATTTATAGCATGAAACTCTCATATCAGAAAAATGGAAAGAACACACATAACCTAATGCTGTAACTCAAACTTCTAGAAAAAGAAGAGCAAGTCAAGTCCAAAGAACAAAGAAGGGAGGAAATTATTAAGATTAGAGCAGAAATTAATGCAATTGAAACTAAGAAAACAATACAAAGAATTAAAGAATCGAAGAGTTGGTTCTTTGAAAGAGTAAATAAAATTGATAAACCCCTAGCCAACCTTATCAAGAAGAGGGAAGAAAACACTCAGATTCATGCAATAAGAAATGAAAAGGGTGAAATCACTACAGACCCGGTGGAAATACAGAAGATCATCAACCCCTACTTCGAAAACCTTTACTCACATAGATTTGATAACACAGAAGAAATGGACAGATTCCTAGAAACCTATGAATTACCAAAGCTGAATCAATAAGACATAAAACTACTGAATAACCCAATTTTAGCTAATGAAATTGAAAATGTAATTAAGACCCTACCAACAAAGAAAAGCCCGAGCCCTGATGGATTCACTGCTGAATTCTATAAGAAATTCAGGGAAGACTTAATGCCAACACTCCTCAAACTCTTCAATGAAATCAAAAGGGAAGCAAGTCTCTATAACTCATTCCTGGAAACAAGTATTACCCTAATACCAAAACCAGAGAAAGACCCAACCAAAAAAGAAAATTACAGGCCAATCTCCCTAATGAACATAGACGCAAAAATCCTCAATAAAATTCTGTCAGATAGAATACAGCAAGTTATCAGAAAGATTATGCACCACGATCAAGTGTGATTCATCCCAGGAATGCAGGGATGGTTCAACATATGGAAATCAATACATGTAATCCACCATACCAACAGGGCCAAGGACAAGAACCACATGATCATCTCAATAGATGCAGAAAAAGCTTTTGACATAATCCAACACCCATTCATGATCAAAACCCTACAGAAAATCGGAATAGAAGGTCTGTACCTCAACCTGATAAAAGTCATATATCACAAACCAACAGCCTACATCTTACTGAATGGAGAAAAACTGAAAACTTTCAACCTAAAATCAGGAATAAGACAAGGATGTCCATTATCACCGCTCCTATTCAATATAGTCCTGGAAATATTAGCCAGAGCAATTAGACAAGAGAAAGAAATAAAGAGAATAAGGATAGGAAAGGAAGAAGTGAAATTATCATTATTTGCAAACGATATGATACTCTACATAGAAGACCCCCAAAAGTTCATTAGAAGACTTTTAGAAGTAATAACTAAATTTAGTAATGTAGCTGGATACAAAGTGAACACTCAAAAATCAATAGCATTCCTGTACACAAACAAAAAATAAACTGAGAGAGAAATAAGGGAAACCACACCCTTCACTATAACATCCAAAAAAATGAAATACTTAGGAATCAATCTAACAAATGAAGTAAAAGATCTATACAGTGAAAATTACATTATTCTAAAGAAGGAAATTGAAGAAGATTTCAGAAAATGGAAAGATTTTCCCTGTTTATGGATAGGAAGAACAAATATCTTGAAAATGGCCATTCTCCCAATATTATTATACAGATTTAATGCAATCTCAATTAAAATACCACCTGCCTACCTCACAGAGCTAGAGAAAGCATTCCTGAAATTCATCTGGAACCAGAAAAGAACTAGAATAGCAAAGGCAATTCTGGGCAACAAAGGCAAGGCAGGAGGCATCACAATCCCTGATTTGAAACTATACTACAAAGCTACTGTGATAAAATCAGCATGGTACTGGAATCAAAACAGACCTGAAGATCAATGGAATAGATTAGAAGATACAGACACAACTACCAACACACTCAGCCACCTCATCTTTGACAAAGGAGCCAAACAAGTACATTGAAAGAAAGAGTCTCTTTAACAAATGGTGCTGGAGAAACTGTCTTTCTATATGCCATAAACTAAAACTAGATCCATGCCTATCACCATGCACTAAAATAAAGTCAAAATGGATCAAAGATCTGAATATAAAAACAGAGACACTAAACTTACTAGAAGACAGAGTAGGTAAAAATCTCGATGACATAGGAGTAGGCAGAGAGTTCATGAACAAAAATCAGATTGCATGGGAAACTCTTCCCAGAATCAACACCTGGGATCTCATCCTACTAAAAAGTTTTTGCATGTCAAGGGAAGTCTCCAGCAGAGTGAAAAGAAAACCCACGAACTGGGAAAATATCTTAGCCAATTGTCCATCAGACAAGGGACTTCTATCTAAAACATATAAAGAATTAAAAGAAATCAGGCCCCTAAAATTCAAGGACCCAATCCAAAAATGGGCATCTGTGATGAATACACACTTCTCAGAGAAAGAAATACAAATGGCAAATAAATATATGAAAAAATGTTCAACATCAGTGGTCATTCAGGAAATTCAAATTAAAACAACACTGAGATTCCATCTCACTCCAGAAAGAATGGCCACGTTTAAAAAAATCAAGCAACAACAAATGTTGGAGGGGCTGTGGGGAAAATGGAACTCTTCTCCACTGTTGATGGGAGTGTAGACTGGTGCAACCACTGTGGAAGTCCGTGCGGAGATTCCTCAAGAAACTAGGATTAGAGATCCCATTCAACCCAGCTATCCCATTTCTGGGCATTTTCCCAGAAGAACTGAAAACATCATACCACAGTGATATCTGTGCACCTATGTTTATAGCAACCCAATTTGTAATAGACAGATCTTGGAAACAACCCAAGTGCCCATCAATCAAAGGCTGGATAAAAAAGATGTGGTATTTTTATACAATGGAGTACTACTCAGCTATTAAGAAAGATTTCATTGAGACTTTTGTAAGTAAATGGTCATGACTTGAGACCATACTCGTAAGTGAGATAAATCAGGCCCACATGTGTAAATACCGTATTGTGTCCCTAGTGTAAGAAATGGAAAAGTATATATGATCCAAAATCTATAATAAATACTATGTAAGGGTAAAAAACAGCTCAAAGAGCAAAAGTAACTGGGAAGGGAAAAGGGGGAAAGAGAAAAGGGAAGAGGAAAAGATATAAACCTGTATATATGTATATGTAAGATAACTAAAATGAACACACTGTTGAATCTATTCGTTATTGAGAAAGAACAGTTAAAACTCATATGATTAGATTAATTTTATATGTCTATATCTGTTAATGTAAGTAACCATTTTAAAGATAACAATATGCAATATTGCAACCATTGTCAAGTTTCTATCATCCGATTTTGTAAACCTGCAATGTTACTGTTGTGTATTTACTCTAGTCTTTTGTTTGTCTCTTTTGCTTGTTGTCTTTGTTTTATATGTCTTTTTTTCTGTTTTTTCTTTGCTTAAACAAAAAAGAAAAAAAGAATGTAAAGGAGGTATGTAAAATTGGTAGTTGATAATACTTCTGTGGTTGTTATCTCTTGGTTTGATACTGGTATCAAACCACAGATCCTGGTATCTTCTATAGTTATATACCTATGATACATCCAGAAAAAAAATCTTGCAAATGTGCATTTTAACGAAAATGTTAATAATCTAATAGAAAGCTAATCACAGGTAAGGATAAAGTTCTATATATTTATTTTTCCAACAATTGTTTATAAACTTTAAGAAGACTGAAGAAATAATTCATTTTTCCTGAATTGTCTTTGTTTAGTATGTAAAAATGTCTAGAAGTTACTGATAATTTTATTTTTTGTCTTCCCACCAAGGTATGGTTTCAATGCTTTTGCCAGTAACAGCAAAAGTAAATATAAATAGAAACTTACTAAAATTTCAAAATAACCTAGTCACATGGAATTTAAATGCATGAAGAAGACAGTACTTTACTCATTTAAGTCCTTATTCAAGCTCTTTAATAAAAATCTAAAATAACAAGAGAAGAATAGTGAACTCATACACTGCATATCATGCAGGAAAAACCTTCATAAAGAGTAACAGAGCTGCTTTCTGGTGAATTGCTCATGCAGCGTGAACTCCAGGAAGAGAAAGAACTGTGCCTCCCATGCACCTACCAGCTCGCTGGTTGAGAATCAAGGACACCCGCCCCCCACCACCTGTAAGCAACTTGCTGGTTTGGAGGACTCGTTAAGTTGATAGCAACTAAGGTACATAAAACAACTAAATTCTTGTATTGATTGGTTGATTTTGCAGGCCTGGGGCCAGCAGTCTGAGCATCTCTTGGGAGGATGACAGTATGCAATGTAGCAAATATGGGGGATTCCCTTCTGTCTTGTCTTTGAGGTTCAATATTGTTCTCATTATTTTGCTTTATTCTGATTTTTTTGCTTTACTTCATATTCTGTTTTGATTGGTTTTATTCTTTTTTTTTGGTTTGATTTTACTATATCGATGGAATGGTCAACTGTTGTGAAGATAACAAAATATACTATAGTAGCTATTGTTTTCCTAGTGTCTTGCTTTAAAGTTCTGTATCAGTTCTATTGCTTTGTTTTGATTGACTTTGTTAGGTTGTGTTTTGTTAGATTTTACTATCATTAAAATAAAATTTAAAAAAAATTAAAACAGTAACAGAGTGGTGTTAAAACTACAGTTTGTTTATCCTCTTAAAAAATAGAAATAATTTGTGGAGAAATGCATTCAGAGGAAGGTCAATTTAGAGTACTACTGGTAGGAAATTTTGGAAAGGTGAATATATAGAAAGAAACTGATGGAGTAAAAAATTATTTGAAACTCCTTTGGTGCCATTTCTGGGTGATAAAAATTTGGAACTATATAAGGTAAAAGAATCTATATCTTGCTTTTGGATAGGAAATGGACAGGGTAAACCGAGTTTCCTTATATTTGCTTACTTTCTTGAATTGCAAAATAATTTTTACTTCAAAGAGAAATATTTTCATTTTAAATTATTTCAGAGCTTTAATCTAAAAGACAATCAGGAAAGTATTCTACAAGGTTAATAATGCTTACTTTGGAATGACAATTATATACAATGGGATTATGCAGGATGTATTAAATTCAAGAAGGTTGAGACAAGGTGTAGTTTTTGTTGCTGTGTTTGGGAATCGAACTCATGACCTTTTGCTTGCCAAACAGGCACTTGTGCTACTGAGCTAACCCCCCGGCTTCAAGCATAGTTTTTAAAAGCTAAAAGTACAGATTTTCCCAAGGTTCTTGGATATAAATTTATTGACTTTAAGGATTTTAGGAAAAAGTTGTCAACAGTTTATTGATGATGGAGTTGTTGTTGGGTCAGTGTTCTGTGAGAGCATTTGGTCTGATTTGTTACAGTCTCACAGAATGCTAAAACTAAGCTCTTTTTATATAGCTGGTTGTGGAGGCATTTGCATATAGTTCTAGCCATTCTGTTACAGAAATTTGTGTATACACACCAGTATGTGGAGCATGCAGTATATGTAGAAATGGAAGAAATCTGTGAGACTTTAGAAAGTTTCTGAAATAGTATTTATCACAGGCAGACATGATCCCTCTTCCTTCACTACTTTTGGACTTCAGTGATATCTCATTCTAACAAGAACAGGTTCATCTATGTTTCCTCAACTTTTGCTCTAGTTTTAAAGATAAGTTTTCCCGTGGGCAGACATTTATTTCAAGGTATATACAGCCTATTATCCTCAGTGCTTCACACCTACTAGATATCGATGTTCTTGAAGATACATAATTTGCTGATTGTGGCTCCTATATATTCCTCATGTTACTAGCATTTACAGAATAGCTGTTCTATGTGTAACATTATAATCCTTGCTGTGAGAAAGAAAATATAGGAATCTTTATTTTTTTCTCGATGGTGTCATAAGTTCTAATAATAATAAATGGATAGAATACAGCCATAAATCAAATCAATTAAAGATGTTGGATAGTTACTTTCATTTAGTTAGCTAAGTGCATTCCTTATTACTACTTCTTTCTTCAGGTATATTTCTGACATGTCCAAAGGACAGGTCATGAAAAATTAGAGCATAACATTAACCTTCACTGTGAAGATTTTTGCCTTTAATGTTAATGAGTACCATTGAATAAATAAATAAGTAGAAATGCAAATACAATTTTAAAATAATAACTTTAAATAAAGTATCGCACAATAACTACTGACATAAATAGAACAATACAGATTTACAAAGCATAACCTGAAACAAACATTTTCAAGTCAAATGTTAGCATTCAGCAATGATTGTCAACTCTAGTGTGCAAGGAAATAGTGATTCAACTTTAAAATGCCACAGATAGTGAATACACTGTAACGAAAATGTTCAGATAGCAGAACTTGACTCAGACTTGTTATATAATATGATACACCATGCAAGAGACTTAAAATATCTATCAAGTGATAAAAGTTGCTTGTGTTGTAACCGCATTTGTGAGCCAGGTCAAGAATGTAAAACTACCTTGTGAAAATTTGTGAAGTAGTGAGAATGAAGAAAAAATGGAATTATTTGAGAGTATTCTACCGGTGCATATTTGTACTGTTATCATGAACTTTAATATTATGTTAATGACTTTGCTGCTTTATAAATTACAAAAATTTGTACAATGAAGACAAAAAGGAGTGACAAACTGATTTAGAATCTGTAATATTCAACTTGGTTTTCCACACATATTTCTTATAAATATTACCCAGTCATACCTCTAGCACCAATTAAGTAAATGAGAATTTATGTTGAAGACACACAAGCCCCATTATAATTAGCTGAATAGCAGAATTTTTTCCTAAAACTATACCAAAAATCTCAGACACCAGGCACATCAATAGGAATGAATTTATCTCCATCTCAGGCTTGTGATCATGTCTTCATACTCAGGAGGATTTCTAGGACATCACTCCAAGACTCATATTTCCATATTACATTTTACCCTAAAGACTCTGACAAACTGTCCTTTAATTCTGCTACCTCTGTTCAAATTGCATACCCATACTTACAGTGTTGCCAGAATTTTAAGACCCTCTCTTGTTTAACCCAGAACCCCATATACCACACACACACTTTTTAGTTTCTGAATAATTTGTGTTTCTGTGTATTTTGCCTTCAAATAAAGGCAAAGAAGTCTTCACTTTTCTCCTTAACAGGAAATTATGTCACCAGACCACCTTAGTTTTACAGAAATTTGGCAAAAAAATGTCATGGTATAACATTATCTTAATTTATTCATTTGCAGAGAAAATTCTCCTTTGTGTTTTCATCGGATGATAGATCATAGAACGTTGGCGATCAGGAGGTAAGACTTTTTTGTGACTGTCTTGGTTCCTGGGATTGATGTCTGTGCCTTGTACACACTAGGAAAGTGCTCTACTACAGAGCCATGTTTCCTCCTAAAACTTTGCAGGTAGGAAGCAGTGAAGTTGAAAAACAGATAAATAAATACAAAAGTGGGGTATGGAACCAAATGTCTTAGATTAGGTTATCCAGGTATTCCAGGTCCAGATTTATTGCACACATAAACATGACTACCATTATTGCAGTTTTTCCTTTGAGCCAGTTAAGGAAGGAGCAGCCTACCAACAGTTATAAAACTTATTTATTGTAAGTATTGCCATATTTAAATATATAGAATTTAAGTCAATGTCTTTTGATTTTCTCATTTATAACAAAACAAATAATATATTTAAAGTACTGAATCATCAATGATTATTTGTTTTGAAAGTGAAGTTGTTGATTGATTTCCATTACTGAAATACATTCAAAAAATATGGTTAATTCAAAAATTAAATGGTCAACTGTATGTTATATTTTGAAAAATATCCATTTGTGATGTTCATTTTAATTCAATCAGGTCAGAGAAATTCTATTTGTTTTATAGTATCATTTTATCTTAACTTATAATTTAATTTCTATTGTGTTTATTGATAACAGAATTATGATTCTTATTGTGGTTAAATATCAATATTTTCCTGTATCTGTTTTATCTTTGTTGCTTTTTGGTAGTTTCACTTATAATAAACAATACATAATGACCTAATTTTCTTCAAATTTCATTGATTTTTGATAAATATTTCATATTGAATTTATTTTAAAAAGTATTTTAATATTCCAATGTAATATGACCCAGCTCTATTTTCCACTTTCATAAATTAAGTTTTATTTACGTGGTCATTTAATAATCTATTTATTCCATCATTCAAAAATTTCCTTTAGTTTTATGATAGTCTTTCACTGTTCATGCAGCTTTAACTAGTTACAACATGTTAGTTATTATCTTAGCAAAAAACCTGGAACCATGTTTGAATTATTAGACATTTTATATACTAGACATGTTATTTAATATATGCTTGAATTTATGTAATGAGGGCTGGGAGTTTGGCTCAGTGGCTTAAGCACCTGCCCTGACAGGTGTGAGGTTGTGAGTTCGATTCCTGGTGCCAAAAAAAAAAAAAAGAAAAAAAAAAAAAGAATTTATGTAATGAATGTATTATGAACCTCCCATGTTATAGATTCAGAATGTATCCCATATCTGCTATGTTCTTTATAGAAATTAAGCTAGAGGAACAAAATTAGTGAAGTAGAAGTTGGCAGCAGATCACACACTCTCTGAGACCTACACTGAAGACAGCTGGAAAACAACTTAGGAAAGAGAAAGATAATAGCTCCTTGAATCAAGACAGAACTGTCAAGAAAGACAGAAATCACAGAAACACTGGAGAAAGTGAAGACAACACAAAGAAAGAATGAAATTATTTGGAATGCTAACTCTGGCTCCTGGGGAGAAGGATCTGTCTCTGTAAACACAGGGTAAGCCCAGAGAGAGTTAGGAACTCCAGTGATAAACAATAGACTGGCAGTACTAGTCCCAAGAGAAGTTCACAGTTATGGTAAGCTGCAAACACTGTGCGGTATTTTACTTTGAATGTGATTCCTTCTGTATGACTAGCTAGCACTGGAAAAGAAATCCACTGCAGAGCCTATCTTACTTGGTAATAATATCATCAGGAGTTATTTTGAGGAAGATTTCATTGCTTCAGATTAAGCTATTCCAAGGATCAGAATTCACTGAACAATCACATTTCACAGTTACTGTGATCACCTTATGCAATGCCTGGGCAGATGATGACCACAAGAGACAGTCATGAAGTGGGACTGGGTAGTCATTAATCTGAGAATTCTGAGTAGTAGCAAGGTCAGGGTATAGCGGATGGATGATCCTCTCTTCCTTTGTGAGGAGCCAGGACAATTGAATGTAGTTTACTGAGGGAGCTTGATCTAAAAGTGCTGGCATTAAACTCAGCGGACTGCTTAGCCACCCTCTGTGCCTGCTTACAAGACAAAACTCAATGTAGTTTACTTTCACAATTGCCAGTGAGATCAGGGATATGCTTTGGCTTGTGTGTTAGCAACTATAAGAAGAAATCATGTATTCACTGAAATTGTAGCAGAAAATATTCCAAATTTGGGTAAGGATTCAACATTGAGTATACAAGTACAAGAGTCATATAGAATACCAAATAACCACAACCAGAAAGGAACCCAGGCACAACACATCATATTCAAAATTCCAGAAATTTAACAAGAGGAGAGAGTACTAACAACTGTAAAGAGAGAAGAGAAGAGAAAAAAAATCAGCAAGTAATAGAGAATGATCAAGCTTATCACAATAAAATAGGATTTCTCAGTCAAACTCTTAAAGGCCAGAAGAGCATGGTGTAATATTTTACAAGCCTTGAAAGAAAACAATTGTCAATCTAGACTTCTATATCTTGCAAAATTCTCCTTCACGGTTGATGTAGCAATAAAGACTTTCCATGACAAAGAAACACTAAGAAAATGCATAACCATTAATTCAGTGTTGCAGAAAATACTGAAGAGTATTATAGACAGAGACAAGGAGGCCACCATTAGTAAAGTCCTTAAAGAAAATTTAACTGACAGAGTAGTTCAACCAAAAGGGAAGTAAAAAAGAAATCTTCCATGAGAAAAAATGACTACAAATCAAAAGACACAGATTGGAAGATTGGATCAAAAACAAAATCCAAACCTAAGTTGATTCCAGGAGACACATCTCTTGCAAAAAGAAACACATAGACTAAAAATGAAAGGATGAAAACCCTCACTGTGTGATGGGACCCTGAAAACAAGCAGAAATGTATGTCTTACTTCAGATACAGAGAGTTTAAACTAAAATTAGTCAAAAATATATACACATATACATGTAATATATATATATATATATATATATATATATATATATATGTATATATATATAATTGTGGCAAACATTTCCATAGAACAAAACTTAACTACTGCACATAAAAGAATAGAAAACCCAAATAAAATCATAGTGAAGAACTTCAATACTTTACTCCAATGAATAGGCATCTCAACAAGACAAAAATACAATAAAATAATAAGAGTTGAGCCTCATTGAAAAAATGGATCTAGATATCGATATAGTGTTTCAACCAATGACAATTTTATATATATATATATATATATATATATACATATATATATATATATATATATATATATATATATACTTTACAGCAGCACATGGAACTTTTTCTAAAACAGTATCTTAGGGCATAAAAATGCTTCACTAAAAAAGAATTAATCCTCTACATACTATAAGATCATAAAAGGGGAAATTAGAAACCAACAATACAAGAAAATTCGAACTTATGCAAGCACATGAAAATTAAATAATACATTATTGAATCATCAACAGTTCATATAACAAATCAGTGAAGAAGTTAAATATTTCCTAGTGTCATATCACAATCCAAAAACAACATATCAAAACGTATCTGAAACAATGAAGTCGATCTTCAGGGAGAATTTTACAACTGAGTGTATGCATTAAAAGAGTGATCCCAAATAAATAGCCTATTGATGTATGTCAAGGTTAAGATCTAACACTGAACTCCTCTAACTTCCTTTAAACTGAAGGGGAAAGAGCACTGCCAAAATCAATCCTTGATACTAGCATTACTCTGATATTCAAACAGAAAAATGACTTTACAGTAAAAGAAAATGAATAGCCAATTTCAAAGAATATGGACGCAAAAACCTTCAACATGGTACTGGCAAATAGAATACAACAAATGATTAAAAAGATAATATATCATGACCAAGTTGATTTCATTCCAGGGATACAAAAATTGCTCAGCATACACAAATAAATCAACATAATTCATCACATAAATAGAAGCAAGTATAAAAATCATACTGTCCTCTCAATAGAAGTAGAAAAAGACTGGAAAAGCAAAACAAAATCTATTGGTAATGAAAAACTCTGATTAAAATAAGTATAGAAGGACCTTATCCCAAAGGCATAAATGTCACTTACAAAAACCGTACTTCCAAAATCATACAAAGTGGGGAAAAATGGAAGGATTTCCTCTAAAATCAGGAACAAGAAATGAGGGCCTACACTTAACAATCCTGCTAAACTACTCTCAATATTTTACTACAGCAGTCAAGCAAGAGAATTAAAAGCAAATGAGATTTCATTATACTTCTGAAATAATGGCTCTCATCAGTAAGTCAAACAAAATAGAAAACAAATGCTGGCGAGGTTATAAGAAGAGAGGTTAGAGGAATGGTGAAAATAAAGAGGTGCTAATGCATATTATGTAGAGGTACAAATTCCCTATGATGAATGTGATCATTATGCCTATCTAGATTGTACCAACAAGCTTAATTAAAAATAAATAAATATAAATATGTACAAAAAAAGAAAAGAAAAACGAAATGATTTTACAGTGTTGCTAGGAATGTAATTAGTACAGCCACTATGGATGTCAGTATGGGATTTTCCTCAAACAACTAAAATTAGAAATTCCATTTGATCTATATAAACCACTTCTGGGTATCTTCCAGCTAGAGGTAAAGACATCATATTTCACTGCTGTATCCCTCCCCATGTGTATAGTAGCACAGATAACAATAGCTAAATCTTTTAAGTGATATACATATATATGTATACCGGTCATGAAGAAAAATAAATAATTTATAGAAAAATGAATGTAGCTTTTGTTCACAAGAATACATCAAAAAGTCAGACACAGAAGTTAAATATCACAGTTTGTCTTGTATGCGAAATTAGATGATAAATAATTTAAAGAACAAAATAAAAGATAGAGGGTAGGAATCAGAGCAATAGATTCTGTGGTGATTGATAGGGGAGATACGGATCCAGGACATGAGAGAGAGATGAATGGAAAGAGAAGTAAAAGAGATCCAGATATGATATGTGTTTGTACCAGTTCACTAGGACACACACATTTACATTGTATTGCAAACATATACTATACCAATACATGTTAAAAAGAAAGAAAGCTAAACTATTACTTGTACTATCTCTGTATTTTCATTTAAATAAATAAATTTAAATATTTGTGTATGTTTATATTATCCACAGACTTTATGAAAACTATATGCTTTGTGTAATGTTACAAAATTTCTAAAAAATTCGTATCTGTAAGTGTGACTGTCATATATGCTTATATAGTATTTATGAGTCTTCGAAATATTTATGCTACTGTTAAAGACCAAATTCATAGAACATTATTGTAAAAATTACCCATTCTATCCATTTAAAAAATGCAATAGGTTCTGTAAAACTGTCATATATTTAAGAATTTAAAACAAAGGAAATTACCATCCTTGGCCTTATCTTTAAATTTGTTTTATTCCGCCCTATTACCAATATGCCTCATGAAATAAAATTGATCTACTGAGATAATATTACCTTTTTACGGGGGTTTTCTTCTCTTACAAGGCCAAGTTACATTGAAACTTTTATCCCTCCTAACCTAGGCTATTTCACCAAGATGTCCTCTCCTTCCCTTCACTGAAAAAGACTTTCATGTAGGATTTACCCTCCATTATATCTTGCCTGTGTCCCTTTTTCTCTAAGAAGAAGTTCTTCATATCAAATTTGGCTTTCTCTTACGATTTTGGGGTTGAAACAAGTGCACTATGTCTCCTTCAATCATATACATTTTTGTCTATTTGTCAAATGTTTGAAGGGAATGTCTTTGGTTTGTGTTCATGCTGTAATACAATGTTTAAAAAGTTTGACAATTATATATAAAATGATTTTGCTAAACATTATACAAGCATTAAATAGGTTATTAACAGCTGAAATGCCAATAAAATTATACTTAAAGTTGCTAATCTCTTACATTTTCCCATGTATTATATAGTTTTATTATATAGGTACAAATATTTTCTTGATTTTTTGTTAATAACAGTATAAAGTGCAAAAATTTGAAACATAAAATGAGAATTGGATATTAATTTTATTTCCAAGCTGTATTTTAATAATTTACAAAAATGTGATACAAGATTTCACAGATCTTGATTAGTTTTTCCAGGTACTACTTATGCAGTTTGGGCAAAAGGAACTCTTATTTTATGTAAAATGCCATTTCCACTATTCTGGAATTCCACATGCAGTTTTTGTATCATTTAAAATATTATTTGCATTCACTAGTATTGGCAGAAAACAACTATCAAGTGTTCTTACTTTACTAGCTAGATAATTACTATTTAACATTGACCTGTCTTCTTTTCATTAAACACCTACTCATTTTCTTAATGTAAATAGCATCAAGGAAATTAAAGATGCAAGTTTCTTAAGGAATTAGTTTATTAGTGTAGCATAATGAACTAAGATGAAGTATAGCAACACAGTAGAATGTCTCATTGAATTTTTTCAAAGATTTTTAATTCATAGGTTATAACATGATTTTTAATTTTTCAAATGGCATCTTTCTATTAACTAACATTAGTTTTTTGCGCTTTTTTGAGTAAACAAGTAATAGTTCAAGTCTAATTTTGGAAGTAATACATTTACATTTTTTATAAGTGAAATTCCAAATTTTCCCAGAATGAGCATTTCCTACAAAATAAAAATAGTTTCAGTAAACTTTTACTAACCTTTAGTCTGGGAAGTTATAATATATTAAATTATACATTAATGTTGCATTTTTATGCCAAATACTTTGGATAAGATAGTTTCTTCTGTTCCTTTTTAATGAGTTCATGTTTGAGTGCACTTTGATCTAGAAGGAGGGCTTCTATAGTGATTATACAAGCTCTTAAATACTTAAGAATCTACAATAATCAAACAAGTCTTATATGTTACACAATTCATTTATAATATTTATTCTCTGCATGGTGAAAGATAATGTTTACAAACTGAAATTTCATGCTTAGTTTTCCAATTTAGCATTTCAAGTTCTTATTAATTCTGTTTCGAATTTCTTATATTAATATATGTATTTTATATATGCAAAATATAAATACATAAATAAATATTCACAGGAACCTACACATTAGCACATACATATGCAGCATATGCAGAGAACTTTGTCATGTTCTTTTTTTCCAGATCGTTGTTGCCACTGGTGACCTACCAGCAGATTTCTACTCTACATAGCCTGTGACCCTGTAGTCACTTAAAAGCGACTTTATATTAGATATCGTGTCTTGGTGACCAGAAAAATGAATAATAAAAGTGTGTATTGTTCATGGTAGAGTCCACAGGTGAGGAAATGTGCTCGCCCTAGAAAATGAAGTCCACCCGTGTCCAACAGACAGCTGCAGAAGTGAGATTTTTCAACAAAATCAAAGTTTCAATGTCGATTCTTCTGCTGATACCTGTAAGAATGCAACCTACCTAACGATTCACTGCAGTTTGATATGATCTTTAAAGCAAAAACTAACCTAAGCCATACTTGATTCTTGACCCAAGAAAACTGGGAGCTAATAAATTTATGTTATTTTGATTCACTAAGATTTTGATTGTTGAATATCAATGGGAGATTAACGTGGTTTCTTAGGTTCCTTACTGATTTTAACTACAGTCTTGCATTTATTTTTGAGTCTGCTAACACCTAGTATTTATAGATTTCTTTTCTAGTGTGTTTGTACTTTCAACTATAATCTACTCCTACATAATTTTGTGATTAAGATGTCTGTACCCTTTCCTTTACAATTCCAATATAGGATAAGGACATAGCCTCTTCTATTTTAATACAACTAAATGCTGCATAATAATGTAATAAATAATTTTAAACAAACTGGCAAGATTAGACAATATATTTAAAAGGAATTCAAAATAGTAGCAAACTTTTGCTGTTTTTCTTAGTCTTATAGTGACAATGTATATAAAGTCATTCCATTTAACATTACCTCAGTGTTTATAGAAAATGTATATATTATTATTTGACTTTCACCAAATATCTGCAAGGTGATTTTAAAGTGTCACTTAAATAAGGAAGTATACACTTAAACAGTAACATCATAAAAATATTTCATTGAACTCTTTAACAAAAAACCTCTAATGCAGACCTATAGATAGTTATGTGTACTCTCTCTTCACTAAGCCACTGTTTTGATTTTCAATTTCTGCACTCTAAATCCTCTAAATGTTAAACCTGTTGTTTCTCTTATTCATAGTATCATCAGAAATCTCAAACCTTCTGACAAATAAATTTTTCTTTCTTGGTTTTCTCATTTTGATTTCAAAAATTTATATTTAAAACTTCTCATATGTTAAACATTTGAAAATCTTCCCTTAATTATTTTGATGTTACTACTTGATGTGTTAATATTATATAACACATTTTAAAATAGTTTATCCACATGAAAACTGTTGGAGATCATTGTTAGAAAGGAACAGAAAACAGTAAAGAAATAAAGAAATCTTAGAGTATGCTTCATTTCTTTGCCCAACTATTGAATAAGTGTATAATTTCTTGATTTTCACCTGTTCTAGTCTTAAATCTCCCTATGAGAAAGCAGGCATTCTATAAAATGCTAGCTTTACACATGATCATACATATTAACTAGTCTAATCATCTTTTCTGGATATTAAAAATGTCAAGTCCAGAAAAGGGAATATAGTTTTAGTGATACATGATTGAAAATATCTGGACTAAAGATACAGCATTCTGAATTCTTTATAGTAATGCAGTCTTACATATTAACATTTTCTAATGCAAGATTCCTTTAAGACTCTTGTTCAATGTAGATCAATTGATTAAAGTATTGAGATCCGATTCTTTCAAAAATAAGTGAAAATTAACTTTGGTTGAAACAATTTTATTAAATAATCATTCAGACTGCCATTGCAAAAAGTTTTGCATCAGGAGGTTATGCTTTTGCATCAGGAGGTTACATTTCAGGTGTAATGGAGAAGTTGAGTCATACTTGATGTTCCTAGCAACACAGGCTCAGTAAAATAAGCAGAAATCAGTCAGCATTTTAAGTAGAAAATTAGTTCATACAGATGGTAAGGGCTGTAAAACATCATTAATAAGATAGGAGTGGATGCTATCAATTAATGTGTGGCTATTAGTTTTAAGAAAAATCTACTGTACTTGAATTCCTAACATCGTCAAGCTCCTGTGATTATTCTCACAGCACTTTTCTCATCACAACTGCCTAAGTCATAAATCTTGAGTTCAGGTCCAGGGATATGGACACTAACAGTCACAAACAACTAGGACCTGGGAGCATTCTTGGTGGCCTTCTCAGGCATAGAAAGAATTTCTCAACATCACTTCTGCTTTCCATAATTCTTTGTTCTGCCTTGCAGGGTTAACACTACTTTAATTTAGATTATTTTTACCTACCCATGGTTCTGAAAAATGTGATTTTTTAAAATATACTCCATGCTGTAAGAGAGGAAATATAAAAGACACTGGGAAGTTGGAAGAATAACCAAAAACAACATTCACCTCTGTGTCAATATGAGGCATAAAAAAAAATCAAATATAAAGAAAAATACTTAAAAATTTAAAAGTCTAGTTAAATATAATTAAGATAATCTCATAACTAGGTAGTTCCATTAACAAACTAGACATTTGTATGTATGAAACTAACATAGACAAGTTTAAAATAGCATATTATATTTTACATGAATTGACTATGGCATGTTAAATACAATAACTGTTATCTGTTAAGCTTATGCTACAAGAAAAGGGAACAAATTCAATATTGGAACTTAGTGTCAGTTGACTACACATCTGTATGTTTCTCACCCATGGTTCAAGTTCCTATAAATCAAACATATTTCAAAAAAAAGTATATCTGCACTGAATATGTATAGACTTATTCTTGTAGCTGTTACCTACATAATATAGTGTAACATATATTTATATAATGTTTCAATTGTATTAAGCATTGTGAAGAATCTAGAGATGATCTTAAAAAAGAGAAAAATAAATTCTCTATTAACATTTTTAAAATGCTTAACTTCAAAATAGTAAACTCTAGGCTTGTTTAGTTCTATGTGCTTTACAGAGACATAGAAAATGATAAGTATATGAGCTTATGGATATGTTAATTACATTATTAACAATAATCATTTAGTATTGAATCAAATATCAAAATATCCTATTGTACACTGTAAAAGTGTATATTAATTTAACAATAATTAATTAGAGTTAGAGAAATAAAGAAGTGTAAATAGGAAAAAACAAATAAAAAAGTATGTAGGATACATAGTTAATTTCAAATAGATATAAGAAATTCAATGGATATTTTCTAATAATCCACTACATTCCAGGTATTATTCTAAGCCCTTAAAGGATACTTAGCATATAAACAATATCAATTCTTTCATAAAGATCTTAAAATTGCACTGCTAAAATCTCAGTTGCCAGGTATAGTGGTGCAGACCTGTAATGCTGGTACTTGGGATGCAGAGGCAGGAGGATTGGATTCCCATGAGTTCAAGGCCAACTAGAGCTATATAGTGAGTTCAAGGCCAGTCTGAACTACACAGAGAGACCCTGTGTCAAAAATATAAATAATAACAAGAACAACAATAATAGTAAAAATAAAATTCTCATAAATTATTGTTATTTAAAAAGTTTCAGTATAAAAGGTAACATCAAGAAATAACAGAAATAAATTATCATACTCTAACTGGTGGGTTTTAATGATATAGGAATAAACTGATACATGAAGGATTAGACAATTTTTACTTAATGAGAAATGCAAGTATGCAGAGCCAGTGAACAAAGTTATAGGATTTATCTGTGCATTGTCATACACTAATGCAATTTCTCATTTATCCAAGTGACACAAAAATAATTCTACAAAATATTGATTTATATTTTCTTTGATTTATTTATATTGCACAATATACAAATGCAGGAACATTCCACAGATTGAAGGGAAAATAAGAATAATGCAATTTAAGTGACTCAACTAATTCAATGGGAGGAAGTTGGATCTGGTAGTTACCACCATCACTACTACTTGTGCAAGGGAAATCATTCAGCCAACCAGTAAGGCACATGAGAGTGGGACAGGTCTTGGATTATTTAAGTGAAGTGAACGAATGCTGAAATTTACTACTGAATAGTTGAACAAGCATTCCCTGGTTTTCAAAAACCTGGATGTTACCTTCTGATTTAAGTAAATGATATTTTGTTTCCCTCTTACCAAATCTCCTTTTTTACAGCCTTTACAAGTTTTGATGCAATAAACAGACTATTTTTAATTTATAAAACAAATTAAAAATATCTACACATGAATTTTAGAAGTTTACCAATGCGATCATGATTTTCCTCTGAAAACCATTCCATTAATAGCTGTTCTTATGCTTGGAGATTACTTACCTTATTTTAAAAATATGCTCTGAACATCAATTGTTAACAATTGTCACTCATTTTATTAACCTGAATTTCAAACCTCAAATTTTGTTAGGAGTAATTTTAGAAAAATGTATTTATCTGCAAATTTTTCCACAGTGAATCAGCAGTATATTCCAACCAACTTGTATTTTATGTTGGAGGAGTACTTTCTTTTCCAGAGCTTTAATTGTAAATCATTTTTAGTGACTAATGCCAGAGTAATAGTGATATTCTATAACATCAGCCATGCAATTTGAAAGTTAGAAATATGTCCAGTATTATCTGTAAAGTCAACAAATATAAGCAGTTTTAGCAGTAACTTGTTCATACTTTTTAGGTTTTCCTATGAAGATGAAACACAAGGTAGGATTTTATTAAAGTGTGGTAGTTTCAATATCCTCTTACCTAATAAATGACATGCTATAAATTTGATTGGGTAAAGTTGGAAAAGTTCTGCACCTTATTTCATTATTTTTGAGGCTATGCTACTGAAATAAAAATGTCAGTTTTTATCTGCATATCTTTTCCATCAGTTAAAATCAATTTAAAACTGTATATCTCCTATTTTACCTTTGTGTGCTTAACAGAAATTTAGTAGCATTTGTAATCAAGAAGAGCTTCAAATGAACATTTAAATCACTTAATTACTAAATTTGCATACTTACAACTATGCATGTCATATCTTTCAGGATTTTTACAAGTTTTTGCAATAAAATCTTAGAACTGAATTATTCAAGTTAAAGTGGTCAAAAGTAACCATTTATGACTCAGAGTCATCACATAAATCTGATTAAACATGGTTTTCCAAGAAAAAATGTATTAGAGTTTAAAATAGCTGATGTTTTTGAAAACGGTATTTTCATGTTTCTACTTAATAAAACACCTATTCAACTCTTTTCTTCAGCTACTGAAATGTACTTAGAGATTTATTTCATGGTTCCTGGGTAAGGAGGAATATATTCTTAACTAGCAATACCCTTACCTAGTAAATATTTTTAAAAGGCAGGATTATTGGTGTTGTGTTATTGCTAACTTTCCCACCATCATTAATTGCAAGCTTGAAAAGATGTGGCAGTATTCGTTTTCAGAGACAATTCATGTTCATTCATTCTGGGAAATCTGTAGGCACAACCACTTTCCCAAGTAAGACCTAAACAGCTAGATCTTAATAAGGATAAACCAGGGATACAAAGTGAGAAGTTGTCCTAGAAAATACTCTGGAATGGAGACTTGCTTGTAAAAAAAATAATGGGTACAAAGATGTCTGGAGGTTGGGGAAGCACAAGGGCATGAAAAAATGAGGGATAGACAAAGGGAAAAATTTAATTTTATGCAATTGCAACAAAAGTCTCAGAAATTTCAAACAAAGTGCAGAACAAAGTTGGGGTAAGAAAGTAAAGTCTGGGTCTTTGAATTCCTACAAAATTACACTTTGAGTACAGTTTTTCCATGATGAGATATGTAAGACTGGATGAGGAAGCTGTTTTTATCCATATGAAATTCAAATTTTTATGTGTTTCCGTAATTTCTGTATGCTTTGAGTGAGGTATCAATTCTTTGGTAAACAATCTTGGAAGAATGAGATTATAATTTCCTGTGCACCAAAGTGCAGGCATCCTTAATGTCCAGTACAAGAAGTAAGGCAACTCCAGCTAGACCAAAACCTAGTCTACTACTATCTATTACAAATGACTTAAATTAGCCGAGCGTGGTGGCGCACGCCTTTAATCCCAGCACTCGGGAGGCTGAGGTAGGAGGAGCGTTGTGAGTTCGAGGCTGGCTTGGTCTACAACGCGAGCACAAGGCCGGCTTGAGCTACACAGTGCAACCGTGCCTCAAAAAACCAGGGCCAGGAGTTTGGCTCAGTGGCTTAAGCACCTGTCTGGCAGGTGCGAGGTTATGAGTTTGATCCCCGGTGCCCCCCCCCCAAATGACTTAAATTATCCTTAGGCAAAGGTTTTCTTATATGACACAACCAAATACATACATATATATTCGCTGCTCTTACTTATGCCACCAATTTCAGAATTAATATTGATATTTTGATGAAAATAATTGCAGAGAAACAAAGGGACCATTTTACAGAGAGGGGAATTTAATGTGTGACATCAGTTTCTATGAAACTATGACCAACTGACTTAGTAGTTTGGGAAAAGAGTACTATCTCAGACACACTTTCAGTAGCTGAGTGAAGGAATTCTGCAAAGGACACCTCAGCAGTGAATCAATCAGTAGTGAATCCAGATACTTACTCAAAAAGACATAGAAAATCTAGAAGATGGTATTTAGGAAAGAATCAAAATTTAGAAGCCAGCCTGACAGTGTAAGTGTGGAGCTCACAGAGAGGAAGGAGAAAGCATAGGTGCAGAGGAAATCTTTAAAAGTTTATATAGGAAATAAAATAGTAAAGTCATTACAAAACATGGTTTAAGTTGAAAATTAGGAAATTTTAGCAAATATATATGATGCTTAAAACAGTGTCATAGCAAATACAAAATAAACTAAAAACACTTGTGTGTGTATATCATCTGAATTTTTCTGGTTTTGATAATTGAAACTATGGTCTCACATGTCTAATTCTTCTGAAAAGAAGGTGATAACTACTGAATTTGGTTAAAGTAAACTTTTTCAAGCTTATGTACTGACTTTTCTATCATATAACAATTAAGAAATTGCTAGTTGCCAGTGTTCTACTTAATGGTATGCACAAAGTTTATTTGAATGCTATGTTATGGCTTTATGTGAAGAAACAATTGACCATTATTTCATGAGAAAATATGCAAAGGAGCCTATGGGAGCATCGTGGAGACACTGATTGACTATGCTGAAACAAAAAATAGCCATACATGATGATTTACCCATAATCAACCTCCACTTATTTTGATTGCTAAAAATGAATTAATATGATTTGAACTCCTGTTTATAACCTTTTTAAATACAAAGTTATCATGTACTGATTAATTCAAGATAGTTTTACAATTTAAAAAGGATGTCAGAAAAGAGACTTTTCAAATAGTACATTGTATTACCAGTGTGTGGAACACTTTTCATAATCTCATTCTTTTTTAATTTTCAATAGACAATTTGAGTTTGTTTTTTTAATGAATCTGGAAATAACAACAATATTTGTACATTCAAGGATAAAAATGCCTGTGTTCATAATTTTCAAGTTAAAAAAATGTAGCAATTAAATAAGTCCTGGATTTAAGTTAAAATGTGAGAAAGAATAGGTACATATCTGATAAATAGGAACTTGAATTTGAGAGAAGATATTTATTTAGTTATTAAGTAATGTGTAAGGGAAGCAGTTTTTTTTAATATTTTATTTTTAGTTATAGTTTTAAATCATTGCAAAGGTGAATTTTAGTTGTCAATTTGGATTGTTCACAGTGTGCCTAGGCATTTTGTCAAATATTCTACTGAGCTTATCTACGAAGACGTTTCTGTCTCAGACGAGCCTGTGACCAGGAGATTGAATAAAGTGGATAGCCCCTCACCAATAGAGATGGATGTATGCAATCAATTGAAGGCCAAAATACAACAACAACAACAATCTTAAAGAACAAATTTACTTTTCTGACCACTTAAACTGAGATAACTTGGCAACTAGCAATTCCTTAATTGATATATGATAGAAAAGTCAGTACTTAAACTTGAAAAAGTTTACCTTAACCAAATTCAGTAGTTATCAACTTCTTTTCAATATCAAAAGTTTCAATATCTAGTTTGCTTGTTTTCCTATCTTCACACTCGGGATGCAGTCTCTACTGGTGACTAATTTTGAGATTTCTCATCCTCAAGAATGTGAGCTAATTCCTATAGTTCAATTTATGTATGTATAAAATGTGTATTACAACATAATAAGGTATATGCAGTGAGAGAGTGAGTGAGATGGTGCGATAATCATTTTAAAACTCTTCTCTTGAGAATTCTAATACTAAATACTGATTATTGGTTTACTATGATAAAAAGAAAAAAGCTATAATTATCTGTAGGACCTAACCTATTTACAATTTAGATTTGTATAGATCTCTATAATAAAAATTATTATTTCCTAATGAACTAGTAGCATAACTATTAACATAATGTGACAACTTCCATGAAAGTAGAATTTTGTACAATAATTTGTTGTTATATAAGCACATATCTACCTGATAAATTTAAATGGTTCTCCATTTATTATACAGCCTCATTCGGAGTTCACAGAAAGTAGTCAATTAACAAGTTATTTCATTATGAGACAAGGTCAAAGTTCCTTATAATGGTAGAATAATAAAAAAAAATTTAAATACATATTGGAGTCAAAGTAGTGGTTTTCTTTATAGTCAGTCTTTGACAGTAAATGACCTGACCTGAATTCTTGACAATTTTCATAAGGCAAAACTCTTCCATCATCCGCAGTTTCATATTTTAGTCTAACATTAAATGCAATTTTTGAGCATGTTTGGATCAGTTCAGACATATTATATGTAGCACAGTACACATATAAGTGTAAACATAAGTGACTATATAAAGGAAATGATAGCAACTGCTTTTTAAACAGATAAAAGTAGAATTGAACATAAGCGTTAATTTGAAATGCTGCAAAGTGGTTTGTAATAGACAACTTTATATTTTCTGGAGTGACATTTTTCACTGACAGTTTTTTCAACTTGAAATACATTTTTTCAATATTAAATTATTAGCCTGTAAAAATATCTATTGCTTACAGCACAAGCTATTAAAATATTTTCCATTTTTCTTGTTTAACTTATTTACTCAATACCCAGATTTAAGCTAAATATATTTTTGAACAAATATATTATCCTCTTAAAAATAGGAAGGCAAAATAGGGTTTAAATATTTACATCTATGTTGTGCATCTTTTCATACTAAAACAAGAGGCCTTATATAAGAAACAAAAAGGAAAACTGTTTTCTTTAAACTTGTAAAGGTAACCTCAATGTATGTGGGATGCTAATAATTTAAAAGTTACACAATTTTATGTCACATTCTACAATAAAATATATACATTTCATTTGTACTCAGTATATGCTGTTAATATAATAGCATTCAATGTAGTCAGCAACAGAAATGTTTGTTTAATACTTGCCCCTAATATATGCACATGACATCAGCATTTTAATCTCTCAATATTACCCTAGGCTTCTTTGTTATTATTTTCCTTTAGAGAGAAGTCTGACCTATTTTCAAGGCTTCACTACAGATCACATATGCAAATGTCATCTTTGCTATATTATTTTCATTATGTACATAGATTCTCTGTGCTGGATAAGTTGTACAATGCATAAATTCTAATAAAATTATTTTTCATCTCTATCAGAACACATATACAGATAGTTGAAGATGAAGCAGAGAAAAACCCAGGCACCACCACAGAAATCAATTATAGACTCCGTTCTCATAGGACAACTTTTGCATTAAGTGCTGGCAGATGTCCAGCTCCTGTGAGAAATATACTCCTTCTCCTAACCTTGAGAAAAAGAAACTGTTCTAACAGTGGCACCCTTGACGAAGACTGGCCATTGGAATGGTGGTTTTCTTTACAAAATAGATAGAGGCTTTGGTTTTAATTAAAGATCCTCTATTTTCAGGAGTTGCTGAAGAAATTAACAGAAGCTCGAAGGCAAATGTACTCAGTTTGTAAAGCAGAATTGGTAATAAATAACTCACTATCAAATAGCAATCCTAATTCCAAATCCCAAAGCTGGAGGTGAGTGGTGTTTTGAGTGAATTTATCCTTCAATTTTTTTTATATATACGGATATTTTGTGACCCACTCTTGAACACTCTGCACAGGTAATATCAGTAACTCCATAAATCTCTTTTCACTTAAAATGGAAGTTTGAATTTAAGCCCTGTTCTCTGAGGTAAAGGGTCAGGGGTTTTATCCACTAAGCCACCAAACCCCTTATTTCAAGTATTTTGAGTCCAGGTATTTCTTTGTGACAGAAGACACTCATGAGGAATTATGTGCTGTGCCTGAGGGTGAAGAAACACAAGAAAGACGGCCTTATTAAGAGTACATGTGCTGCAGCTGGACAAATTTTGACCTTCACAATGACACAAAGGCCAAGATGAATGCAAAAGAGTTTCACTGCTGTTAAACTTTGTAGTGAGGTAATGTTTAGGACCTTAAAAAGGAAAAAACTGTTTACCAGTACAGGGAGCATGAAAAGAAGCACACTATTGGTCTTAAGGATACAGAAGCTCAAAGACAGAAAACTTTAAAAATTGTGGGTCAAAGAAGACACTAGGGATATGAAATGTGAAGTGGTTGGTAATCTTGTTTGATACTGTCTGATACTGTTTTTCTCTCATAAATGGTTAAATTGTCAACTGTATTGCTTTTCTTGTCATGGAAACAAGAATGATTATTCCCCAAATAACAATCCAAGATTTTTACAGGTTAACTTTTTAAACCATATTTTCTTTGAAAATAAGTGCAGCAAGATTTAAAGAGAAAAAAAGAGAAATGAACAAATATAAATACTACTAATTCAATCGTATGTTTGTATACTAAGTTAATGTGGCAAAGTATTATAAAAATAAGGTAGAAAGAACCATTCTGTTGTTTTCAGTTCTGTGTTGACCAAAGATCGTTACCTGCAATAGAATTATGAGTTTGTAAAAATGCTTATCTGCAAGTAAAAAATATTGTCATATATATCTTTTAACTTTTACTTATAAATTAAAGTATCTTTCATATTCTCATTAGCGGAATGTTATCTAATTTTCCCTGTTTTCACTATTGTGAAAAACATCTTGTCTTAACTTGAGGATAGTCAAATCCGAAATGTTTTAGTTCACCTTTCAAATCCCAGAGAGCTGAACTGGCTGGAAGACCCAGTGTAATCACTGCTTCTCCAGCTGCCGGAGCTGCCAGTCACAATGACTCATGGAAGTAGCTCAAAGACTATTTTAATCACAAAAATTGAAATAAAATATCAAAGCCACCAACACATGTAAGGAAGCTCTAATATTTAAACTTAATTCATCATGCTACTATGTTTTTAAAAAGATCCTTATAAATTTATCCGATTACATTTGTCAGGACACAAATGTTTCTTCACTTTCAAGTTTTTCTCATTTCAAGTAAAAGCATTTAAACTTGGAAAAATTACATTTTATAATATGTTAATGAAATTTTAATTATTGAAAATCTTACTATAAGACAAGAAATTCTGTACAGTTCCTATATTTCAAAGTATATGATCAGTTTTATTGGCCTAATATATATCCATTATTCTGTTTTAATTATAGCAAGTATCTAATAACTTCAAGTAATTGAAAGGGTTTTTAACTCTCTGATCCAAAACATAGCCACTCTGGTAAACTGGTTATTTTGAGCAAAAGGCAATCTCTCAGTGCTTTTGCTGAAACTGGTGTTGCACTCACTGGAAATACCTTGCAGAAAAGAGAGAAGCAAACAGTATTAAAACTAACAGTTATCATTTGACAAATTGAGTGATTATAAAAACAAAAATGAAACATTGTTAGTCGAAAGTCCAACTAATTTTTCTTACAATCCTCCCTTTTTGTCTCCAAATGTTTGGAGATACTGGAAAAATGATAACACTAAGAAAATACTTGTCTTAAAAGGAAATAAACACCAGAACGCTTGAAGGATCTGATTTCATACCCTGCCCCTTTTCAGACATGTCCTTATTCACTTACTTGATCAACTGATCCTTTACCAGATTTCTCAGTATTAAACTGAAAGTATGGTATCAAAAACTATTTCTGATACCTCTAGTTCCATTTTAACTTAGGAATTCTCTGGAAGACACTTTATTGCCCATGTCTCAGGTTATCTCAATATTTTCGGAATCTCTAATATTCATACACCTTTTCCAACTTCTGACTTCTCAGCAGCAAATGTTTTACATGCTTAAGTAAATTAATTGTACTATTCAGTATAATGAGGATTTTTTAAAAAATTTCTTTAAACTCATATCAAAGCTAAAACTTTATACTTTCTCTAATGGAGATTTAGTGTGATTTAATATCTTATAAAAGAGATGCAACTTTAAAATATATCCCTGATAGTCTTGTGATCTCCAATGCAAATAAGTTTGGACTGCTAATAAATACAAAGCCCATGCACACCTTTATTTTGCACAAGGACCTAGACATTTCATAATATGTACCAAATATCCATTTCTCAAGATGCATAATAAGAGAGTAAATAATAGGTTATGTCTTATAGTAGAGTATTTGTGTCTTCGCTTCTTACTTTGTAATATGCCAATCTTAGTACTAGCAAAAAGAAAGTTTGATGCAGAAGGGAAACAAATCTGACAATTTCTAAAACATCTGTTGAAGACCACTATGAAGCAGCTTTGAGTAGGATTTAAAATGAACAAACTGGCTTTCTATGTTTATCTGTGAGTCTTTCCTAGGCCTAGGCCCCTTGCCTTGGTGATGGGAGCTGATTCATAGTAAGTGAACCTCTGTGAATCACTGGTCCTGGCTGAGGACTGTAGTGGCCTGTGGTGCCAGAGATACCTCAAAGGGCAAGACAAGGCCACAGCTGAGGACACATATCTCTAATCTCAATTAAGTAGACAGACTACAGCTGCAGGCATCTCACTCCTGCAGGTGTCTCACTCCTACCATAAATGTCATCATGGAGATAAGACAGTTCTTCTAAATTGGCATAATTTACTACTTAAAGAAGTCTTTGAAGTGACTCCCAAGTTCTGCTCAATTCCTGCGCTTTCCTCAGTATCCCTTCTCTTTGTTTGAAAATGTAATAAATATGGGCTGCCCAGAGAAGCTCTTTGAGTCATGAACTCTGCAGAGGGTTTTGATCCTCCTGGAGCCCTAAAATCAAACCACTTGTCTCATTTATTTAAACTTTCACCGTACACTCCTTTGAGAGATTAGGCATCTAGGCCAGACCCTGGTAAAAATCTAAGTCATAAACTCTTGTAATTCCTTGTTACTTCTTGAATTCTAGTCCTTCAAATATTCTTTCCTCAAATTTTGCTAATGTGGCCTGGTTCACAGTAACAGATATCTGCTTGTGTTCAATTTCATTTCAGCTGACTTAAAATTTCTCTTCACATATGTATTTAGAGGAAGACATTTAACATGAACTTGTACACATCAGTTATGTTGCAAATATTCTTCAATATTTTCACAAGTCTTTAAAGCTTCTAAGTCTTACCATCTTTAATCAGTGCTCTTCTCTTGTTTAGTAGGTTGATGACCTTTTGCTCTGCAATTAAACTAGATAGCGTTCTCTAATGGAATCTCTCATTCTTTTAAAGCTGCTAATTAAGCAAAGCCACAAAACCTCCCAATGTAAATTTCAATAGGTACTGATAATTATTATCAGTTTAAAAAATGTTGTATCTCAGGGCTTTCAAATAGTCCTCCAAAATACCTGGGGTCAATTACGTGTATTGTGTGACTCAAAACAAACAGACAGACTACTTCATAAATTTCTAGAACCTATTGACTATTTTTATTAATGTATTCCTAATTTTGGAGTCTTTCCAAACTATGCATTTATGTCCTCCTCTTGGATCCTTTCTAAGATCCTATTTCCTGTTCCCTGGAAGTAAAAGTATTCTTTGATGTCTTAAAATTAGTATGGCCCACATCCCTGGCTTACCTAATTTTCACACAAAAATAACAAAATGCTGCAAATATTCTAGGTCAAGTGTTTTTTTTGTATATATCTTATAGAATTGGTCTCACAGAAACCCCACCTGCATGTCAGCTGTATGTGTTACCTTGATGGATAGCAGCAGTACTGTTACCTCTATTTCCCCTTGCTGTGTCTGTTCTTTTATAACTTTATAAGAAACAATAACCTTACATGAAAAAACGTTTCAAAGTGTGAATGGCTCTGTCTCAAACCCACTTAGAGAACCAAGATTTACTGTTATTTTGTGATGGTAATATAATTGAAATTTTAGGGCAATCTAATAATTGTCCATACCATAATTTCCTTGCATGAGATACTTGAAATATATTCTTTGCCTGTTGTAAAATTAGCCAAACTAGTAGAATTTTCACACTGGGAAATGGAGAAAAAACTGCCACAATGTACAGGACTGTAGTAATGTTTTAGAGTCCATTGTATTTTCAAATTCATAAATTTCAAGATTCTTAAATCCACATTATTATCAATGTCCATGTGATTGCTGCCTTATTACATATGATTTACCCCCCTGATAAAGTCAATAGTGCTCACTGACCACCACATAGTAACAAAACTAAAGCTTTAAATATAAGGGACAATAGGTATTCCTGGGCTGATCAACATGCATTGCTATACTTTCTCCACACATTTTATAAACCTTTCTTTATTTTTGATTGATATTGTTGATTACTGAGCAAACACATGAAAAAAGATAAATGAATACAAAAGGGTGCCAAATAATCATTAGATGGATTACACACTGAGCCAAATGGATGTCCTTTAGATTGGTGTTTGCCTCACTTCAGATGGTGTATATGTGCATAGCAAAATAGTTTTAGTACTAAAAGTCAACTAGTTCTTTCCTGACATCTAGATTATCATGAAATTAAGACCAAATTATTTCACATTAGACTACAGTCACCTCATTACCTGCAGGGTATTGGTTCAGACAGTCATGGGTGACACCAAAATTCTCAGATATTCTAGTATCTTATATAAAATGGCATAGTAGTTTCATATAACCAATCCAAATCCTATTTTATATATGAAATTACCTGTAATAATAATCACTACAATAGAATATATACATATATATTGCAATTGTAATATTTTTTAGAGAATAAAAGGTAAAAAGTCAGTCTCTCTTCTCTCTCTCTCTCTCTCTCTCTCTATATATATATATATATATATATACAAAACAGATACAGTTTTTAAAACATTTTTTTAGCCAATATTGGTGGGATCTGTAAATGCAAAGATCCCAAATATGGAGAGGTGTTTGTATTTGCAAGTTTCACCATTTTTGTAATTAAAGTCAATATACCTCAGGAATTTTCCAAAGTCTATGCCATCCCTAGCACCAATTCAGATAAATTTTGCACATTTGCCTCCAGTTTTAGGCTGTAGGTATTTTGGGTGATGATATCAGGTGATTTTACTTGAGTAGTAAAAATTAAACAAATTATTTCTCACTTTGGTATAATTTTATGGATTGAATTAAGCTAAAGAATTCATTTAATGGCACAAATAAACAAATTGCCTGTATAAACCTGGAGTACTCATTAAATTTTCACATTCTATACCAACCTCAATCAGGGCAAATGAATATAAAAGTGTAGAGTTAACAGAATTTAAATGACTCAGAGCAGTATCCTGGCCTCTAAAAATATCTCTAATCAATGATATTCCAAATCCATATGAATTAAGTTTTTTTTTGAGAGAGTTGTTGGTCTGCTTATCCCTATGTGTACCTCTAAAACATGTCCGGAATTGAGAGGATGTGTTTAGACTTTGTGAAAATTTTGATACTGTAGTTCAAACATTATAGGGAAGAGCTAACTAGTATACGCTAAAATTGAACGTGTATTAATGGAAAATCATAATCAGAAATGATGAAGATATTGCAAAGGAGCAGAAACCAAATGAGTTAGTGAAAGAAATCTATGGAATGTAGCTGGATAATGTGTCATTGAATAATGTGTACTATACAAGAATGAAAGATAAACAATGCACACGATAGCTGACTGACTCCTACCTCTTAAATATATGAAAGACTTGAAAAGCTTACATTATTTTTAGCTTTTTTTATTAAGATCAACAAGGAGATGAAGAATAATAATAAAAACTACGACAACATTTTAAACTAGGTGAAAAAAAATCTCAGCCATCATTAATTTAATAGACTTGTTTCATATATAAGAAAACGTATAACCTGAAAATGTTGAAAGCCTTGCATTGTATGTGGAGTTATGAAAAGAACAAATAGCCAACCTTTCTTATTTTTCTGATTCCCACGGCAGTATTTTATTATCACACTGTATGTTACTCTGAAGAATGGCCTGGTGATAACGCCTAAATTGTAGTTTTCTTTCTTTTTTTATTTTATTAGTGTGTGTGTGTGTGTGTGTGTGTGTGTGTGTGTGTCTCCGGGGATCGAACACACAACCTCGCGGCTGTACTCCCGGCCCTAGTTTTTTTGAGGCAGGGTTGCACTATACAGCTCAGGTCAGCCTTGCGCTACATTGTAGCCCAAACTGTCCTCAAACTCACAACGCTCCTCCTACCTCAGCCTCCCAAGTGCTAGGATTAAAGGTGTGCGCCACCATGCCCGGCTCTTTCTTTATTCTTATACTGGTCCATTATGTTGACTTACATAAGACTGAGACTCTTATATCACTGTTTCCTTCCTTTGGTTTTGGATGAGAATTAGTTAAACATAAAATATACATGATATTTGAAAGGCAAAACTGAAGCAGCAGCCTATAAACTTGTAGAATGCTCACAGTTAAACTCAATTACAAACGTTTGGAGAAATGTCCGTGGTTGGTCTGCACGCGGGTTGCGTATGAAGTTCAACTCAGCTGCTGATCTTGTAGACTCCAGCCGTCATAAGTTGCCGGGCAGATCCTTGGTTGCAGACCCAGTCTGCAGGAGTTACACAGAGGCAGACGTTTTCCAAAAGCATAAACACATAGTCGATAAAATACTTTGAGCAAATAAAAGTAAACAATAAATCAAATACAACTATGAGTATATAAACAAACCATGGAAAATAAGAGGATCATTGAATTGAATGTTGCAGATTAGGTATTCTTAAATTTTCATTAAATGAGTGTGTCCATCTCGCTTCATGGGAATTTTTCTAGTTACTTATTGGTAACTTGACATTTGTTTTAATTGATACACAAAAGCATAAGAATTGCACATATTAATTGGGTAGTATGCATTGTTTTGATGCATGTTCACATGGTGTAAGGTTAAATCAGATTAAATAACTGGAGGTTTTTATCAAAATGCAGCTTGCCAGATATACTGAATTTAAATTTTGAGAGAGGAGCCCTAGAAATTGATATTTTGAAAAAGCTCTCCAAATTGTCTTGATGAAATCTAATTTATAAATATCTGGCTTTAAAAGAAAATCTAATTCATTGGTCATGTGATTTTAGACATATTAAATGAGAAATGTTAAGGTGAATTTTGTCATTTGCCTCTAATGTAAAAGTGCTGTACGTGATCAACAGCACTTTTTACCACACAGATAGTGAGGGGCAGGTGTAGTAGATAAGGTCTACATGTATATGTGTGTTGTCCTTCTAAAAAGTAAAGAGACAGATGCGGTTATAACCTGCAAAATGTACTCTAATTCTTTTTGCCCTTTATGTTTACATTAATTTTTAAACTTTGAAAATTATTTTAAATATTATACCAAAACCAAGCTAAATTTTCTATAAATGTTAAAGGTTGTTTATAGCTGCATAGTTTGTAATAGCTAAATCTTGGAAACAGCACAAATGCCCATCAACCAATGGATGGATAATGAAAACGTGGGGTTTTTCTTATACAGTGGAGTGCTACTCACTTACAAAGAAGGATAATCTCAAGACATT
The DNA here is from genome assembly GCA_004363535.1 of Dasyprocta punctata. Classification (NCBI taxonomy): domain Eukaryota; kingdom Metazoa; phylum Chordata; class Mammalia; order Rodentia; family Dasyproctidae; genus Dasyprocta; species Dasyprocta punctata. The sequence goes on from RJWM01000245.1 coordinate 79,502, forward strand.
TCTAGGTAAATGGATGCATCTTAAGACCACACACTTAAGTGAAATAAATTGGACCCACATGTGTAAATACCTCATAGTTTCTCTGGTATGAGAAACTGAAATGTGAATAAGGACCAAAATGTATAATAGATATTGTGAAATAGTGAAAAGAATTTCAATTCAAGGTCGGTTTGGGCTACAATGTGAGCAAGGCTGGCCTGAACTACGTACTGTGACCCTGTCTCAAAAAAAATAGTGCCAGGAGTTTGGCTCAGTGGCTTAAGTGCCTACCTGGCAGGCATGAGGTTGTGAGTTTGATCACCAGTACAAAAAAAAAAGTTCAAGTGTGAAGGAGAACTAGAGAGGATGGGGAAGGAGGATAGGAAGTAAGTGAAAAGAAAAAGATGAGAAAAGGAAAGCATGGAAACAGAGCTTTTGTACATAGGGAGGGCAAGAGAGTTTGAAGGAACGGTAGGGAAATGGTGGAAAAAAGAATCAAGATGTATCATGTACAGGTACAAATTCCTTATGATTAATATGATCATTATGTATACCTAAACTGTGCCAATGAACTTAATTTTAAAAAAGAAAGTGAATGCCAATCAAACCCAACGAAAAATGTTAAATACACTGGAAGTTTTACCATACATAAAAATAACTAAAAGATCAATAATATAATAAGATTAATAATGTAAGATAAATTCTTGACTAATCACAGAAGTTATGAAAATTAAATTATTTCAACATTGAAGAGTCCCTTCTAATTAGAGAAAAAAGAAATATGCTGTGGCAAAATCATAATACCTAGAAATAATAAATGTTTGAAAAATGCAGCTGTTAATACTTTTAATTAGTAAAGCACAAATAAAGTAGGAAAATAATTCGTTTTCAAACAGAAATTCTGTTACATAATTTAAGTACATGAAATGGTATTAGAAGAATGTTGAACATTTGTTTCTGTATCAGCTGCATAACATTTGAATATTGAACATTTGTTTCTGTATCCTATGACATAACCAAATGATCAACTAAATGATAAATGTGAATACTGTGTTCATACTAAGAAATTAGCCAATTTAGGAATGATGCAGTGTAACACATGACGAGATTTATAATTTTAACAACACAGAGTTTGTACGTAAGAGTAATTCAGTAGACATAATGTAGATAATAATACGAGGTATAATGAGGAAAGTGATTTAAAGAAATAAGTTAAAGCAGAATGACATAATAAACAACTTTTTAAACTGTAGTTGTTATTGAAAAAATGTATTTCTAGCCAAATTAACCTTTTTTACCTTTTCTGGAGGATTATAATCCTCTTTTATATGACTAGTGTTAATATTTGGCAAAAACAGTGTAAATAACTGTGATGAAGATAATTCAGGATTATCAGAATGAGGACCAGATGTGGAAGTTAATATTTTGCCATTAAGACAACAACCTTGTCCAGTGGTTTAGAATTTTTTAATTCATCATTTTGTTCATTATTTACACATGTCTCTTGGCAGCTTGCCAATCATAATGTATGCATAGAGACAAGATCCATATAATTAGCAGTGAATGACCTATTTTGGCTGAAAATCTCTCTTCACTACATCAGAAATGCTTATTTTGAGGCAACTATTTTTGATGTAATTCTTTCTGGGTATATCTGTCTCTATTGAACTTAAATGTCCATAACCAAAAACATATTATGCATTTTTCCTAACATTTTTTGATTGCTGTTTTTAAAGGTACTGGGAGACTTGGGCCACATTCATTGCTTCTCGTAGAATGTTTGCTAATCTTACAGGCCAAAATATTTGCTATAACCATCAAGAAAAAAAAATAGCGCTGACTTTCAGTGACTTATAGTTGACCATATTTTCCTGTTTTATTTTATGTGTTTTGAGTTGCATATGTACTATATTTCATAGTAGATTTTAGCACAGGATCCAGATGTTCCTGACACATCTATTTCCATACCTTTATATAAATGAACTTCAAATGATTCTGGCAACTGCAGGGACTGCATTAGTCACAATAAAAGGTACATATTTTTGTCTTGTCTACACAGGAACCATCTATGTATAACTAGATGTCGAGTAACTAGTCATTTTTTATGTGTCCTTGAAACGATGTTATTTACATACTACTGATTTGCTATGCCTGGCCATCTGGTTATAGATGAAGTGCTGTAGTGACTCTATTTTTATTCTATTTGCCTTTGTTTAAAAGGACTTTCTAAACATTACCAATACCAAATGTTCTGTGATTGTTTATGCTAATAGCCTGGAAAAGTATTATATGTTTATTTCAGGTCGTTGTATAATACATTTCTAAATTTACATACCCTCAGGTTTTCAGCCAACTTTGTAAAGTGATAAAATTAAATAAATGTTATGGTGTTTTATAGTTGTTGTATGACACACATTATTTCTTAATAACTGTGAGAAACTGTAGAAACACACCACCTGTTCATTCTCTACTTAAAATCCAGCCTGGTAGTTAAAAGCTCAGGAAAAGCAGTCAGGAATGTTTTAGGACAAGAAAAGATTAAATTTATAATGAAATGAGGGAATTTGGACAAGATGTAATACATTTAATACTAATTTTTTATCTATACAGTGAGGATAATTATACTATCTATTTATATAATTATATAGGTTAAATGTAATTGATAATGGCAAGTAAATTAACCATATCCTATAAAGGATAGGCTATATATCACCATTGTATCACTTTTCACTATAAATATACTCAAAATTTAATATTGATATAAACTATTAATATATTTTTATAATGGGTTTATAAAAGATTACAGGAAGTTTGTGACATTATGTTCTACAGTTTTAGAGTACTATTAAATATTTGACAAAAATACAAGAATATACCCATGACCAACGTGTATTTAGAATTCACAAAGTACTTCTAAATATTAAAATATAAATGTAATATTTTCATAAGTTCACAGGAAAGGTTCACATACACAATCTCATTCAAAAGAAATGCACAAGGCCAGGAGTTTGGCTCAGCAGCTTAAGCACCTGCCTGGTAGGTGCAAAGCCATGAGTTCGATCCCCAGTGCCACAAAAAAAAAAAAAAAAAAAAGAAAAAAAAAAAAGAAATCCACAAAAGGTAGACCATTATCCATGCGGTCACAAGATATTCAGTTGAAATCTTACTGTCTTGGTGAGTATTTGAACTTATCATAAGACAAATTGGTCGGTGGTGCCAAGAATTTTGGTTCGTTGACACCCTTGCTAATACTTGTTTTTTAATAGTTTTAAATCTGCTGTATGTGAGAGGACAACACATAGCTTCCATATGAATCACTCTGACAATGTGCAAACTTTAATAGGTTCCCATACATTTATTCAATATACATGTATCATATCCTCACAACTGTTTCCAATGTTTCTGTGGAAGATGACTAGTCACATTGAAAAATTATAAAACCCATGTGCACAGTAGCTTTTAGACTTATGAATGTCACTCAAATTCTTGGTTTTTAAATTCTTTCATTTTTTAAAGAAAGGACAGCAATAATATCTCCTTTGTTTAGTTATGGGAAAGCTATCAAGCAGTTAAAACAAAATCTGAAACAAAGCAAACATGCAAAATGTTTGTTATAATTATGTTTTTGCTCATTTTACTGAACATCCTCTTATCAATATATTTAAATTTGTTATAAACCAGTAAGACACTTTTAATTATAAACATTGCATATATCTTGTCATTTTGTGTCTTTTCTATCACATTTTTTATTCTCTAGGGAAATTAATTCATTTAGTGAAATCTTATTTTGTGATTAAATTTCAAAAACTTTTACAATCTAATTGACCTCAGATTTTTTCTGTAAAGGTAAAAAATCAGTTTACTAATGTTTAGTGTGTAGAGGAAATATCAACCACTTATAAATGGATGCAGACCATTATGGTGTCATATGAGATATTTCAACTTTCTCAACCGGTGTAGCACCTTTTCTGAAATATAGTTTATTTATATGGAGGAACATAAGCGTCTATTCTCCCTTTTCTTTTCACTACCACATCGCTTCTCATCTATTTTCTAGCTAAAAACCATCCACTCTTGCCGTATTATTATTTTCTTTCTTCAAATTTTTCAGTATTATTGGACAGTTGCTGTTCCATATGAATTTCAAAATTGACTGCTCAACTCAATACTAAATTCATTTAAAATATTCCCTTAGATTAGATTTTAACAGGGAAAAATGTAATATTATTATATTAACTTTTCCTAAATGATGAAAGATTTTTCCCAATCTATATAGCTGTATTTTTTCAATAATATTTTATAATCTTCCTTGAATTTTTGCATTTTTGTTAAATTTATTCCTAATTTCTGTGTTGCTAATACAAATTGGATTATTTCTCGCATGTTAAGTTGTAACATGTATTACATTGCCATACAATAATGCTGTCAAGTGTTAGTTTTTCTTTCACTTAATAACTTTATGTTGCATTAATGCAGAAAATGAGACAAGCACTCTGATTGTGTGTGAGAAAAATATGATCTCTCCCTAAATTTTATGATTTCTTTTCACTGATGAATTAAGATGTCCTATAAATTCAGTTCAAGAAACTCAGAAGGACAGAAAACTTTACACATGGAGTCTAACATATGCCCTTTGTTGAAGTATCCTTACATAATACAAAAAAGTCTGTTATTACATGCAAAAAATGATTAAATATCAAGATAACAGAACCCGATGAAATCCAAAAGATTGTTCTTGCCGTTGCTCTGTTGGAGACATTTTTAACCTACTTCGAATTCACTTTAAAATTGCTATTTCAGGTAGGATTTGAATTGATACTTCACAGATACTTCTCTGAGGTTTGGAGTCACCCTAATGCTTGCTGTTACAATAACCATGAAAAAGTGTTAATATCCATCAGGAGGCGAAAGTTCATTTTTGCTTTCTATGTTTTGTTTTAAATTTCTAAGTAGCAGAATTTAGTAGAAAGTTGATTGCACTGGAATTTTGGAAAATATATTCTTTAGGTTTGAAGTTACAACAATAGAGAGAACACGTGTGCTACATGACGAAAGGCAGGCATCTTAAGGTTCAGTCTTCTCTGAAATAAGGACATCCTCTTCTTTCTTTAGTTGATTATGAATATGTTTAAGTCATGGTATGATATCTAATTATAAATACAACTGTCTCACATATTTCATATGTTCTTTGGCCTATTCGTTTGGTTTTCAATCTGTATATATGAAAATTAATTTTATAAGTTTTTATGAGTTAAATAAATGAATCTGAAAAAAGAAGAGAGGTGGAGAGAAGGGGATAAAAGAATTAAAGTGTGTATGTACATACAGTAGTTTTCTACAGTCAAAGTAATCATTATCCACCGAAATATGTATCAATAAAAGTAAAAAAATTCTGAAAATAAATTTTATTCTCAATTTATCTGCTAAGATAATGTATTATGTGAACCTGTTCTGATGGTGATGCATGTCTTTAGTCTTTCAGTACATTGCCTTAGTAATCATGTGTAATTTTTACATAGTACTGATTTTTTATTGGTCAATATTTTCATTGCTACTTTTGCATAGTTTTCGCACTTGATGGTGACTAATATGGTATTTTAATTTATCCAATCTCAGATTAGTTATACACTAACACTTTAATAATCTAGTACAATATAATGACAATAGTCCCCTCATTATTCTCTGATATAGTTTTATGGCACAGGATTATATATTCATTAAAGTAAATGAGTGGAGCTTAAATTCTGTGATTTCTGGTTTGGGGAGCAGAGAGAAAGAACCAAAAAGAAATATTTGATGAATCATTTCATTTTAAAGTATTATCTTACATATGTACTTTGTGTAATGTATGCACACAACATACATGCACATGCATACATGTTTACTAGTAACTTTCTAAAAACCTGTATTCCTAAGAATGGGCTCATTTGGAGATTTTAATAATTCACCAAATTTCCTCCTTTTGTGCTGTTTTCTATTTTATTTATCCTGTAGTTTTTATTCCTTATCTCTACAATATTTAGTTTTATTCTGATACTTTTATTATAATTTTAGTAGAATATTTAATTTATTGTCAATATTCCTTATATATATATATATATATATATATCCGTATATGTATGTGCATGTGTACATTTTAGAGGAACTTAACTTCTTGTATTTTCTGCTTACTAATGATATAGCTCTAGTTCATGATTTTAATATGTAGCAAACCAATTGTCTCCCAATTAAAATGATTTGTTCAGCTCAGAAATAATGTACTATTGTATTTTAATTCTTCAAATGTAGGGTTTTCTACCATCTATTGTATTTGCTTTTATTTCATCAATTAAATTTTACCTTATGCAGAAAATGTGGTCTTTATTGTATATAGACTTTAATAATATTATGATCACTTAATATGTACAATTTCTTTATTATTAAAACCATTCCATCCATTGTTTGTATGTATTTCTCTGTATATACACATATACACACAGAGTGTGATCAATATACATGGTGAATATTCACATCACTTTTTGAAAAAAAAATCACAGTAACAGACATGTTGCCATTAATCTATTTTAAAATATTCCTCCTTTCTCAAACATATTTATCTTATCTTGCCAATTTTTGCAGTAGTTCTGAAGGTCCACTTTTGTGTTTTCATGAGGTGTGGTCAAAACTTTGGTGAATCCTGCTGCCAAATGTAATCCAACAGGAAAGCTGTGTTGTAGAAGATCCTCTGACCCCGCCCCCCCAGCCAGTATACTTCAGTTTCTTGGGTTCCCAGTTAATAGTTCTGGTTACACTTCTTGTTACTTTTATTTCTTAGAAACGGTCACTGTGATGCATAGTTGGTAACTATGATGAATAGTTTAAGACCCAATCCCCAATTGACAAGCCATTCTGCCTCTGTATTCCCTGCTTGCTTAACCCATATAAGCTCTAGACCCCCAGAGATCAGTGCTTGGTATTTTGGGAATGATCCCAATCAGTGTCCATCAGTGTAAATAAATCAGCCTCCAAATCCTGGTTGTCGTTTGGGTGTTTCTGTTTGCCACAGAAGCTGCCTCCTAAAATATTGCAAGGTGTCCTCATTCACCTTATTAACCAGATGTGGCACTATGCAACTTTGGCTCTCCTGAAGTCAAAACGACCATAACCAGTTAAGAATTTTGAATACATTCAGGACTTCAAAGTAACTAGAATAGCTCAACCAAAGAAACAAAAGAAACTCTCTCACAGAAGAGAACTTCCAAGACAGCTGCAGAAAGTGGGAGAAATGTGCGACTGTGTTTGAGAGGAGAAGAAGGAAATTAATAGTAAGATGAAGTGCATTTGAAGCAAAAGAAAGACTTTTGAAGGAGAATACAATGCATCTTTCTCTGTAATAATGTTTAAAATGTAAATGCACACCTCGTTTTTGGCCACATGTAGTATATATAGTTCAGAATCCTAAGCTCTGTTGCCATTTACTGCAGGCACTGTTCTCCCTGAATTCAACGCCATTCCCCCTGTGGTATTTCTATTTTTTATTTGTTTGTGTGTTCTCTTTGTTTACTTCGTGTTTTGGCCGTTTCTGGTATACGCTTTTGTTTTAAATCATTTTTACCAAATTCATGCATTGTTACTTATATGGATTTAGAGCAAATGGATGATGGTAGGATTTAAACTTTCTATTCTTTTTATTTATTTATTTATTTATTGAACCAGGAATTGAAATCAGGACCTCGCCTTTGCCAGGCAGGTGCTGTGCCTCTGAGTTATATCCCCAGCCCTGCCTTAGTAATTTTTGCACTAGAAAAATTGTTGTGTAATTTTTGTAATATCATTTTCAGTCACTATTTATTTGCCTATTTGTGTTTTAAGAGATGGTCTGACTGTACAGTATTGGTCAGATGGGTCTTTAAATTACAAGCTCAAGAGATTTTCCTGCCTCAGCCTCCCAAGTCTCATTTTATTTTTCTTGCAACTTTTTAAACTCAACCTTGCATGAACATGTAGTCACATGTGCAACTTTAGCCAAAATTCAATGTGCTATATTCTCTATGACTCTTGATCGTCTTGTTTTGGATTTGAATAATCTGCAATTAAGCTATTCTAAATTATTTCATAGATTTCCAGTAGTATTTTATCTATTTTATAATTTTCAACTAGCAACTTAGAAATATCTATAAATAAATATATAAATTAGTTTCTGTCTTATCAGTTTTCATATTTTAAAAATTATTTATATTATTATTCCTCTCATAACTATGTTATTTTTGTCAGTGATTGTAAAATCCTAAAAAAAGTTTAGTGAAAATTTGCCAAGTTACATGAATTTGAAAATAAAAAGAATACATACACCTCTCTACATCTCTTAATCTCCAAATATAGTAACTTTATACTCTCTAATGTTTGAATGTTATTCTGAAAATTATGACTGTTACCATAATTCTTAGATTAAACATCACCGTTGGACAAGCCAATCTCATGATGTTTACAGTGATTCTAGAACTGTTTCAAGATTCTCACACAAGCAATGGTAAACCTGCCTCACTGATTTAAAGGCACATGAATGATGTGAATTCAGACATGTGTTCATGAAAACAAACACTGAATTGAGAATTTATTTTTACCATTGCACAAAATGATCAGTAACATTAATTCCACAGAAATAAAAACACTTATTTTTGAAGTCATGCTTTCATCATATAAGGAGCCATCTTCTCACTTATAATAGCAACTTGTTTCTTTCTAAACAAAATGCACACTATTGTCAAGTTCCATTATATTTTTAGAGCAAAAATTAAATGAAAAATATTAATGATTTAAATCTAGTTTTCTTTGGCTCAATAATTCAACAATTCTTTAATGAATAGGGATAGATTACAATTCCAAAGAACCTTATAGAATACTGATTTTTTAATCAGATTTTTAGAATTTAACTAGTATCAAAAAGAAGTATACATAAGTCATTAAATTGCATGGTAGGGTTTAGTACACTGACAAAGAATCAGAGATTCTTCCTGTTGTTTTATTTATATGTGTGTGACAAATCATAAAATATACCAAATTGGACTGAAAGACCTGTCAAACCTTGTTTGTAGCCAAAATTAACAAATAGTGTGAACTTGGGCTAATTTTCCTTTTATCATTCATAAGATAAGGAAAGAATATTAAAATATGAGACAGTTCTTTCTTCTGTTTATGTTCTATGTATGCCTAGAGCAATCTAGAACATCTGGAGGAAAAAAAAAAGCAATTCCATACAGTGCCACTTTGGTGACCTATAGTATCTTCAGGAAGTCCAATGAACAGAAGTATGAAATGAAAAAATGAGAAGAGGATTGAAATGTGAAATATTTCTTTCAATTACAAATAAAACTGTAGGTGAATCAATTATTTCAGAAGTCAAAATAAAGTAACATAGAAGTCAGTGCAGACTACAAATCACATTACAGGCGTAGTTGTGGATAAATTTCCTACACAATCAATTGCATTTCAAAGAAGCAGTGAAAAATGTTATTAGTTACCAAAATCTGTCTGCTCCAGTGAGAATTACAACCTTATATAAATGAATCCAGTGGATCTTTCTATAAAGAAAGGAATCTGATTTCATTAAAATGGATTCAGCCTGTGGCATGCTGTGGATGGTCGTGGCCCAAGTTCCAGCCTGCTGGGACCAGCCGACCCTGCTATCAGTGTCAGTCAGAGAGAGAGAGATTTTTCTTTGTGTACCAAGGAGCTTCAGGCCCCTGTGCAGGTAGGACTGCAGCAAAACACTGAAAGCCAACTGCTGCCACAGAGAGACTAGCCAGAGACTCACTGTATTTAAAGGGCCCAAGAGCTGCAGGAAGACAGAGTTCCTGCCTCTTCTAAGTGGCATGTATGAAGAGATACCTGATTTAGCTGTTCTGGTAGCCCACAGGAAACTTGTTACAGACCACTGCAACAGAATGTGAAATAACAGTTTTCATCCTTGAGTTTAAGAAGAGGAAGTAAAAACTTAAAATTCCAAGTTTCCCCGATAACCAGGTATTATATTTCATTTATGAAATATTTTCTTTTATTTTACCAAAGCACCAACATTTCTCACAGAATCTCAACAACCTATCTTCTGACAAGTAGTAAAAAAGTAGTTGTGTAGAAAAAAACAAACCTGATAACAGGTACGGAAGCAGCAACTAAAACATAAGGATTTTGAACTCTGTAATGCACAGTTTGGGGACTTAGTTTCAAAATTTGATTTGATCCACTTAGTAGTGATTTGAATTTATAGAACTTCATAGACTTTCTGTTCCCCAGCTTCCACATCTGCGAGATGTAGATTGTTTTCACATTTTGTAAAATTCAAATAAGATTTTTATATTGTGTTGGCCAGTAGCTAATACTTAGAAATGCCTCAGAACATATTTGATGTTATTTTTGTATATCACTAGATTTTATGCTGATTCTGAATTATCATTCAACTGACTATACGTGAGTATCATAGTCAAGATATCCACTGTCTTTCTTTGCAATGATTCTGTCCTCTTCCTGCACGGCAATCACATCATTTTCTCTCATACGATTTATACTGGAATGCAGTTATGCCATTTGTTTGTTTTTTGAATAACAAATCCAGCTTATTTTACACCTATTGATTATAGAATATCAATTGATGAGTTATAATTATCTCATTATTGCAAATGGAAAATATACCGTGAAACTTTGTAGCTTCAAGAATTGTAACTGGAAAGCAATCAAGACACAGAAAACTTGTTTTAACATGACAAGAATCTGCATTAACAGAGAAGTACAAATAAAGATAAACTGCTGGAAATATTTATGAATCAAACTCATATCTCATCAGTATCTTGAAAATGACATATTGAAATGAAAAACTTATTCTTACTGTAAATTCACTCTTCACTCTCTTGCATGTCCTATAAAATCACATGGATGAATATTCTATTACTTTTCATCCACACTTGTTTGAACCAAAACTTCACGAGTTATATAATATTTAAATACATCTACAAATGTATTTTCATGCCTATGAGCATTTATTTAACAGCTATTTAACTAATGCATATCAGGGGATTTAATTTCTATTTAAAATAAACTAAATATATTGGTTAAAGATTAACAACAAATGATTTTTTTCTGTGAGGAATTTATACTTATCACAGACAAATGTAAACCCATATATAGTACAATTAAAAATTCTAAAAAATACTATATAAAGCACAAGAAAGTGATAAAATTTAAAAAGAATCTATGAAGTCATTTGGAGATACAAAGTGAAGAGCTAAGTGTTATTTATTCTGCCTGGGACACACCATCCTACCTTGTTACATCATCTTTTCCCTAGTTCTTTACACCTCTGTTCTAACATACTTCTAGGCCATCAATTAAAAAATAACAGCCTTCTGCCATATCAAGAAGGGTAAACCTCCTTAATTTACTTATGTCTCTTACTTATTACTTTCAGTTATTATTTATAAATATAGCCTATTATCTTGTATATATTTATGTAAAATTTTCTTGCTTATTATTTAAAAATAGTTCTATTTAATATTATTACACATGAAAGCTGGCTCATCTAAATTTCTTTTCTCTACAACAAAGTAAAGAACACCAGAATGAACATCCAAAAAGTAAGAGATACTCTGGTTTACTGCTGTGACCCAGAAACTGGAAAAACTAAAGATATATTAAATTCTCAAAATTGTTACTGAATGAGAGAAAATGGGGTGTATGCACAAAAAATAAGAAAAGGCTGAAGTGTTAGAGGTAAAATGGGATTAAAAAGTTATAAGTACAAAATATAATATTTAATATAATGCAAAAAAGAAAGACCAAATAATTTGGAGAATTTGGAGATTATTTGGGAAATAAAAAAGTTCTGTGCCTAGAATACAGTGCAAGCAAAAGTTTCAAGAGAAGCTGGTGTTTTGCTCAGTTGTCCTGAAACCTGCACCTTAAAGAATGAAGTGGTGTTTTTTGTTTATGGCTTCAAGGGATGTGGTCCATGGTTAGCTAGTCCAAGGCAGGAATAGCATCAAAGTGTTGCAGAGCAATGTTATTCATCTAATGGTGATGGGAAAGTGGATCAGGAAAACTCTGCCAAACAGAAAGGGGAAGGGCAAGATAGAGTACCCAAGGTCATTGCTTCATTACCCACACAGACCCAGAAATGTACTTTACTATCTCTTAGGCAGTTTACAATCTAGTTGAAATGATGAGCCAGTTTAACTCTTAACGTTGGTAATACATGAAGGGCAAATTATTTCAGTTTTCCTAGGAAATTTTTACATTTGCATTAAGCACATTCTAAATCCATTAGACTAAATGTTTTATTAACATGATAATACAACCCCATTTACTTAATTTATATTTAGTAATACTTACTTCAGGTTGATAGACTTTTGAATTGATTACAGTTTAGATCAAGTAAAAATAAGACTGCTGAAATGTATATTAACAAGTCTCCATATATTTTATTTCTCTCAATTAACAAAGAAGTGAAAGCTGAGTCATACAGCAAACGAATTTCTACGTTCATAAGCAACTACAAGAGCCACTCATGAACTGCAGAGGAAAAGAACAAGAAGTCAAGAAGAAGTAAGTCCTCCTTGTGTACAAGCACTATGTGCAGGCTACTGCCACCTTGGGACAGCCAGACCCCAGCCTTGTCTCATGAGTCAGCACCATTGGTGAACTGCAAGGGAAGAGAAGAAGAAGTGAAGAGGAAGCAAGTCCTCCCTGCAAACCAGCACCATGCATGGGCCACCACTGCCTTGGGGACAGCCAGACCCCAGCCTTTTCCCATGAGTCAGCACCATTCATGGACTGTAGGGGAAGAGAACAAGACATCAACAAGCAGCAAGCCCTCCCTGTGAACCAGTACCATGTGCAGGCCACAGCCATCATGGGGATGGCCAGACCCCAGCCCCTTCTGGCACGTGGGCTGGGAAACAAGAAGAGCCAACCACCACTACCCCTAAGCAACCGAATGATCCAGAGAAACACAGGTTGTAATGGTAGCTATTGAGGTGAAATGCAATTTGATGCCTGCGGTGTTTGGTGTTTCACTGACTTTGTAGATGTAGGACTGGAGGTCTGATCATCTATTGAGAGGATCACAGTACACAGTGTGGCATCTATACCGGATCTCCTTCTAGAACTGGTAGCCATTGTTAATCCCTTATTATCTTGTTTTGAAGTCCAGTATCATTTTAATTGTTTTGTTGGGTTGGGTTTTATTCTGTTTTGATTTTGTTATATCCGATGGCATGGGTGGTTATTTCAAGGATAGCAAGACATACTATGGCAGCCATTTTGGATTTACTCTTGTCTTGTTTTAAGGTTTTTATTGCATTCATTGTCTTGTTTTTATTTGTTCTATCCTGTTTTGTTTGATTTTTGCTATGTCTGAAGTTATCTACAGCTATTTTGGAGACAGCAGGAGGCATGATGGTAACCGTTGTTGATTTTGTATTGTTTTGAAGTCCTGTGTCACTTACACTGGTTTGTTTTGATTGGCTTTGTTCTGTTTTATTTTACTTGGTTTTGTTCTCTTTAAAATAAAATAAAATAAAATAAAATAAAATAAAATAAAATAAAACTACAACAGAGTTCTCCAAAGTAGTCCACTAGCATTTCCAACAGCTCTGTGACAGGTTGTCTTATTTACTAATCTCTCATTGCTGAGACAAAATATCAGCCAGTCACAGTTAAGGTTTAATTAGTTCACAGTTTGTAGAGGTTTCAGTCAAGAATCAAGTGTCTCTAAACCAGGGTGGCATGGCCAGGGGCAATAGTTCAGGGCAGCAGAAGACAGCAAAGCAAGAAGAGCAAAAGGAGGGAGAACAAGTCTCTTTTCCTCACTTATATTGTATTCAGACTACCTGCCCTTACCTGGGTGTAACACTCACACCATCTCCCTGCCCTCTTCTTGCACAGGCTCAAGATATTTATAAAGTGAGGAACCTGGCCACCTGCTGAGTCACTTAGTTAAACTTCTAAATTCTCAAGTTGACACAATGAAACAGCAGAGCTCCTGCCCTCAGTGTGACTGGGCTTAGGTGCTATTCTTTTGTGAAACCTCTGGACTTCCTCTTAAGCATTGCTTCCACTGCAGATCCTTCATCCTTCTGGCACAGATCCTTCACCCCACCCATGAAGACTTTCTCACTTCTGCCACTGGCCTTTACACATGATGATACTTGATACCACCTTGCATGAGGCATTGCTCTGGGCTGTAAACCTTCTGCTGGAATCCTGCCGGATTTCACCTTGGAATCCAGGCCCTCAGCTGAATTCTTCCGGTCTCTAGCATGCAGACATTGTCAGTCACTTGCTGTCTCCCACATTTGACTCTAGTAAGCACTGACTAAAAAAATTACACATTTCTCCTTTTAGATTTCTCACCCTTATTTCATGCATTTTTTAAATGTGGCACTGGGAATTAAAGCCAGAGCCTTTGCGGTGAGTTACAACCCTAGCCTTTTATTTTTAAGAGATAGGTTCTCATTAAATCTCCAAATTACCCAGGGTGGGCTCAAACTTGATATTTTCCTGTATCAGCTTTGCACATTTCTGAGACAACAGGTGTGTTTTCGTTAGATTTACAGCCTCTATAGATATCCAGATGTATTTTTAAGAAGAATAATGTTTGGACAATATGAAGCAGACAATGAAGAATACAATAGCCAATTATTGTGGACTGGAGCTGTATTTCTACCAGTCAAGGGAAACCTATGGCAGACAACAGCCAGGCAGTATAATGGACAAAGAAATTTCTACTGTGCATGTGATGCCTTGATTTTAGATGTCCACACCCATAGAAGCATAACAGAATACAAAGCATCTGTTTCAGATAATTGTGATATCAATGGCAAGACACTAACATAGATTGTTACAGCAGTAGTTGAGTCACTACTCTTATGAAGATTTAGAATCTGGAAGTATTTTGGAATTGAGTCATCAGCTGATACTGGATGAATTTTGAGACACAGTATAGAAAAAAACTGTATTTCTTTGTAGAGAATGTTGGCAGAAATATCAGTATTAAGTGGAACTGTGATGAGGGTACAAATAGTAGAGAGGATAACTAACTAGAGAGTTTCTATTGTTTTAGAAACCACATATATCTTCATGAGCACAATGTTGCTAGAAATTTGAATACTAAAGTTGCTTTGGATCAGGCTTTAGGTGTGATTGAGAAAATAGTTATTGCACACTAGAGAAAAATGATTTTGTGATTAAAACAACAGAAACCTTGAGTGAATTGTGTGCTATGTTTAGATGGAAAGTAAAATTTCCAAATGATAAACTTGGCTACTTAGCTGAGATTTCCAAGCCGAGTGTAGAAACTATGGCCTGGTAAGCATGTGTGACTTCTGGTTGATGTGAAAGAAATGACACAGATTAAGAAAGAAGTTTTAAATAAAACACAACCAGTATTGTCAGCCTATACTAAAAAGAATAGTACTGGGGTGGGGGGAAGGAAAGAAAGATTTCAAAGGCATAAACATCAATGTGGATAGGATGGGGAGTAAAGCCCCAAATGAGGGTCAACATATCAGGGCTGACACCCTGGAAAGAGAAGCATAGTACTGATGAATATTGGAGCTAGCAGAACCTCCAGGGATTAAAGGGTGAATCAAGTCCTACTGAGTTACTCCAAAACCTCATATCTAAAATTTGGGATGGCATTTTGGGTATGCGTAGGGTCATACATTTTTGATTCTTCCAATATATCTCTTCTTGGTTAATGGGGAAATGGTGTAGCTATATGGCAAAAGGGAAGATTATACTGAGTTAAATGGACACCCTTCAAAATTTAGACCTACTTATATGTATGTAACTTGACTTGAAAATATTAATTGAAGTGTTTTCAAGTGTAATCAAATTAAAATTAAGTCATACTGGTTTAAGGTGAATTATAAATCTAATATGACTGGTGTTCTTAGAAGAGAAAAGGTCCATGGTGTAGCTAAGATGTGATATACTTGCATAGCCACTATATCGCTTTATGTTTGACACCCAGCACCACAGAAAGTAAGGGGACAGAGAGAGAGAGAGAGAGAGAGAGAGAGAGAGAGAGAGAGAGAGAGAAAGAATGAAGGAAAGGAGGGAGGAAAGAGAAGGATGATGAAGAAGAAAAGGACAGAAGGAGGAAAAAGAGCAGGAGGGACCAGAGGAGAAAAGACAGAGAGTGTCTTGGTTACTTTTCTTTCATGCCTGAGACAAAATACCTGATGCCCAAAATGAGGGAAGAGAAGGTTTATTTAGTTTATAGTTTTTGGAGGTTTCAGTCCATAATCAGGTGGCTGCAAGGCAGAGTGGCATGGCATTGGGGCAACACATCAGTGCAGCAGCCAGAGCAAAAAGGGGGAAAAACAGGCCTGTATTTTTCTTTTATATTATATACAGGCCACCCTCCCCCTCCAGGGCAGGACACAGCTCTCACAAAATCTCTGTGCCCTCCTCTTGCACAGAATGAGGATATTTACAAAGTAAGGATCCTGGCTCCCTGCTGAGTCTCTTAAACTTCTAAAGTTTTCAAGTTAACAAAATGTATCAACCAGAACAAAGAGGAACAGAAGAGGACAGCTAGGAGGAGGAGAAGGAAAAAAAAAAGAAATGAAATGAAATGAAAAGAAAAGAGAAAAAAGAGAGAAGAGAGAGAAGAGAAGAGAAGAGAAGAGAAGAGAAGAGAAGAGAAGAGAAGAGAAAACAAGACAAGAGAAGACAAGAGAAGAGAAAAAACATTGGATACAGAAACTCAAGCACGCAAAAGAAAAAGTGGCATTTTAAGATAAAAATGCACTGTAGTTGTCTTTCTAAAAGCCAAAGAATATCAAGAATTGCCAACACCCACCAAAACCCAGAAGAATAAAGCAGTTTCTTCCTTAAGGATTTGGATGAAACATGTTTTTAACAACACCTTGATTTTCATGTCAAGTCTTAAGAAATGTGAAACACTGGTGATTTGTTGAAGTTGTCTAATTTTTGGTAATTTGTTATAGCAGCTATGAGAACTGTATGTAGTTTGTTTTAAGTCCATCATTTTCTATTTCTTGCATGTGGGTATCTGTAATTTTCTACTTTCTTTTGAATAAATACGTACTTTGTGCTACTCTATTTTTTTCTTTTTTGGGGAGTCACTATCTGTGTATATCTTCATTTTACAAAGTGTATCTGTTATGGTTAAAATCTTGATGTCCACCCCAAAGTCTCATGTGGTGCAATTCCTTTCTAAGATGGCTGAATTTAGCATGTGTGATTGGTTTGTTGTCTAGCAGTGGGATTGGTGGTGTGAGTGCTGCACCACTCCAGAGGCGGGTAGCTGGCATACAGTATAATGGAGGTGAAGAAGCCTGCTTTTCCCCTTTTTGCCCTTTTCACTTTTGTTACTTGAGGCCACTTAGCTGTGCCACCCTGCCTTGCAGCCAACTAAGTATGGACTAAAACCTCCAAAAACAATAAGCTAAATAAAACTTTTCATCCTTCATTTTGAGCATCAAGTATTTTATCTCAGCAATGAGAGAAAAGAAACCATGACAACACTTTTTGTTATTTTAAAATAATCAGACTCAAGTTGGTAAAAATTACTTCCAGTTAAAATGTACTTGCAGGCACAGTTGTTGCTCTGAACTCCTTGCAGCTAGACTCAGGGTCCAGGTGGCATCATACTCCGGGGTACAATCTGCCTAGCTCCGTGGGAATGGGGGGCCTTGGCCCCCACCCAGTTAAGGTGGAGACTCCACGCACACACCCCGGGAGGCCACATTCACTGGCTGCACACAGGATCCGGCTCTACCTGGTCCCACAACTCAGGGTGACCCAAGACTCAATGCAACCCTCAGGGGAATGCCCAGCCAAACTCGCAGGACACAGAGGTATGCAGCCCAGCCCAGATCAGCCCAGGACCCCAGTGCTGCTCAGCAGGGACTGACCAACATAGCTGCAGGGCCTTAGAGAGCTTGAGCTCCCCCCACCAGAGTACAGAGCACATGCAAGCTCCATACTTCAGTGGAGCGATTTGTGCACGCTGCATCTTAGAGCTCTCAGATCTCCACCCAGCCAGGACCAAGGGCTCAGCACCGCAGGCCTGGAACTCACCCAGGCTTGCCCTGGCACAGTTGTTGCTCTGAACTCCTTGCAGCTAGACTCAGGGTCTGGTTGGCATCATACTCTGGGGTACACTCTGCCTAGCTCCCTGGGACCAGGAGGCCTTCACCCCCACCCAGTTAAGGCAGAGGCTCCACCCGCATGACCCAGGAGGCCGCCTTCATTGGCTACATACAGGATCTTGCTCTACCGGGTCCCGTGACTCAGTGTGACCCAAGACTCAATGCAACCCTCAGGGGAATGCTCGACCAGTCTCACAGGACACAGAGCCACATAGGTTCTAGAAGAAAATGACAAAACAAAAGACCAAGAGGCAGTCTCAGTCCCCCAGCCCACTAAGAACAAACCCAAGGACACTGAAATGGAAGACAGTGGGAGTCACACAAATGGACTTTCTGAAATGATAGAAAATACAGTAAAGAAACAGCTTGATGAAGCTATAGAGAAATTCAAATCAGAAATATTCTCTCAGGTAAAAAATGAAATAAGAATCATTATTAAAGAAATGTTATGTGTATCTAAAGAAGAGCAAGATAAAAAAATAGAAGAACTTAAGAAAATGATTGAAACTTTGAATGAACAATATAAGACACAAACAGAATGCATGAAACAGATGCAAAGGGAAATGCAGGAAATGAAAAACTCCATGGAAAGTTTGAAAAACCACTTAAATGAAGCTGAAGATAGAATCGCAGATCTTGAAGACAGCATGGGAGATCATGGCCATGAAAGAAAAGATCTCTTAAAATTAGTAACAAACCAAGAAACAACAATTCAACAGCTGCAAGATGATGTCAAGAGAAGTAACATAAGATTAAAAGGCATAAATGAAAAAGCAGGGGTGAATACTAATGACCTACGAAGACTATTCACAAAAATAATAGCAGAAAAATTTCCAAACATGGGAAGAGAATCTGAAATACAGGTAACTGAGGCATACAGAACCCCAATTAACCACAACCAAAATAAATCCTCACCCAGACATATAATAATAAGGGTATCAGAAATACAGCACAAGACCAAAATACTAAAAGCTGTCAGAGAAAAGAAACAGATTACCTATGAAGGAAAGCCTATCAGAATCATGGCAGGCTTCTCAACATAAACCTTTAAGTTAAGAAGAGCTTGGAGTGAAGTATTTCAAATCCTGAAAGAAAACAGTTTTCAACCCAGATTGATGTACCCTGCAAAACTATCCCTAAAAATTGATGGAGAAATAGGATACTTTCATGACAAAGAACAACTGAAAAAATTTATGGTCACCAAACCAACACTACATAGAGTACTGAACAACACTCTAGAAAGAGACAAAGATAGCCACAATCTTAAGAACAACAACAAAAGGAAACCACTAAGCAGGGCAAGTAATTAAACAGAAAATATAGAAAACCAACAACAGAAAGATATTATGACAGGGATGAGCTGGTACATATCAGTTATATCAATCAATGTAAATGGTCTCAACTCACCAATAAAAAGTAACAGACTAGCAGAGTGGGTTAAGAAGCAAAACCCAACAAAATGCTGTGTACAAGAAACACATTTCACTCAAAAGGAAATTCACACACTAAAAACAAAGGCTGGAAAACAATACTCTGTGCAACAGGAACCCAGAAAAATGCAGGGGTAGGTATTATGCTTGCAGACAATGCAAACTTCAAACCAAGAATGGTCAAAAGAGATAAAGAAGGTCACTACATACCTGTGAGGGCAAAGCTTCAAGAGGAAGAGATTACAATTATAAATATATATGAACTGAATATGGGAGCACCCAACTATGTAAGACAATTCTGAATAGACATGAAAAACCAAATAAACAATAATACAGTTATAACAGGGGACCTTAACACCCCATTGTCGCAGAGAGACAGATCAACCAAAAAAAAAATCAGCAAAGGAATAGCAGAACTGAATCAAAATTGTGAACAAATGGACCTAGTATATGTGTACTGATTATTCCACCCATCAACATCAGAATACACACTCTTCTCAGCTGCACATGGGACATTCTCTAAAATAGATCATATACTGGTCCACAAAACATGCTTAAGTAAATGCAAAGGAACCGAAATAATTTCATGCATATTATCTGACCATAGCACAGTAAAATTGGAAATGAATGACAAAAAACCTACAATAGCTGCAGGAACACATGGAAATTAAATAATACTCTCCTAAATAACCAATGGGTCACAGAAGAAGTAAAAGAAGAAATTAAACAATATCTACAATTGAATGAAAATGCAAATACAAATTACCGGAACCTGTGGGATACAATGAAAGCAGTCCTCAGAGGGAAAGTTATAGCACTAAACTCTCATATCAGAAAAATGGAAAGAACACACATAAACAACCTAATGCTGCATCTCAAACTTCTAGAAAAAGAAGAGCAAGTAAGTCCAAAGCCCAAAGAAGGGAGGAAATTATTAAGATTAGAGGAGAAATTAATGCAATTGAAACTAAGAAAACAATAAAAAGAATCAATGAATTGAAGAGTCGGTTATTTGAAAGACTAAATAAAATTGATAAACCCCTAGCCAACCTTATCAAGAAGAGGGAAGAAAAAACTCAGATTCATGCAATAAGAAATGAAACGGGTGAAATCACTATAGACTCGGAGGAAATACAGAAGATCATCAACCCCTACTTCGAAAACTTTTACTCACATAGATTTGATAACACAGAAGAAATGGACAGATTCCTAGAAGCCTATGAATTACCAAAGCTGAATCAAGAAGACATAAAGCTGCTGAATAACCCAATATCAGCTTATGAAATTGAAAATGTAATAAAGACCCTACCAACAAAGTAAAGCCCGGGCCCTGATGGATTCACTGCTGAATTCTACAAGAAATTTAGGGAGGACTTAATGCCAACACTCCCCCAACTCTTCAATGAAATCAAAAGGGAAACAAGTCTCCCTAATTCATTCCTGGAAACAAGTATTACCCTAATACCAAAACCAGAGAATGACCCAACCAAAAAAGAATATTACAGGCCGATCTCCCTAATGAACATAGATGCAAAAATCCTCAATAAAATACTGGCAAATAGAAGACAGCAAGTTATCAGAAAGATTATACACCATGATCAAATGGAATTCATCCCAAGAATGCAGGGATGGTTCAACATACAGAAATCAATAAATATAATACACCATATCAACAGGGACAAGGACAAGAACCACATGATCATCTCAATAGAAGCAGAAAAAGCTTTTGACAAAATCCAACACCCATTCATGATAAAAACCCTACAGAAAATCGGAATAGATGGTCTCTGCCTCAACCTGATAAAAGCCATATATCATAAACCAACAACCAACATCTTACTAAATGCAGAAAAACTGAAAACTTTCAACCTAAAATCAGGAACGAGACAAGGATGTGCATTATCACCACTCCTATTCAATATAGTCCTGGAAATATTAGTCAGAGCAATTAGACAAGAGAAAGAAATAAAGGGAATAAGGATAGGAAAGGAAGAAGTGAAATTACCATTATTTGCAGATGATATGATATTCTACATAGAAGACCCCCAAAAATCCATTAGAAAACTTGTAGAATAACCAAATTCAGTAATGTAGCTGGATACAAAGTGAACACTCAAAAATCAATAGCATTCCTGTACACAAACAACAAAGTCACTGAGAGAGAAATAAGGGAAATCACACCCTTCACTATAACATCCAAAAAAGTGAAATACTTAGGAATCAATCTAACAAAGGAAGTAAAAGATCTATACAATAAAAATTACATTACTCTAAAGAAGGAAATCAAAGAAGATTTCAGAAAATGGAAAGATATTCCTTGTTCATGGATAGGAAGAACAAACATCGTGAAAATGGTCATTCTCCCAAAATTATTATACAGATTCAATGCAATCCCAATCAAAATACCACCTGCCTACCTCACAGAGCTAGAGAAAGCATTCCTGGAATTCATCTGGAACCAGAAATGAACTAGAATAGCAAAGGCAATTCTGGGCACCAAAGGCAAGGCAGGAGGCATCACAATCCCTGACTTGAAACTACACTACAAAGCTGCTGTGATAAAGTCAGCATGGTACTGGAATCAAAACAGACCTGAAGATCAATGGGATAGATTAGAAGATACAGCCACAACTACAAACACACTCAGCCACCTCATCTTTGACAAAGGGGCCAAATATGTACATTGGAAGAAAGACAGCCTCTTTAACAAATGGTGCTGGAAAAACTGGCTTTCTATATGCCGTAAACTAAAACTAGATCCATGCTTATCACCATACACTAAAATAAATCAAAATGGATCAAAGATCTGAATATAAAAACAGAGACACTAAACTTACTAGAAGACAGAGTAGGTAAAAATCTTGATGACATACGAGTAGGCAGAGAGTTCATGAACAAAAATCAGATTGTACGGGAAACACTTGCCAGAATCAACAACTGGGATATCATCTTACTAAAAAGTTTTTGCATGTCAAGGGAAATGTCCAACAGAGTGAAAAGAAAACCCACAAACTGGGAAAATATCTTTGCCAATTGTCCATCAGACAAAGGACTTCTATCTAAAACAAATAAAGAATTAAAAGAAATCAGGCCCCTAAAATTCAAGGATCCAATCCAAAAATGGGCATCTGAGGTGAATACACACTTCTCAGAGAAAGAAATACAAATGGCAAATAAATATATGAAAAAATGTTCAACATCAATGGTTATTCGGGAAATGCAAATTAAAGTAACGCTGAGATTCCATCTCACTCCAGAAAGAATGGCCAAGATTAAAAAATTAACCAACAACAAATGCTGGAGGGGCTGTGTGAAAAAAGGAACTCTTCTCCACTGTTGGTGGGAGTGTAGACTGGTGCAGCCACTATGGAAGTCAGTGTGGAGATTCCTCAGAAGCTAGGATTAGAGATCCCATTCAACCCAGCATTTTCCCAGAAGAATTGAAAACATCATACCACAGTGATATCTGTGCACCCATGTTTATAGCAACCCAATTTGTAATAGCCAGATCTTGGAAACAACCCAAGTGCCCATCAATCAAAGAATAGATAAAAAAGATGTGGTATTTTTATACAATGGAGTACTACTCAACTATTAAGAAAGATTGCATTGAGATTTTTATAAGTAAATGATCACGACTTGAGACCATACTCATAAGTGAGATAAATCAAACCCACATGTGTAAATACCATATTGTCTCCCTAGTGTAAGAAACAGAAAAAGTATATATGATCCAAAGTCTTTAATAAATAACTTCGTAAGGGCAAAAAGCAGCTCGAAGAGCAAAAGTAACTGGGAAGGGAAAAGGGGGAAAGAGAAAAGGGAAAAGGAAAAGATATAAATCTGTATATATGTATATGTAAGATAACTAAAATGAATACTCTGCTGAATGTATTCATTATTGAGAAAGAACAATTAATACTCATATGATTGGATCAGTTTTACATGTCTATATCTGTTAATGTAAGTAACCATTTTGAAGATAACAATACGCAGTACTGCAACCATTGTCGTTTCTATCATCCTGCTTTGTAAACCTGCAATGTTACTGTTGTGCATTTACTCTAGTTGTTTGTTTGTCTCTTTTGCTTGTTGTCTTTGTTATATATGTCTTTTTTATTTCTTCTTCACTTAAATTAAAAAAAAATGTACTTGCATTTTTCCTTCCAAGTCTTTGCTATATATATATATATATATATATATATATATATATATATACACACACATACATATTATAAACCTCACAATAAATCCTTATTATTATTTGGTACCTCGTGGTTTTAGATTTTTTACACTGTTGTTTTCTACAGGTTCCATTTTCTACTGCAATCTCCTGCCTTTGAGGTACTGTGTTTTATTTCTGGTTCTTTAAATAGGTATATTTTAACTTTTTTGGGTGTTATATGATAACTGACTTGAATGCTGCCTTGCTAAACCAGCATAAAATTCCATTCATGGTTCCTATTTAATTATTTTTTCTGCTTTTTGTAAGGATATAAGTTTAATTTTGAAAATTGACAATTTTAGGTATTATTTTTAGTAATTGTTTTTTTGCCCTGCTACTATGGATTTTCATTACATTTAAAATTTTTTTATTAATTTGCTCATATATTGATCCATTTATTTCAATAACATACTTGAATTTAATCTGCTGAACTTGTCTCCCTTGCAGTGTATTGCAATATTACGTATGGTTTTCCCTTTTCTTTCTCATTTAATACCTTTTTTACAAAATCTCAACATTGTTAGTGTCGTTGTTGTGCCTACAAAATTAGTGCTTAACCCAGAATTGGAAAAACGTTCTGCATAAAAACTCTAAATTTAAAAGCTTTCTAAACTTCCAACATCCAACTTGTATAAAGACTGTACTTAAAGTTCAGGCTATTGTCTCAGGTTACTCAACAATCATTTTCCCCTGGGCCATCTTCGGTCTCTGTTGCTCATGTATGTAGCTTTCTGAAAGCAAGGGATATGTAAAGACTTACAAACTTTACTAGGTACTTCTAGTTTTAAGGATTCTGAATAATTTTGTGGTCAATTACCAGTTATTCAACTCAAATACTAATTTCAGGCTTATAGAAGTCATAGTTTTACACACTGTTTCCATCAAGTTTGTTACTTTTATTGATAATACTTTCATACATAGGTATTCCCTTTCTGTTCCACATAAAGTCTGTTTTCCTGGCAGTAAAACTGCTGTTATTTTTTCCTTCCTTGCTAGCTTCACTGTGGTAATTGCATCAAGGCTGACCGGACACAGACTGGGGTTAATGCGAGGGTAAAATTGAATGGCTCCAGGCAAGAGGACTACACATTCCCACTGTTCTCATTCATAATTTAACATTTGTTCTTGAATAGACGCTTAACCATAGTGTAGTTTGTCTTTGTTCACTTTCCAGGGATAATAAATAATAGGAGTTTTGGGGTGGCAACATTTTCAGTTTGTAACCTCTATTCTTGTGTTTCTAAGAGACTATTTGTCAATTTTTTTCTTTCACAATAGCTGTAAATCAAAGTCTGTTTGATGTATTTGTGCTATCTTAAAATCCCTTTTTCATTGTTACACTTTATGTTGATGCTTTTTAGCTATAACACTGAATTTTAATTATAAAGTACCAAGTTGTTGAGGTCACTTTTTAATTCTGATTTCTTTCTGTAGGTTTTTGGATTTTGTACATGCAATATCACTGGAACATGCACAAGGACAAACTCAATAATTAATATTGCAAATAAGTAACAGTAGAGAGTCTCCATCTTGCTATTGGTAGAGGACAATATATATTTATATTCAAATTAAGAATGCCTTCTTCACATTTTTGTTTACATACATATACTTAGTCATTAAATGTATGTTACATTTTGTTAAATGCTTTCCCATCAACTGTTAACCATATTTTTATTCTATGAATGTGTAGGTTTGTTTGATTTATTAAAATAATATCAAATTAATCAAGTCTAACTTGTTGATAAAATATTGGATCCCTATAAGTTAATGAGATTTTTTCTTGATTCTTTGTAAATCTAAGATTCTGTGTTTACAAGGATGATAGTCTGATAATCATCTTTTCATCAAATATTCTTGTAAGACTGTTATGAATATACAGGTCTTACAAAACAGTTGAAAAATGTAAATACACGGAAGAATTTTAAACCTGCTACAGTTAATTTGTTAAACGAATGGATTAATTCTATCAACAAAATTAAATGCATTTAGAAATTTCTTTGTGAGAAAGAGTGCAATGTTTATTTTAGTATTGCATACAGTTTTATAATGAATTCATATTGATAACATCGTCAGTTTTGATAATTAGCATTTTCTCCAAAATTTTTGTTTTTCAAGTTTTTGATAGAATTATTCATAGTATTTTCATCGTCTGATTAGCATGTTACACATAGTAGGGAACTAGAAATATTATTTCTCAGAAAGGTATTAACATATATCAATCTTAAATTTTAAAAAAGTAAAATTTATTCTAGATATGACTGTTTCTTAAGAAAGTGACTACAAGTAAAAATATCTATTAAAGGGTATATTCTATTTTGAGCCTTATAGATGTTCATAACTATTACTTTGGTAAGGATTTTTTGCATAATATTTTGAATATATTAATTCAAATATAATCAAAGAATTATTTTTACTAATATCCTAAACCAAAATTTATATTGAATGAGAAATTACTCATTAAAATATATATAATTTATATTTAAAATATTTTCAATATAGTTTTAATATGATAATGTTTTTATTATACTGTTCTACTTTACTTTTCATTTCTTGATTTCTTGGTATTTCATAAGGTAATTTAATTAATTAAAATATTTTTCTCTTACTTGGAATCAATAGTCATTTTTAAATATATGTAAAACACTTGAAAATATGATTATATTTACAATTAAATCACTTAGGAGTCATTATAATAATGATGCCTTAAATCATTATATTCTTATAGGTATTTGTAAAGGAATTATTTGTTGAAATTTTTTTATAAATATTTTCTATTCCCAGCTCAGAAGAGTCTCTAGAAATTACATCTTGTTAATGCTTAGATATTTTTTCTATAATAGCAAGTGAGTCCCAGGCAGTTTCCAAGAGAATACAAGGACCGATAATGAAGAAATACTCTTAAAAGCCTTTGAGACTATCCTAGCTCATCATTCCCATGTAATGTGTACTTCATAATTAATAGAGGGTAAAAGAGCAGCTGGAGATGATGATGTACCACGTGGAATAGATTCTTACTCTCTTACGTGTTTTTTCTTTCTTTTTCTTGCTCATCAGCGTCTAGAGACAAGCAGTTAATATTTTATATTACTTCAGTAAAGTCACACAATAGTATGAAAAAGTAGAATTTTTCTCAGTTACTCACTGAAACTATGCTTGTATAGTTGGAACTATACTTAAGCATCATTTAAATAGAAATCTTACATTTTCTATCTTGTCTAGTTTTCAGTGAATAGTGAGACCTAGTTTTATTAGTCAACTATTTGGTATTTTGACACATTAGTGTATAAGCAGGGTACTCATAGACTATCAATATTAATAACTCTATATTGTTTCACATAAAATAGCACATCAAAATACTATATTTTTCTTTTGTTACTTTCTATAAGATTTTTCTAAGTACAGACATTTAAATATTTAAAAAAATATACACAATTTTTGTGGAAATTGTTATTTTTTGGTAAGTTTCTCTGAAAAAAAGTATTCCACATTCTCTTCTGCTTCTCTTTCTGGTGATCATAAACCCATTTGCATCACCAGGATAAACAAATACTAATGCATGTGTCCCTTTAAGGGCATCGTATCATATTAACTGTAATGCACTTGGAGTCACCAATTAAATATGTAACTTTTTACCATGAGCTTGATATATCTTGATGTGCACTAACTGACATAATTGCTTTTCTAATGTAAAAATGATATTTTGAACTACAAACTTTAAGGGAAAAAATCTTGATCATTAGCTAGCATTATCTTAAAACTTCAAATCTTGTCATCGTTTTTTTTTTTTCAATGTTAATATTCATAATACAGCTAGCATTTGACAGGCAACTAAAGTCAAGTTTTATGTTTGCTACCATTTCTGTTTCTGTTTATCCTACACTATTTGGCATTGTCCTTTTTAGTTGCATTTTTACATAAACTTTATAAAGTTACCTCTGGTGTATGAAAGATAGATTCATTAATGCTTCCACCCATAATTAATTGTTACTGCCTCTTTTATGTTCACTCTTTTTTCGTGATCATAGAATCTTTTATCACAATTATGAAAACTATATAAAATCAAACTAAAGAAAAAATCAGAGAAAAATCAACCACAAATGAAAGCAAATAAATAGCAATGCATTTAAAGAATCAGTAATCAGAGGAATCAATGCAATTGAGCAACAAAATTGACTGTCCATTAAGTGACTGTGATAGAAAGCCCCTTTTTTATTAGAATTCTCTTTTGTGATAGTAAAGATACAGATTACTAGGCTGTTTCTGAGATCCACAAAATGTATACTTTCCAAGAGTAGAGCAAGTTAAAACTCTGTTGATGTGAATATAGGGAAAATCTAATGAACAAATTTGATAGACTTCAAATGGGAGCCTGTGAAACCACATTTCAGATATTCACGTATTTTGATGAAGCAATTCTTCCAGCAAATAGTCTTTTTCTAATGCTCTCCACTGGAATCAGGACTGTTAGATTTAGAATCCTAATTTTTAATGGAAAAGTAATTTTAGAGAACAGTCTTCACCGAGTGATAAGGTTGGCTTGGATACAATGTCATGTGTGATGTTGGTCTGAGGTTACTTTATTATTAAAACATGGAGATTCAAACTTGGTAAACTCATATTAACAGAAGGTGAATGAACATTTAATCTTCTATATAATTTTGCTTTGATGAAGAAATTAAAATTTCTATTATATTCTCAGAAAACACGGACATTTATTCCAAGACATCCCACTATTTTATCTTACACAGAAATGGAAAATTGCTGTATTCTAGATATAAAAGGAGAACTATTACTGGTGAAATGATGTAAACTACTGAGAACTCTAATTCATAGGAACTGTATTTTTACACCTATTCAAAGAAACATTTGATAACATATGTTTAATGAGAGTCCAGGAGTTAAAGGAGGCTATTTTCAGATAGCAGGGAACTAGAGTACTGTACACTGTTCCAGAGCGCATGAATGTGAACTCATCTTTGCCTGGACTATCCTTAAACATTTATGCATAAAATTAGAAGCCATTGTATTGTCTATACGTATACAATAAAGTACCTCACTAGTTACTAGCTTAAAGCAATGATAGGCATGTAATAATTTCTGAGGGTAAGTAATCTACAAGTACCACAACTGAGTAACAATTCTCTGGATTTCTTATGTGATAATAACTCAAAATACAGTTATCTGAAGGTTTGACTGAACAGAAAAACTTTTTCCTAATAAACCTTACATATATGTCTGCCAAAGTGTGCTGGCTACTGACAAAAAACCTTCTACCATGTAGCTCTTTCCCCAGGACTTTGACATGTTAGGTGGCTTGAAAAGAAAATAAAATTGAGGCCAGCATGTCATAAGATGTATCACTGAAAATCATGCAGTTATTCTAAGTTACACAAGACTGTACTGCAAATACAAGGACAAATAATCAATAGGTACCTTCTTGGGTACTGAGAACCCTAGATTCCAAATGTATCTGTTGTCCTCAAACATGTTAATAGATAACCTGGAATTACCCACGTGATGTAGAAGTTTCAAATGCCTTAACTTCACTTATACTAATGCTACTTTTATGTGGTTAACACTAATGTGAGATGTTCCAGTAGATATGATTTAAAAGGTATCATAAAAGCATATGTTGTAGACTACAGGTATAGCTCAGTGACACAGCACCTTCCTGGCAGGGGAAAGGTCCTGAGTTCGATCCTCACTACCAAAAAAAAAAAAAAAAAAAAGTAGCACGTAATGGATTCAATACTGTTCAATCCCACTTTCTGTCTTGTGAGTTCTGTATCTGGTCCATGTGAAAATTTCAAACATATCCCAAGCCATTGTCTTATAATGTGAATGTAGTTATTTTCCTCATGTAAAAACTATTCATCTTTCTGATGCTGCCACACACAGACATTCTGGATGTGACTCAAATTCTAGACAACACCCTTAAAGTGTTTTGTGCAGGCCCCTTGAAGTACTCCTCACTGGACTTCAAGTAAGGAATAGAAAGCCATGCTGACCCTTCAGAGACTTGCATTTTATTTAAATATTTCTAGCAATGTGAAGGCACTCTTCAATGTCCCTTCAAAGTGTCTTCTTTAATCATATTCTAGATTTTTACAGTTTTAATGTGTTGTAGTATATACAAATAACCAACTATTATATTGTATTTTTAATCTTAATCATATAAGATCTTAATTTTGGAGCCCAAATCAAAATATCGGTGTTGAAAAATTTTACTCTAAGTCACATATAGCTAGATACCACTTTATCATCATCATGTAAAAACTATTTTAAAAGTCTCCCTTTTGTTTTTGAAGTTTTAATGATCTTGGCTTCATAGATGATCTTTATTTTTCTACAAGAAAATAATCTCTGATCACTCCATTTATCTTCTGTTTCTTACTGTCACTCCTTTTGTCTGTACATTTTTTCACTAACATTGTGTTCATTAGCCTTCCTTCTGTGTGAAGAAATACTTATGATAAACAACTAATAAGAAAAAAAGATTTATTTTGAATCATGGTTCCAGAATTTCGGTCCATGCTTAGTTGGCCCTGTTATTAAGAGACAGAATATCCTAGCTGGAACATGGGAAGAGGAAATTGCTCACCTCTCAGCAACCAGGAGGTAAAGAAAGAGAAGAGGTCACTGTCTCTGTATCTCCTTAAAGGTCTTAACTCCAATAAACTAGCTTTCTTCTCCTAGCCTCCATATATTCAAAGTTCTCCCATCTTTGTATAGTGTCTCAGGAAGAACAAGCCTTTCACACGTGGCCTTTAGAGGATTTTTAAGATCCAGTTTTTGTGTAATTCTCTCACTTATACAATGCATGATTCACAGTATGATCATCTGACTGTGAAAGATATATTAAAGAAAGAGAATCCAAGAAATGACAGAAGTATTCTGACTATGTTAAGCACTTGTAAGCACCATGTGTCAACCTGCATTAGGTCATCTTGTTCAGTGTTTACTTGGTATATTATAATAATTTTCTCAAATTGTTGCTTAAATCTTAACATGTAAGTGAATCCTGATTTTAAAAGCTAATTTAATACTATATCTTCCCCAAACTTTTTCCCCTTTTGTACTACCAATTTTTCAATATTCTACATTTGCCCTAAATTATTTGTTGTCTTCTTCCACTATACAGTTTATTTCTTTATTAATTTTTGTGACCTTTTATCGAGATACTAAATATTCAGATAGATAAAAACAAGATCAAATATAAACACAGAACACTGACCAACAGTCTTCAACACACTGTCCGGGAAGCTAACCTCTTATTTACCAAGAAGACACCAGCAAATCAGTCAGTGATTAGTAGGACTCACAGGAAGTCAGGCTGTTTTCTCTAATAACAGTTTATGAAACCTGACAATAACTGTTATAACAATGGTCCCAAATAGTGAAAACTTAGTTTATAAGTGACAACTTGCATAATTTTGTCTGTAATTCCAATTTAAGATCAACCAGAATGTGTACCCCTCTCATCACATAGGATGCCCATTTCCTGTTTGCTGGCCTGTACTTACCTATGCTAACAGCATAAGGGAACACCTGTAAGTCTTCTCTTTTTTCCACTGAAAAGGTATTCCATGCTCCTGCCTTCCGTTAAGTCTTGGTCAAAATGCATGTGGTAATACTTGATCTCTTATTTAAAGTAAACTCTAAATAAATACTTTCTGAAAGTCTCATTTAGTTGTTCTTTATATGCAAAGTGTCTGTATCAAAAATCTTCCCACTTTCTCAATTTGATTGTTACCTTTATGTGTTATATTAGCTTGACAACAGTATCCAAATATTCATTTGGTCAAACACTACTCTGTAAGAGAAATGTGTCAATGAGTTTTAAACTTTAAATCAGTAGACTCTAAATAAAGAAGGTTGTCCTCCACATTATCCATTCATGTCATTAGTTAATCTTACTCGCATTTCTCTTACCTGTTAAAGATCTCGTTGTTTGATCCAAGGGCATTGATGAAAACATACTGACCTACCTTGAGCAACAAAAAGTGTTGTCAGTAGACATGATTCAGCTCTTCTGGGGGTTTCAGCCTACTAGACTTCTCTGCAGATCTTGGAATAATTGTTAGTTACCATAAGCAAGTGAACCATTTTGTTCATCTCCCTCTCCCCCTCTGTCTTCCTCTTTCCCTCCCTCATCCTCTCCCTTTCCCTATCCTTAATCCCTCTCATTCTCCCCTTATAATCACACACACACACACACACACACACACACACACACACACCCCTTAATCGTTCTCCTATCTGGAGATCAATGATTAATGCACTAAACACTGAAACAACTAACCCACATCCACATTCAACCATTTTGAAATGTGTGTTCCAGGAAGGGATAATTTGGTTCAGTTTTTTCCAGATTGTTTTATTCCATTTCCAAGTACTGTAAACTATCATATCAACAATAGAAATATGTTTCTTACAGATTTGGAGAGCATGAAGTTAAGATTAGGGCACTAACATTTTCACTGTCTGGTGTCTCTTTTCTGGTTCATAGCTTTTCCTTGCTGTGTTTTCAGGTTAAAAAAGCAAACAAACTTCCTCAGGATTCTTTTATAAAGATACTTATATCATTCATGAGGGCCTTGCTTTCTAGATCTAATCACCTCCCAAAGACCCATGTCGTAATATTTTCATGTAATAGGGTTAGGAATTCAACATAACAAAATGGAAGAAGCACAAATATTCATATTTTAGTGCTGATATGTACCAAGTGCCAATATCATGTCGACCACAGAGAAGGTAAGCAATATATGATGGTTGAATATATGAATAACATTCTTTCCAGAACAAAGTTGAGTGTTTTAGTTTCATATTTGAGAAACTAAAAGATAAAAATATACCATATAATCTTCAAATTCTTTTGAAAGTCAAGATCTCATGAGCCCCCAAAAATACTCAAATTGAAACTACTGAATATTGCCTAAATTTACCACTGCTGTCTGTTAAACTAGGAACAAAATAAAAAGTAAACCAACATCATACCTTTTAATAATGGAATTTCATGAAAACATTTCTTCTCAACTTGTATTTCATGGCATCCAGGTGCTAAGTGCAGTTTCAAGCATACTCTACCTTCTGCTAAATTATACAGTAAATCATCACTTGCTAATGGCCACTTCATCTTTCATGCTGATTTTCTTAAGTACTGCACTCTGAGATGTCTCAGGCATGGCCATATGCTTTTTTTCCCCTTTTATATATTTGAATATAGAGCCAGAGTGATAATGCCAAGACATTTTCTTATCACATTTATTTGTGAACCCTGGGTTACACAAAATCGTTCTTTCAGATCAATAATAGAGTAAAAAAAATCTTTCACAGGAAACCAACACATACCATTCCCCCCTTTTTTCTTTTATCACTCCTGCTAAGATTCATTTCAAAAAATTTCCCTGAAAAGATGAAAGTATGACAACTTTTCAATAAAAAAGCCTTGAAAGTGGAAATACAGTTAAAAAACTGTTTCAAATACTAAGGATGTTGACACATTAAAATGTTATTTTGTTTGCTTTGCTTTACTTTGCTTTCCTCCTCACTTTTATTTGACTCTACATAGACCTAGTGCCAATAGATATGAGATGGATAGTGACTTAAAATTTAAAAATATATATCATTTAATGTTGTATTGCTATGGACAAATTATTTTTATGTATTTTTATAGAGCTTGCATTCAGTGATGATAAATGAATTAATAGCCAAATAAAAATATAGATTTTCAGACAGTAATTAAGGATACACTACATTTTGAGCCAGCACAGGACAGCTTGATGGGCCGTATGCTTCCTGTAGATCTCTTGGTGTTATCCTCTGTGCAGTGCTATTCTTTCTGAATTCCTCTAATAATTTCCTTCTCTAATAAATACTCAGAAATACAATGTCAGTCACAGAGAATTTGATTTAAAACTGAGTTTCCTCTCTAGCAATACTTTTATTTTTTTTCCCTCTTATAAGTTACAAGGCAGAGCCTTCTCAGAAAATGTGTCATGAGAAACACCTGGTTTTAAGCATACCAGTCAGCTTTTGCTTGCCTGTTGCAATTTAAAGAAAAAGAGGGATATTTGGCTCACAGTTCCAGAGGATTCTTTTCATGCTCACCTAGTTCCCAAGCAGGATCATGGCAAAGAGTGTAGCCAGGCAAAGCAACAGAGCAGTATCAGAGAGGAAGGAGTAAGGAACCAAATATAGTACCACACACAAGAGTGTGCTTTACAAGTCCCCAATCCAATCAAGGTGACAATCAAGTTTAACTATCACTGTCTGGTAAGTTTAAAATGGATATGACTGTTTGAAATAGTTCCTAGGAAAAAATGTAGTGAAGAGTAGTTTAAGGAAAGAGAAGAATTGCTGGGCTGTCTCAGTTGTAAAATTGAAGCCATAAACCAATGCAACTGTGTAACTTCTTTCCTTTAAAAGACTTTCTTCAAGATACTTTGAAGACACACATTTACAGTTTTCCTTATGTGTGCTTCACACTCCTTCTCAGCCTTTTCTAATGATCCTTTATTTTATCCTTGCTTGTTCGGTTAAATTTAATGTTTGTCGATGTCTTCCCTGAACTCACTTTACGCACACCATCTGGAATCAGCTCCTTTATTCCTTTGCTTTCCTTTTCTGACGAATCTGCACATTTTCAGCATCCTACTTCTTTATGTTCTTTTTTTATTTTTGAGTTGAATAGCTTGTGTTAGCTGAATAGCTGAGATTACAGGCATGTACTATTGTGCCCAGCTCCATTTCTCTCTCTTAAACATATGGCCAGGCATCTAATAATCTACTGTTTCCTTCTATTTGGAAGCCTCAGGTGTCTCAAACATGGCATATACCAATTTTGTATAGTTTTTTGAAAAACGTTTTCCCATCATCATTAATATTGCAATTTATAGGTTAACTATATTGAAATGATGTATAAAGACAAAGCTCCATAGTTTTTCTTTCTTAATTAATGCATACTGTACAATTCATAGAGTAAATGAAACTCCATTTTTATGGTTTTCAATATGCTTGACCTAGTTTACTGAAATACCCTGAAAATTGATCTCCCTGTCTTCCATCTTTAATTTCTCCAGTCTGTCTCTTAATGGTAGAAACTAGCATTTAAACTATTAGAATTGCTAACTACGTATCCTTTTAAGAATTGCCAAGATAAGATCCTGAAAAGCACTTTATTTTTAGGGACAACAATCATGCAGTAATCTCCCTGGATTCTCTGTATCACACTAGCCTGTGGCCCAGTTACCAAAACTCTCTAAACCTTTGCATTAGTACTACCCAATCCCTCCACTCTAACTAGTGGTTTATTCTATAAGAATGCTGAAAACATGTTAGAGGAATGAAGATGTCAAGGAAAAACTATGCTAAGCTGCCCTTTGAGGTGATTGCATCCCTATTCTTAACATACATCTCAGAAGATAATAAATAAACAAGTTCAAATGGTTCAAAGTTTGGACTGATTTTCCACACCAAGCAATCTATTGTCTGAAGGAAACTGGTTTCTTTGCTATGATAGTTGCTCATAAAGCTTAAAGCAGCTGATGTTCAGGCCTAGAAGTTTAAATCCCTGGGAGGACTTTTTTTACAAGGTTTTCCTATAAGAAAAGAAAGTTATCTGTTGCAAAGTGTGCAAATTACACACACTCAGGTATGCACTGTGAGTCCTCTGTTTGATGATGCCAGGATTCCAAGGGCCTGTAATTGGTAGTCCTTGGTGAGGTTTAACTAAACCCCATTCATCCTAAAAAATCCAAAAAACTGCCTCTCCTATTTGTTGAAAGTGTGTTAATGTTTTCCCAATGAGCTTGCAATAATTTTTCTTTTTAAACTTGATCTTATGAATCAGAAGGTCCATCTACGTATAACTTTTGTTCAATTTTTTGCCCCATTTTTACTACACAGTTCCATTTCTGTCTCTGGTATACAAAGTCTAGGTTGTGAGTATGCTGATATTCTATGTGTGCACATTATTTTTTGAGCTTTTGGATCTTCTCAGTGTATCAAATATGTTGGCACAAATATCAACATTTTTTTCATGGCATTCATACTAAACGTTTCATTAGGACTTGAGTCTGCGGGTTTGTGATTTAGGCTAGTCCCTGTTGGATGCTATTATTGATCTAAAATGGTCTTTTTTTTTTTTTTTTTTTTTTTTTGTGGCACCGGGGATTGAACTCACAACCTCGCGCTTGCCAGGGCAGGCGCTTAAGGCACTGAGCCAAACTCCCGGCCCTGGTTTTTTGAGGCAGGGTCGCACTATGTAGCTCAGGCCGGCCTTGCACTCGCGTGTAGCCCAAGCCGGCCTCGAACTCACAACGCTCCGCCTACCTCAGCCTCCCGAGTGCTGGGATTAAAGGCGTGCACCACCACGCCCGGCTTGATCTAAAATGGTCTTGATCAGCAAAACTGGAGGCACGAAGTGAAAAATGGCACCCCAAAGATCTCTGGAATTGGGAAATCAAATTTTTGGGGAATAACTTATTTGCATATAGCTTTAAACTGAGAGACTTGAGATGGACTTATTTTCTGAGATTATCTGAGTGGTCCTAATATAAAATCACATGAATTTTTGGAAATGAAAAGCCAAGTCTATGGGCTGAGTGGTTCAAGCCATGAGCTTACATACTGGACCTTCAGCTTCAAAGATATATTCTATGGTGATGAAGTTTAAAGAATTTCTCCTGCCAAAATTTTGTACTACTATAGTTGGGATTGTTGACTTTCTGTTCCTCTTTTTTTTTTTTTCTCTTTCAAATAGGAATGTCTACAATTTATCCCTTACTTGTGTTATTTTATTTTGGTGTAGATAACAAGCTTTTCAGTCTCAGATAAAAATAGAGTTTTATACCGGGATAATAATCATACACAGTAGAAGACATATCTGATTTATATGACATAGATTTCGAGATTTGAAATTCTGATGATATTTTGATGAGCAATTTGATCTTGAGTTGATGGGGAAATTGAGACATTTCTGGAAATTGGGTTGTAATAATGTGTAAAAATGTGTTTCATTTGTGGTACTGGGTATGAATTATTTGAGCAATGAAGAACACTGTCATAAGTTAAAAAAGAAAAAGAAAAACAATAAAAATGTTGAAAACGATTCACAAGAATTTAAAAATATTGCCTTATTTGGAAAATAGGTCTTTGAGCATAAGATTAAATTAATCTGTTGAGTTGTAGAC
The DNA here is from genome assembly GCA_004363535.1 of Dasyprocta punctata. Taxonomy (NCBI): domain Eukaryota; kingdom Metazoa; phylum Chordata; class Mammalia; order Rodentia; family Dasyproctidae; genus Dasyprocta; species Dasyprocta punctata. Next base: position 116,481 of record RJWM01000245.1, read on the forward strand.
CAATTATCCTAGATTATTTTAGTTGGACCAGAATGCAATCACTAGTGCCCTTGAAAAGACTAAAAGTGACTATACAGGGACAGACAAAGAGAAGACATTGTGACTATGGAGTCAGAAATTAGAGTTACGTGGCCACAAGCTGAAGGAAGCCAGCAAGCACCAGAAGCTGAAAGAAACAAAAAGTGGATTATCCCCTAGAGCCCTTTACAGAAACTTCACTTTGATGTTTAGTCCAATGATACTAATTTCATAATTCTGGCTACCAAAATTGTAAGAAGAATATGTCTGTGTTTTAAACTAACCATATGTTTTACTCAATTACATCCTCCACAGGAAATTAACATACTGTAATGATACTCTCTGAATTATGTTTCCATTGTCTTCTAGGATTCCATGACTATGATTAATTTCATGGCAATTTCAAAAGTAAAATAAAAATCACAAGTGAATAGGGTGTTTCCATATCTCTACTTTTATCTAGTTTACTAAGAGATCACTAGACTATGTAACATACCTGACTATCTCAGGGTCAGAGTGGAAAGGAACTATACATTATGCTAAATAATGTGGGTACAGGGCAAAATGAAGGCTCAAGTCCATTTTGGTAATCTATCATTCTTTCTTAGGCTTATGTTTTGACTCTTGCTAAATGACATTCATTTTCCGGGCTTTCCTTTTCTTAATGTTTTGGGTACTGTGTTATACTATAATCTTATTTCCATTATAATTTTATGACAGTTGTATTTTCATGAGTATAATATTTATTCCAGAATACTTAATTTCATACACCCTCACAAGAATATAGTCTCAGGATGATAATTCAGTTTCTGTCATCTTTATATATCTGGCAACTAATTCAGAAGCTTGAGCAAAGTATAGGTTTAAAATACATGGATTATATTAACAAAAATTACAGACTGCAATATTAGACATTCTACACTGAAATAAAAAAATCTAGTATTATTTTATCCCAGAACATATTAAAAATGATACAACTTGTCTTTCTTTGTACAACTAAGTTTATGAACTTTTTGTTTCATACATCAGGAATAGTATTAAGATTCAAAGTTGATTAATTTTAACTACCTCTTAAAATTTTTCAGTAAGGTAGTACTCATTACCATGTGATTATATTGCAACTTGCTGAGCATAATTTATAAAATTGTTTCAGGCCTTTTTTTTTTATCGTTCTCTTAGTCTACCAAAGCATTTTCAAATAAGAAACTGTTTGAAAGGTTATGAGGAGGTATTGCACACAAACACCCATTTAAACATTTACATGGGGTGATCAAACTATATAATGAATATTTAAAATTTTTGATGTAGTACAGTAAAAATATAGTGCCAATAATCCTCCTCAAAACACTCCAACTGACTTCAGATACACGTATCCCATTGTTCTTGTCACTTTTAGAAGCAGTTTTGCAAGTCCTCCTTCATTAGTGTCTTTAAAAGTTGTAAAGAAAATAAAATGAATTTTGCTACCCAATGATATCCATGGGAAAGGCAGGCTTTAAAAATATTGTAGTGTGTCCTAATCCATTCTATTCATTGTAAAACTTATGACTTTTCCACAAATTCGAACTGATCAAAAAAGGTGAATGTGTTGATGGATCCAGGACCTGGAGACACCCACGAAAAAACAATGGAAGACACTCACAAAAGAACTTCCAGTATTTTTTCAGAAAGACACACGAGTGTTGGGAAAAGTGTGTTTGAAACAAGAGGAAGTATTTTGCTAGTACCCAGTGGCAATCTGTACTCCACTATGACATTTTTAAATTTAAAAGCTCACACTTTTTCCAATCATACTTCATATTATGATTTAAATGATGTGTTTTGAATAATTTCCTAGTTTGTAAATTAGACACTTGTTTAAGTTTTCAGTTTTTAAACAATTTTGAAATACCAAGTAAACATTAAGCAATGTCCTCCCCGTTTGCCTTTGCTTTTATTCAAAGTGACTGGGAATATCCTAACATCGACCTTGACCTGAACCAAATCATAGGGAAAATTGAATGTTAAATAAAGTATTCAAAGTTTAAAACATACATGTACACACAGATACATCCATCCACATCTCCTTGCATTTATTTTACAAACTTTTATTTATATTGTTATGTATTTGTTCTGTTGACCTGCTTTTAGTGTTCTTTGAAAGTTTCATTAGTAATCAACATTTCCAATGATACCACTTTATATGTGGTGTTTATTTCCAATTTGATATATATTTATGAAAAAAAAGAAAAGTAGTAGCTGATTAGTACTGACTAAAAAAAAAAATTTCATCCACTATCCTCCACCAGACCCACCTCACAGCTGTGCCAGTCACACCTTCATCCAAAGCCACTTGTGAAGATCTGGACCTTTGCAGAGCAAAGACTGCCAGCCGTGAGAGCCTGAGCCAGGCAGGGAGCTCGCCTGACACTGATTCAGATCCAGTTGTAATTGTGCTTCTAAAGCTCCAATATTTTTCTGGGAAAGAAAACCATATATGCCTTTTCTCCCTTTCATCAAACTACTGCTTTTGGATTGATAATAATGCTATAGAATTAGAATCACAAAGTAAATGTCCGTACTGAGAGAGTTTTTGCCCTTTCGTAGCTTCTCGAGCATAAAAATCTCATAATTTCTCCAAAAATTGGATCACATCCACTCAAACATAATTATTTATCAAACTTTCTCTGGCAAAAGCTTGTAGTACACAGTTTAATTTGTACACAGGCAGGCAATACAGACATTGGAGGTACTGAACTTTAATTAGCTGAGTGGCAATCAGTGAACTCAGTCATGCTGGTAAACCTAGTGTCCTACACAGAGTTTCTATAAGAGTAACAGTTAAGTGTTAGCATAGATAAACTTGATGAACAACAAAACATGCTAGTTGGTTTTTCATTTCTTAAATAAATTTAAGATTATCAATAAAGGTGAAAGGATCTAACAAAAATGCTAGAAATGTGTTGATAAATTAGTTTTACTTTGAATTATTTACAAAACATTTTATAATCTTTGCCATTACCAACATTTATTTTCTTAGGAAAATGGGAAAACTATAAAAACAGAACAATTATACTTCACAAAAGTAAATTGTATGTAACCTGATTGTTTCATCTGTAAAACATTCACTGAAATGATTATTCAAATGTTTAGTCAGGTGTGGTGACACACACCTGTAATCCCAGCACAGAGGAGGCTAAAGCAGGAAGACCACAGAAAATTTCAGTTCTAATAAATTAGAGAGTAGTCTGAACTACATAGCAAGACCCTGTCTTTAAAAAAAAAAAGTTACACCTAACCACAAATAAATTAGAAAAATCAGAATATTAAGTTGATTCTCTAGTAAGCATTCAATGTTTCAGAATTTAAAAAGACCAATGTTTCTAGGTTGATACTCCAGTGAGCATGAAATATTTTGCAGCTTAAACTACAATTGTTTATAGGTTATGATTTTCTAAAATTAAGTTTTATATAAGATCATATTCCTTCTATCATTGCTTAGTGGAGACTTAGTTGTTCACTTAATGAATTCTCTCACACTTGAAAATCTCATTCTTTCTCAGGAGCAGAATTATTTTTATAAACAGTTAAATATCTGAAAATTCTATAGGATAATAACTAAGTCATAGGGTAATGTTAAGAAACTGTAAGCATATTTTGAAGTTCAGGTACATATTGAATAAATAGTATTGCTTAACTTTAAAAGATGCTATCAAACTTCCCTAAATATAGAAGTTGTCTTTTACTAAGTATATTGCTCACTGCAGTACATTAACTTCTAATAGTGAATAAAAATCACTGTTGTAAAATCTAATTTAATTTACTTTAACCGTCTCTCAATTCAAAGGTAAAAAGAGAACCTAAGAGGATTTTCTGTGTTACAAAATAATTTTATTATATATATTTAAAATTTTAAAATTGTACATATATGTAATTTTGGATTATCATCTAGTTTTATGTCCAGTAAGTTATGAATTTTTGGTGCTTCATTTACAATGGTCATCATAATCATCATTATTGTAAGTAACATTTGAATCAATTGTTTTGTTGTTTGTTTTTATTTGATTTAGTATAGAGACCAGGACCTCATGTATGTTAAGAAACCATTCTACCACTGAACTAAATCACCTAGCATTGTTAATATTTTTATTAATTAGATATAGTTTTTCTATTTCTCCTTTCTGAATATTTAGGTAATAGATATTAATACTGAAAGTAATTGAAAATAATAAGAGAAGCCAAAATTTGGTGACTTTTCTTAATATTACAAAAGAGGAAAATAATTTATTCAAAGGTGATAAGAGATTCATGAGTAAATCTATATGTGTAACATACACAAATGCATATGTTATTGGCAAACAAATGCTGTATATGTTTGTTTTTTGGTATTTTCTAACATATTTATTTAATTAAAGGAAAAGTAAGTATGCATAGATATTAAAGCTTCTCCTATCACAGTTTTATTTCTGTTATTAATCTTGTATTTAAATTCATGTTTAGGAAACACATGTTTTAAAAGCAAAAGTATAAGTACTTGTTAAATAAACTTCTAAACAGATATTCCATGATTTTCAGTTTTCTGCTATGGCCTATTAAAATAAATTCCATTTACAATGAGATATGAAAATGCACAGATGTAGCTTAGATAATACTTTTTGTTTAGCTCATTATATATCTTCCACAGATATCAGTGAATTCACCAAAAATTTTACTAATAATGAATGAAAACTGAATATATTCTAATTTCACTAAATTTAGTGACAACTAGGGGCCAAAAAGTTTATATATTTGAGCTTGGCAACATTCTCAAAATTAAATGTTGATTTGTGGGAAAATTGTATAGTATAAATAAATAATGGGCATGATATGAAAAGCATGCAAAGAATCACTGTAATTTTATAATTTTGTGTCTTGAGAGACTTTTGTTGTTGTTGTAGTTGGTCCTGTAAGAGATTTTCCCAACTCTTGCTTTAGTTTTCCCACAGCTCAAAATTAAACATAGATTAAAATGTGTTATGGAAGTTATAATAAAATACTTTAACTCAGAAACTATAGAGCAGAAAAAAATTGTTGATCTTCATATATTTAGATACAATTAATTGAGTTTTTAAATGTGCTTTCCCCACAAAATCTCAAGTCACTGTCTGAGAAAGTTAACTGTCATGTGTAGTTGACAATTGATTGAAAATAGTGGGGAGGCAGAAATGAAGTTACAGGGATATTTTCATGACAGATCATCTATCATCCTTCCAAATCAAAATATTTAGGGACATGGAAAGATTTAGCAGTTATTCAAGTAAATTAATGCCAAATGTAAAAACACCAAAATGTTGACTATGGGGTAATTCAGAGATCTACGAACAAATGAACATACCCCATTCAGTTATTTAGATGGTCAAAAGAATGGTTTTATTATTATTTCAACGATGATGAAAATAGTTGTTATAATTATAATCAATAAGAATCCAAAGAGTGTTATAGAGTGGAGAATTTAATTTTCATGAAATTATATACTACTTGCATAATAATATATGTAGCAACCAAAACTGCTTTAAAACAATCTTAGATATAATATCCACATAACTTTGTAGAATAAGTGCCAATTGTAAAGCTTGATATTATACAGAGATTAAACTACTTTTCCTATCAGGAACAACTGTAAAATGCAGTCATACACATACTAAGAATTAGTTTTGGAATTAGAGAAATTCAATCTTAATAATTGGTTGTTAGGTAAACTAATACAGTATCGATATAGGGCACACTTGATAGTATTCAAAGGTGGAGTTTTCATTTTTTATTCATATATGTATTTATGTAATGTTTTGTGGTATATAGTTACCTATTTCTACGACAGTTGTTAGACAGCTATCCTATGTTTAACACATTACTTGATTAATATTAGCTACTCCTAGGAGGCATTAGCTAATTAGAATTGCAAACATCTACCTTAACTTTTTAGTATTAGAAAAAAAAGCAATCTTCTTTGATATTTTATCAGTGCGAAGTGCATTTGCTGTGTAAATTAGCATGTAAATATTCGATATTAAAATCTCTCTTTAAATAATTAATATTAGTTAATTAGATTCTGTATATTTACTATGGTATAAGGCATTATTTTTGCTGTTTCCTAATAAATATGCCAAATGATTACATTTACCAACCTTTCAAAGCTGAGCACACTTCTGACTTACTTTTGCCAATGAAAAATAAACCAGTGAAAAGTCAATCAATTTTTGGCATAATGCTTACAAATTAATAAAAGATTTAATTCTTACTTTCCTTGTCATTTTACTTGTGGCAAAAAAGAATTCTATCTGGTAGACTCCCTCAGTAAAGACCTAGAAAGTCCAATAGATTTCTAGTATATTTTTAAGACTTGAACTTTGGAGAAAACGTATGTAATAATTGACTGATGAATTATCTAGAAATGAAAAAGAGACAAAATGAATTCAGTTTTAGATCACTTGCTACATTTGGTAATAGGTAATATAACAAAACCTCAGAATAAAGTTTTAGATCTATGACTCATCCCACTTTGATAAAATTGTACAAATCAAATTGATCAAAGAAAATATGCATCCTGTTGAAAAACAATGATGATGAAATAAAAGGAAATAAAGGAATAACTATGAATAACTCTGAAATCTCATAGGCTACTTTTGTTTCTGTAATGAACCTAAGGCTTTATTTTCTTAGCTTCACTGTCAAGTTTTCTTTTCTTTTTTCTTTTCCTTTTATTTTTATTTTTTTTTGTGGCACCAGGATTTGAACTCACAACCTTGCACCTGCCAGGCAGGCACTTAAGCCACTGAGCCAAACTCCCAGCCCTAAGTTTTCTTTTATATGATGAACTCAAAATATAAATAAAGAATATAATAAAAGTTAGTAAGAAGTAGGGAGATAGGTCTTTTGGGAAAGGTCAAATGGGAAAGGATCAAAGGAAAGAGGGGAGACAGAATTGAAGGAAAAGGTGATGATGAAGGAATTTAAATGCTTTATGTATGTACAACAACACCCAAAGAATGTAATCTTTATGCACTGCAAATGTGTGCTAACAAAAAATAAAATTGAAAAAATCTAATTTTTTCAGTAACAAGATTTCTGAAATCAAGTTTCTCATCATTCATGTTGTACACTGTGAAACTTACACCTATGTTTGTATTTAGAAATCTCAATAAATTGCTTCCCAGACATTAGCCATTATTAGATTTACCTAAGTGTACATGAAGTAGAATAAATATGTGTGGAGTCAGGGATTGATAGAATAAAATTTAAACAGAAGAAACAGTGGACACCCTTGATGGCTTCGCCATGGAGTTATAAAAATGAGATTTTTATCAAGCAATCAGGATGATGTTGGAACTAGGTATATTCAGGTAAAGCATTGTGCTCATTGCTCTCCTCTGTTTCTAGTTTATGGTCTCAGAGGGTACTTTCTGAGTATTCTCTGTTGGGAAGGAATTCTTGTTCCTGCAATAACCCCTTTAACTATATTTGGTTCCAGAATAAGAGAAATAATTTGTTATATTTTTTCATGCATTGATAAGGTCAAAGAGAAAAGCTTGCTGAATGACCAGTACCCATGGTCATGGTTCAGAGCATTTCCAGAAGGGTCAGCAGGATATCTGACTTTGTTGTGCAAATTGTATAAATCCATTGAGATAACTACTCACTAGCTGAGGAATAAATGAACACTTTATATGTCTGATTGCAACAAAGCTTTTTCTTTCCACACATGATTTGATAAATACTTAAGTCCTTACATATAAAGTTTTGGTTTCTCATTAAATTTCATTCATATTTTGTACCACAGTGCCAACTATCTGGCTTCAAGTTTGTTTGTTGTTAACCTATAAACATTAAGCAATTTTGGTACCATTCTAATGGCCTTCTGTGACTGTTCTTACAGACACATGGATTATGAATTATGATTCAGAACTCTGATCTATGATAATGCCAAATATTTTCTTTAAAAATATAAATTTTTTTGGTTTTAAACCCTTTTTGCAAGCATCACTTTCTGCCCTACCTTTAATCCTTGATTCTGTTTCAAGTAAAACTCCAGATAGATCTTCATCTTTGTTTTAGTTTATCTGCCATTTGCCATAAGACACTATGTACTTTATATGATTCCCTACTATATGACTAGATAGCATTTTTGAAAAATCATGAATTATTAAAACTACCCATTTTTTTAAGAATATATTTATTTAAAGGCCTATTCACCCATGTGCAGAATAATGGTACCACAGATCCAGTGACAGTAAATTGGCACGAATTTGTTTTGCAGATCATGAAGGTTGTGCTACAGAGATTATCAGACAATTAAAATAATTTTTGTGATCCAGAGAAAGAACAACTACAAACATGACTGGTATTTAATATAATGCAGGATAACAATTATTTGTGAATAGTCTAATTCACATCATGCATACAATTACCAGCAAAAGATGTAAAACCTACCTAATAATTTGGCTTCTCCCAATTTTTTGTTAATCATTTCTATTTTATTCTTAATTTTTGATATGTTTAAATAGTTTGTCATTTGCAGGATATACTAGAAAATTATTGTCCCCTGTAATACAGCACAATTTAGGTTCAGTCATATAATTTTCTTTTAGAATGTATTTCTGTATTCGGTTTTTGCTTTATATAATGCACACATTTTATGAATATGCTTATAAAATATATTCTTTCTGATTTTTATGTTACTGAACCATACATATCCAGCAAATCTTAGCAATGTTCTTATAAGAAATTTTCTAGAATATATGTGGAACTCATTGAGTACGCACAAAAATATTCAGGTATGGAAGCTAAAATATTCATTTATTGAAAATAAATGAATATTTTCTTCTTCTTCACAAGAAGACATGCCTGTGCAATCAGCTTTTGTGTAAAGTGAAATTTTACAAAATTAACCATAACGATAAACCAATAGTCAATAAAATAATAGGAAAGTACAATTTCCTTTAGGATTTCCTGGTTCAAGGTCCTAGTGAATTTACAAAATCAGAAGGAAATGATGAAACATAAAGTAATTTGAAGTGAGTGGAATCTGATTTCTGCTACTAAACATCTTAATCAGCTTCGTATCTTATTCTCCTGTTTTTTTTATTTATAAAGATAGATTGAATCACTTCATGAGCAACTTTCCTCTTATTTTAGATTAAACTGGGTCCTGTCCTCAAAGAAATCTATGTTTTAAAGCACTAAGCCCACTAGTTCAAAGACAGGTATTTGTGGATAGCTTTCTGAAAGTAGTAATTAAATTAAATTAAATTAAATTAAGGTTTTTGAAGTGAGCTGAACTCTAATATGATTGATGTGCTCCTAAGAAGAGAATGAGAGAGACAGAGACAGAAAGAGAGAGAGCAAGAGAGAACAAATTCACATTCAATTAAATAAGATGACTATGTTAACACAGAACAAGAAGGAAGTCATATGCAAGCAAAGAAGAAATAATTCAGAAGAAACAAAAGTAATCCAAACTTCGATCTTATGGTTCTAGTTTCTAGAGCTGTGAGAAAACAAACTTCTACTGCTTAAAACAACAAATTTGTATTTTTAATGGAAATCTTGGCAAACAAATATATCTCTTTTGATTCTTTGAGACACATAATTGAATATCATTTGAATGGTATCTGTTAATTAAATTCAGCAATTGAACGTGAGAATGAAGACTCTTTCTGTTATCTTAAATCCAAATTAACTTCAGAAAAATAAAAACTAAAAATATTTACTTATGTCAAAGGTCAATATAAAATGACCAACATATATGTCTTCCAAATTTTACTTCTGACGTACAGAATTTTTAAATTTTGTATTAGTACATATTTGCAGTACATAATGCTTATATTTGTCATGAAGTGTTGGTCTATGTACAAACACATCTTATTTTTTTTTATTCACTTTCTCTCCCCTCCTTCTCTCCCTCTCTTTTTATCTATGGTCTCCATTCCTTTTGCAAATGATTCATCTCTCTGTTTCCTATTGTCTTATATTTGCTCTTTAATATTTTCATATTTTTGGTTTGTCATAAAAGATTGGTGTAGAAGAGCCTTATCTCAATCTGATAAAAGCCATGGATGACAAGCCTATTGCCAAGATCATACTACATGGAGAAAAACTGAAAGCATTTTTTTTTAAATCAGAGGGATTTACTCTTGATCAACATCAACACATTTTTTTTTATATATTGGGTACTGGGGATGGAACTCACAACTTCGAGCCTACCAGGCAGGCACTTACACCACTTAGCTAAATCCCAGGCCCAAAGCTTTCTTTTTTGAAACCAGACAAAGATGTCCATTGTTACCACTCTTGATTAACATAGTAGAAGAAAAATTAGCAAAGACAATTTGGCAAGGAAAAAAAATGAAAGAAGTATACACAGAAAAGGAGTGAGTCATATTTTCATTATGTGAAAATGGCATGGTCCTCTACATAGAAGACTCAAAATAATCACCAAAATACACGTAAAATTAGAAACCAAATTCACCAATGTAGCAGGATCCAAAATCAGCACAAAAAATCACTAACATTCCTCTACACCAATAATGAACCCCTGAGAAGATAATTAGGGAAAAGATATCACTCACAATAATGCAAAGAAAAATCAAGTATTTCAAAATTAACAACAGAAGTGAAAGACCTCGGCAAGGCAAACTTCAGTACTATAAAAAAGCATAGTACATCAAACATCAGAAAATGGAAAGATATTCTGCATCCTATGTGGACAGAATCAATAGTCAACATTGACATATTACTAAAATCACTATATGGATTTAATGAAATCCCCATCAAAACACCCACAATATTTTTCACAGAACTGGAGAAAATAATCCAAAAATTCATATGGAACCAGACAATTCTCAGAATAGGAAAACAATTCCTGGGTAATTAGACCAGCATTGAAAACATCACAATTTAGGACTTGAAGTTGTATTTAAAAACTTCAGTGATAAAAAGAGCATGGTTTTGTCTCAAAAACAGACATAAAAATCAATGTGTTAGAGTACAGTATTCAGAAACAATGCTAAGCACATTCGGTTATTTGATCTCTGACGAAGGGGCCAAAAACATGCACTGGAGAAAAGTTGTGCTCATTAATAATTAGTACTAGGGAAACTAATCCACACCCAGAAGATTAAATCCAGATCCACATCTCTCACCACGTACTGAACTAAAATAAAAATGGATCAAAGAACTAAATGCTGAGACATAAACATGCTGCTGGAAGACAGGAAAGAGACTCTCTAAAAAGAACCCCAGTTGCAAGGAAATTGTACCAAGAATAAAATAGATCATATCAAATTAAAAAGTACTTGCAGAGTAAAAGAAGCAACCAACAGAATAAAAGTAATCTACATAATTGGAAAAAAAAAAGCATTTGCCAGCTGTCCCTTGGACAGAGGACTAATATCTAGACTAAGTAAAGAACTCCCAAATTTAGAAGCCCCCCAAAATAAAAGAGTCAGTCAAAATGGGTAACTGAAATGTATACTCACATCTCAGAAGTAGTGCAAAGGACCAAAAAATAAAGACATGCTCAATATCGCCAGCCAGGAGAAATCCAAACTAAAACAACACTGAGAATCTTGTTAGTCCCAGAAAGAATGACTATTGTCAAGAAATCAGATATTAAAAATGAATGCTGATGAGGCTGCAGTTGGGAAAGGAATTCTTTTATATTATTTTTGGGAGCATAAACTTGTATGATAACTATGGAAATCAACATGAAGATTTATCAAAGAACTAAACTTAGAAATCCACTTGACTGAGCTATTTTCCTTCTAGGTACTTTCCCATTATTACAGTGATACAAGTATAGCCATGCATAATGCAATGCAATTCATAATAGCTAAATGTTGGAAGAAGCTTCTGTGCCCACCCCCAGATGAATGAATAAAGCAGATGTGGTATTAACATACAATAGAGTGCTACTCTGCCATAATGAAAGATAACTTTGAATCATTTGTAGAAAAAATGTTTGTATCTTGAAAACATAATGTTGAATGAAATAGTCCAGACACACAAATTTAAATATCTAATGGTTTCACTTATATGAGTTACCTGAATTACAAATAAAGAGCAAAACAAAAGATAGAAATATGTAAATAGAAAGATAGATCTTTCTCAAATGGGAAGGGGATCAATAGATGGAGGAAAGGGGGTAGTTTGAGCAGGGAAGAGGGGTCAAAAGAAAAATGATGAAGTGTTATATACAAATACCAACTCCACAGAAGGCATGTGAACATGACGTACTGCTAACATGGACTAATGAAGACAAAGTAAAAACACAAGTAATCATAACTTCAATAGTAGTTGTACTATTTTACATTACACCAAACAATGTAGAAGCATTCCTTTTTCCCCTGCACCTATGGAATTTTGAGACTACATAAATCTACTCAATGTCCTCTCTTTCAGAAGATAAAATTATGGAAATTTTTAAAAGAACTGTATAGTGATAATGCATTTCTAAGATCTATTGGAGCAATTGATCAATTGGCAATATAATTCTAAAAATTAGTTAAGGCATGAGACCTGTACTATGATTCTTTCATTATCAGTTGTCTCTAGCATGACACCACTGCTTCCGATGTTTTTTTCTTACATATTTATATTTCAATGCAGAACGCTCTTTTACAAATAGTTGTCATTAACTTATTACTAACCATTGCACAAAAATGAATCATTGTAGAATATAAGGTACAGAATATGGTCTGTACTACTCAGATCTACTCAGAAAAACAGATTGTATACCAGCTATTTTAATCATAAAGGTTGGGCAAATTCCCCACCTTTAGTTACCATGACTAACAGTAAGATGGGTCACAGAAATAGCACAAAGGTAACTGCAGAAGGCATCTGCCCAGTCTAGCCCTAGATTTATAAACAGAAAAGGTTGAATTATCGGAACCTAAGAGTTCAAAGAAACAACCTACTAGAAATGAGGCCCAGACTGCTGAAAAAAGGGTATTGGCTGGTACATGTGGGGGGAAACGGGGCTCATTGAGGATGATTCTAGCATCAACAGAGCCTGAAACAATAAATCAAATTTGATCACGTTAGTATTATTTTTTCAGCATTATTATTATTGTTTTTTGCTTCTGGTGTGATTTTATGATTTAGTTTTATATAATAAAACTAGAAAATCACTATTTCTTGTTTTATATTATTTTCTTACTTAGTGTACTTTTTATTCCAGGTATGGTAACATGAAACAATAATTTATATAATAAAATAGTGATAATACTCAAAATAAAATTATATTTACTTTTATATCTTTGCATTTGAAGAAAACATATAAGCCTAAATGAAGCATGTATATAAAAATACTTGTAAGTAAAGATAATAGCAGTTTTAAAAACTCAAATTTGTATTTGGAAATCCTACTCATTCTAAATGTGTAAAAAACTATTCACCAACATTGCCATCAGCTTGCGTTATTTAATTTTATGTGGAAGGATGAGGTGGTAACCTGGCATTATGATAAATAGCCTGGTTCAAAAGTGAATAAAATTTCTTGATTCTGGTTTAGTTGTAATTTAACATAGAAAAACAAAAGGCAGCAGTGAAATTGTACTAATGGAATAGACTGCACTTGCCTAACCTATTTTTGTAGAATTGCCAAACCTTGAACCTTTCTGATACTTATAATCTTTCAAGGTAATTTTCTTCATGCAATATCTGTGCTTGTATTGAATTCTTATGGTAATTGATCTTTCTGAAATGTGTTAAGGTATTTTTTCCATTGACTAGCTACTCATGTGCTTCATTTAGAGAAAAAAGGAACAGTTAAAAATCACAAAGTATTTTTTAAACTCACAAGACATATAAAATTCCATGAGATTATTTTTATATATTCTCTTCTATCTTATCCACATTACAATAATGTTGTTAACCTTTATCATTTTTACCAGTTTTATTGAGACACCATATATGTATTGTACCATTGAGCCATTTAACGTGTACTATTAAGAGTTCTTTAGTATACTCACTGACACATGAAATCATTGCCAAAACCATTTTTTAATATTTCATCACATCAGAAAGAAAGTCTATGTGTATTAGTTGTTATCCCCTTATGTCCCTCATTATTTTTTATCTCCACTGAACCATAAGCAACTACTAATCTTTGTAACTTTACACATTCTTCTCTAATAGGTATTTTATTAAATAAAATTAGATAATGTGTTTTTTGAAACTTTTTTTTACTTATGTTTTCAAGACTCATTCATATTATCAGAAATATCAGTACTTCAACCTTATGTATTACTAAATAATATTCTACAGAATAGATAATACATTTTAAGTATTTATCAGTAGATTGACATTCAAATATATTCTTTGTATTTTGGGTATCATGAATAATCTTTCTATATATACTTGTGTACAGGTATTTTTTCTTGGACATTCACTTCTACTATTCTTAAATATGTAGCAAAAAGTTAATTGCTGCATGGTATGATCACTCTGTATTAAGTCACTTAAAGAACAAACAGGCCTTCCAATGTGACTGCACCATTTTAGGTTCCTGTCAGCATTACATGAGGGTTCTGTTTTCTCTATACTCTTTTCAATAACCATTATTTCCAATACCCACTATTATCTGACACTTTTACTGTAGTGGTCATGAAGTGATAGCTCGTGTATTTGTCCAGTAATGTTGACCTATAGTGTCCAGCACAAGTTAGTACTGAACAATGACAAGCAGCTGGTTTTGTAAACTGATGTCATCTGGTGACATCAGGGCTTCTAGCACAGTTGTATGCTGTCTATTCACGATTTCAAACTAAATCAAGCCAAAAGAAGTCTAAGATTTATGACACTAGTCTCAGCTTCCTTTTTCTACAAATACATTAAAAGACTCCTACATATGATACTATTATCTTGTTTCCCCAAAAATAAGCCCTAACTTGAAAAAATATGCCAGCAGGAATCAGCTCATCCTTGCCTTACCTTGGATTACAAAGTAGCTCACAGCAAGTGATGAGTGAGGTACGATGGTTTTGATAACCTGATCATCATCATTGCAATGAGCAGTGAGGGCTGTTCCCAATTAGGTCTTATTTTCTGACAAACATGGTAGAACTGGGGATGGCCCTGTGTAAGGGTTCAGTTGCTCATCACAGTGCTCTCCAGATGTATTATAAAGCTTATAAGTCATAGAATATAAGTGGGGATAACACTGCAGCTGAAGGTTGCTGAATCTCACTCAAAGAATTCAAGGGCAATAAACTCTCAACCTTAGAGATCAAGTAGTTCTCTCAATTAGCAAGATCTACTGCCTTTGTTCCAGTTTCTCAAGGCCCAGTTCACATTGATAGGCTTCTTGCCTCAGATGTGCCCTACACTTCCTGAGTCCTCTAACTCGTGAAGGAGCCAATAAATACATGCAATCTTGAGAAATTCTTGTCTTAGCTCCAAGAGAGTTTTGACCTTCCTGGACTCCCCAAAACTTCATATTGCTTGTCTTTTTTATTTAAGGCTTTGCAATAACTTGTTTTAAGAGACTGGGGACTCAGGTCAAGTACCCAAATGATAGGCCACATATTTATTAAATAATAAGGCTTAAAATTAAAAATTATTCCTTGATCTATAGATTCTGTAATGAATGTTATGCTAACAGGCATAAAATGACATTAATCTCATTGTACATGCCCATCATGGTATTCAGGTGATGAGGTATAGTAGATCAGGACAGTTCTTTGAGAGTGGGCATAAAATATCCAGTAAAGCACATCCAGGCTTTCTTGTTTCATTCACAGCACATGGACAGAACAGATTTAATGTAATTTTCAAGGGACCTAGAATTTTTAGAACAAAAATTGAGTACCATCCTCAATTTAAAATCACCAGCAACAACAGCCCAAAGTCAACCTATGCTTTGTAGCTTTGAAGTCAGACATTGATTTCAGTCTTGCTATGGAAATTTTAGATGGCATCTTCTTCTAACACAAGGCTATTTATCTTCATTGATTTTTTTCTCTATATAGCCACTTTCATTGAATATTTTAGATAGATCTTCTGGATAACTTGTGTTAGCTTCTATGTGCATGCATGTTGCTTCATTTAATGTTATGAAAATAGCTTGTTCTTTAAATTTTGTAAACCAAAGTTGACTTACTTCAAAATTTTCTTTGCAGCTTTTTCCAATCTTAAGGAATTAAAGAGTTATGGATTTGCTCTGAATTACACTTCAACTTAAGAGAATATTGTGACCTGTTTCATCCATTCAGAACACTAAAACCCACTGTATTAGGCAACGAGTTTCTCTCATTTGTATGTTCACTGGAGTAACATTTTAATTCTTCAAGAATTTCATCTGCATATTCACAACTTTGCTAATTATTTTACACAGGAGTCCTAGCTTATGGCCCATCTTGACCTTTGACTATCTTCATTACTAAGTGTAAACATTTTCATTTTTTATTTAAATTATGAAATGTGCAACTCTTCCTCTTAGAGAATATTTTAAGATGATTAAAACAGAAAAGGGTAATAAATACTTTTAGGGTTACAAACTCTAGCTTTTAAATATTCATACAGATTTTATGTTCTATACACTTCATTTCTCTTTCTTGCATGTTTATGTGAGGAAATTCTTTGACTAAGTTGATGAAAGTGATCTCAGAACCAAAGCCATAATTTCTGTGGTGAGACTGAAATCTGGTACTTAAGAGTTATTAGCATGGTTACCACCAAAAATAAGATTCACATGTCAATACAAGTAGAACACACAATATGGTTGTGTATCCTCGACATACAAAAAATGCAAAGACGTAAAGTGGGAAAGCATCATATGATCTCATCCTACATTTTTCATTTACGTTTTTATCTTAACTCAGAGAGACACAAAATTCAGTAAAAAAAGAGATTATCAACTTTTAAGAAACTCTACCTTCTGGCTATTGCTCTATGTAAATGTAAAAATATTATTCAGAAGTGTTCGCCAAAAGTAGCATATAGTTACAGAACTGGTAAAACAAAATCATCATAATTTAGAACTATAATGGTAATCATATGTAAGTTTCCACACAAACATTATTCAATAGTTAGAAGTACATGTAAAAATGAGAGCTTCCAAGTTTGGCCCTTCCAGAAATACATTTTGTTGCATAGAAAATGTAAGATAAGGAGGTGGATTTTTGCAGATGTGAAGATGACCTAGAGATGAAAGAAGAGAGTTAAGAGGAGAGAGGAAAAGAAAAATAATGGGATTAATGTGTGATATACACATGTACAAAGTATGTAGCACATCCTCATAAAAATGTGTTCATTATTAATCACAAACATGCACTAATAAATAAGTGCATGCAATAAAATTTCAAAATTTGATTCTCTCCCTTAAAGGTCAATTACACTGTCAAACTTTTATGAATGGCAAATACAAAATTGAAGATTTCCATTTAGAAAATTAAAACTACTATTTCCCTTAATCATTTTCCAACCTCATAGAAAAAAAAAAAAAAAACAATTCCTGATAGAAGTAGGGAACCCACACAAATGGGTACTTATTATCTTCCTTTATCCCTAGGTCAAAATCTTACGATGGGAACAAGAATGACAGTGTGTGCTTATGTGTGAGCATATTAACTTAAGTCACCTTTTTCTCTTTTGCTATCTAGCATCATGTCTTCTTAGACTGTTTCATGGATTAGTTTTATCAGCCCATGCAACATAGTGAGAGAAAATGTTTGGTCATAAGTTACTAAATAGAAAGGTAAAGGTAAAGAAAATGAGAGTTAGAAAATGAAAAGGAAGACATAGAATAAAAGAAGACAATGTATAAAGAATAAATGTTTGACTAAAGGAAATGAAGATCAAGGTAGAAAGAAAAAGATAAAACAGATATACTTATTGTTTCTCTTCTTTTCTCTTACCCTCTCTCTTCCTTTACCTTCCCCTCCCCTCCGCACCCTCCCCCTCTTCTCTTCTCTTCTCTTCTCTTCTCTTCTCTTCTCTTCTCTTCTCTTCTCTTCTCTTCTCTTCTCTTCTCTTCTCTTCTCTTCTCTTTTGCTTCCCTTCTCTCCATCTCTCTGTTTGTTTCTGTTTGTTTCTGTTTCTGTTTGTTTCTGTTTCTCCCCCTCAACCATTTCACTATACGAGTTATATTGTGGCAATGAATGTCTGTGTAACTGATTCTGATAATTCAGAGGTAGATTAAAAGTGATTGCAGTGCTAGATAAAATACTCTGGTGTGTGGATATTATCCCAAGGCTTTTTCTTTGGAAACACAAAAAAACGTGCTTAAGAATGCTCTGTTTTGTTTGCTTTTATTTTTTATTGCTACATCTTTGCAGTGCATAATATTTGCATCCCTTGTATGGGGTTTGTAAATGTGCATAGCACATTTTAATTTCTTTTCTCATTACCTTTCTCTCCCAGCCTGTCCCTCCATCCTCTGATCTCTTTCCCAATTGAGAAACATCCATCCCTTAATCTTATTATCTATCTTTTACTTTGTTCTTTGTCTGTATTTTGATTTTCACATATATGATAAATCTGTATTTTCTTAAAACATTTATCTAATGATTGACATGTGGGCTTTTCCCAAGATTCAGCTATTATGAATTGTGCTGCTTTGAATTTGAATATGAATGTATCCCAGTAGTGTGATACTTGCAACTCTTTTGGAAAGATTTCTAGTAGGGGTAGTTGGGTCATATGGATTTTATAATTTGGGGTTTTTGAGTGATCTCCCTACTGATTTCCATAGTGGTTATATCAGTTTATAGTCTGACAAATAATGTAGAAGTGTTCCCTTTTCTCCATAACCACATCATCATTTGTTATTATTTGATTTCTTGGTGATAGCCATTCTTTCTTCCAAAAGGATGCACACTTTGGTTTAACAGTTAAAAGGACAGTTAGGTTTTTGTTTGAAAATTGACTTTATTACCTGGATTTATTAGCTTTCTCAAAATCTCCCTAAGACTCAGTGTAGCCATGATTTTAAAAAGAGAAACACTCATACTAACAAAATAAATAATGCTTATTAAATGTTTGCTATATAAATTAAAGGTTCTAAATTGTTTGCATAATATTTTATAGAGAATTTCTACTTTAGAATTATTTCAGGTTTTCAGAAATACTATAGTTGTAGTAAAAATTATTCCAGATATATGTCATATACACATTAGAATTTTGGACTTAAGGAAGACCAGTAATAGAAGTAAAGTGAGATTTGTATTATATCAAAACATTGCTGTGTGCTATTGATATAGGATAATGATCTCAGAACTCCAAATGATATAGCGGAAAGAAACTTCCAACCTACTATATATCTGGCACGAGTTCCTGTTCTCTAAAATCGAAGAATAAATTTTAGGAACAACGGAGGGTAAGAGCAAAATATATTTATTGAGAGAAAAAAAGCTTCTGTCTGAGGGACAGAAGGGGTTCCAAGGGGGTTGCCAAAGACTGTCATATTTAGGGATTTTTATAGAGTAAAACCATGATGGGAAAAACTGGGAACTCACAAGGCAGATGGGCACAAGGTGGGACATAACCATAGTTAACCAATAAGATTAATTGCTCAGGTAAAATTGATTAAATCAAGGACAAATGCAGAAGTGAGTCACATAGTAAGGTGGATGCTTACTGACAATGACTCTTCCTGTAGGGGGTGGGATGCTGACTCCTGACTTCCTCAGGGAGATAGAGAACTATTTAGAATATCAATCCTTAGGATATGGGTGCATTTGTTTGATCTTTTGTCTTGAGGTCTGGCCCCCAGCAGGAGGTGTCTGTCTCCCTACAATTGTAAAGTATCTGGGCTTCTGCACTGACTCCTTTGAAGACCTAGCCCTGTCTGACTGCCTATAATATTTTTGTCTAACTCAGTTGCCTGTAACACTATCACAAAGATTTTTCTGTTTGTGTTAATGTTGATCATATAACTGTGGCAGTTTTAATCAAGTTACTGTAATGTATGTTCAACTCTTCTTACATTTTTGTCCAGTGATGAAGAACAATTGTTTAAACAATTTTTTTTTTTTTGTACTGAGGATCAAATTCATGACCTTGCACTTGGTAGATAGGTGCCTATGCCACTGAGCTAAATTCCCAGTCCTGCACTTTATTTTCTTAAAGATATATTCTACACATACATTGTGTGGAATTATGGTTAATACACTCCTGTATTCTCATTTATTTATATATACAATCGTTTATTTATATCCATACAGATTTTATTTTTTTTTCACTTTTTGTGTTTACTTTATTTTTCAAATCATTCCACATATAGCAAATGGAAATTTTTACTGTTGGCTTCTGTGTTCCCAGAGTCACGAGGGTTCATGAGGGTATTTACTGTAGGAGGGTACAGAGATTATGGTAGCTGTTTTTTCTTTCTTTCTTTTTTTCCTAGAACTTTTAGCTTTGTCTTTCTTTTTTGTGGACTGAGGACATAACCAGGGATACTCACACTGAACTGCAATCTCATTAGTTTTGTTTCAAGTAATTTTTTGTTTTATTTTGTTTTTGTATTATTTTATTTCATTTTTTGTTTTAAAAAGCAAAACAGAAAAAGGATAGAAATAATACAGATCTTAAAAACAGTAAGAAATCAACACTAGTTAATATGTTGAATATTGTTATCTTAATAGTAGTTGTTCAGGTTGCAAGATCTATGCATAAAAAATGATCAAACTATCAAACAATAACAGAACAAACAATTCTTTTTAATGAACTAACAGAGGTTAGTAATATAGTTGTCTATCTTGCATGCATATACATACATACAGTTATATGTGTATACCTACATAATTTTTAATAAGATTTCCCTAAGCTTCCAGGCTGACTCCAAACTTGGAATCCACCTACTTGAACCTCTTTAAGCTCTTTCTCACTTTCTGTACTACAAAATGCTCCAGGGTTACTATGTATATTCTTTGTTTCAATAGAAAAAGAGTAATATATGTAAAGGAAGTCATTCTTTTTTTAACTGTATGACTCACTATGGATTTCAAATATTATAGACTGAAGATATGCATATATCCCCAAATATGTGTGTAGGTCATCAATATGTGTCTGGTATATAATTATAAAAAGTATATACGGGTAGTACATGTTTATATATATATATATGTATATATATATTTATATGTATATTTGTATCACATATATATGTATATATATACATATATATGTGATACAAATATATTGCTGATTATGTTTAGTATAATGTATATATACAGGTATTCAAAAATTTAAATATGTATAATTAATTATATTTTATTAATCTCTACTAATGTTGTAAGCAAAACTCTAGATAAAGATTCAATATTTAGACACATATTATTGTCTAAATAACTATATGCTCCATAAATACATATATTGAAATCTAATCTCTCATGCTGTATTATTAAGAGGTGGTACCTCAGATTAGCAAGTAAACCAAGAGGCTCCTTCTCCCCCAGAGTTGGTTTAGTGGTGTGAGAAAATATGTGCATGCCTTCCGCCAGGAGAAGACCCATGGTGAGTCTTACAGTTCCCTTTGGTAAGAGGTGGCCTGTGCCAAATAGGAGCGCTGCCTCTGGCTTCATCTTCTACTGACCAATACTCTGAGATATTGACAATCTGAATTCTAATCCAGATCAATAAAATATCCCTTTTAATTTAAAGGAGGACAGTATTATGATTACTGATAATAAAATAATATGGTGTAGGCATTTGCTAATGTAAAAATGCAGATTTTTCATAATTTATATAAATTGTTTCAATAAGCATTACATAATCTGTTAAATTTGTTGCAATAGTAGAAATCTCCAGTATCTCCATTTTTAGAAAATAATTTGATAATTTTTAAAAATTCCATTAAATTTTCTCTTAAGATGTGATTTACCATTGGGAGCAAATATATATACATGTACATTTTATTGAATAAAAACTTAATGTTAACTGATCAGAATTTAGATGATAATTGAATATCTCCTAAAATATTTTTCTTATAATTTTCTTAGTAAATTCAAATCCATTAATATTATTAATGTAATTGGATTAAAATAAATGATTTCCAATTTCTTTGAAGTTAGAATTGCATTCATAAATAAAATACTTGTTGACTTTTAATTCCTGACAAATTTACAAATTTGCACAAGAACTGATTTAAAAACCAAGGATTATACTTTTTAAGTGTGATCAGTAGATATTTTCCTGTAGTTTTTAAAATATTATGACTGCACTAATTCATAATAGATACTATAAAGTATTGAGACATTATTGTGAAATGTTTGCTATGCTAATCATCTATGAAATATCCATTAATGCACACAAAATTATGATGTAAAGAAAATTCTGTTAATTTTGTTTACAAAAGCACATATGTATAATGACAATTTTTTTCCCTTAATTTTAACAATTTTTATTCAAAGAAAATCTTACTTTTCTCTTCTAATCCATGTCTAATTCACTGAATGCTCGCATTTAGTTAAAATCACAACTGGCTTAAAATCACAGACAGATAAAGACAGACCCTGTAAGTATTTCCTGCTCTCACTCTTTCCTAACTCAGCTTGGACTTAGTGGTCATTTCCATTATTTGAATTACTTCGAGTATAAGCTAGTACTTTTAGGTTAAAGACTTATAAAAAGGAAAAAATAAGTAAGACTCTTCAGATGTTATTCTAAAATCTTTACCTCTTCTCTAACTAAATTAGATTAGAATTAATTATGCCTTCTAGGTAAACACTAGCATTTTGGAATGAGTGTTCTGCAGCACTTTAATAATGACTTTCATAGTGATAGCTTAAACTACCATTGGAATTTAATATTCAAGTTTCCCTGAATATTTATTTCAATTGATTATTGTCACCTTACATTTTTTGTACAGATAATAAGAATACGGGTCATTGACCATCCAGTGTTATAGTTTATATGTATACGTTCCTGCAAACCCTCATGAAATGGAGGGGATTTTGGATGGTGATTGGCCATGACCATCTGAATATTATGATGAAAGTAATGTCATGAGTTAAAGCCCAGTTGTAGGAATTGGCTTACTAGGGGTGTGGCCTAGAAAGGTATACATTCTTCTCCATCTCTTGTTTTCTCTCTATACTTCCCACCAGCATGATATAAGTGCTTTCTACTTTACCATGTTCCTCTGTCATGCCACCCTACCTTGGAACCAGCAGGCTATGGACTGAAACTGTGACCCAAAATAAACCTTTCCTCCTTAGAGCTGTGGATGTCATTGATTGTGTCTCATGTATGTGAAAGTAACTAAGACAATAGATTTCTGTATGACAGATAAATACTAGTTATCAAGATAACAGGAATCACACTAATGATAAACACGGTGTATTTACTATGCAATAAGCTTTTTTACTGTTGTTTTTTGGTTTTATTTGTCTTTTTGAGACAAGATCTCACTATGAAGTTCAGGCTGACCTTGCGCTCACTGAAGCCCAGGCTGGTCTTGAACTCGCAACAATCCTCCTGCCTCAGCCTCCCTAGTGCTGGGATTATAGGGATCATGT
The DNA here is from genome assembly GCA_004363535.1 of Dasyprocta punctata. Taxonomy (NCBI): domain Eukaryota; kingdom Metazoa; phylum Chordata; class Mammalia; order Rodentia; family Dasyproctidae; genus Dasyprocta; species Dasyprocta punctata. The sequence continues at coordinate 139,973 of RJWM01000245.1, forward strand.
GCCATCACACCCAGTTTGTAATAAATATTCAAACAGGATAAAACATTAGGAAGCAGTTAATCAAAGTGATAAATACTTGGAAAACCACATAGGAGAGTTATGTAATGTGGCCATCTTCACTGGTATAGAAGGAGGGAAAGGAGCCAGTTGGCAGAGACCTAAAAGGAGTCACAAAATAAATTACATATAACCTAATAATCTCTAAAATTAAATGTTCTATGCTCTTGGTGACCTTACCCAGGTAGATAAATACTAACAACAACAATAACCACTGAATAACAGAGTATAGACAGATTCTAAGCATTCAAAAAATGAAGAGATAAATAAATTCCTACAATACAGCTAACTATACCCTTAGGGAACCTAGATGATACCTTTTACTTATAACAAGCCTAAAAAGAAACAGGTTAAGTCATTATGCTATGAACATAGCATTATAGACTAGGTACAGATACAAATGCAAATAGAAAGCACAGCTTTGTTTAAGAAAGAACCCATTGAGAAATTAAACACCTTAAGAAAGTCCAAGATATGGTCTTATCAGATAAAGCAAAATTACATTTTGAAAAATTAGCTTCATATGGAATTAATTTGTAAGACTAATACATTCACAGATAAAGTAAAAATAATTGTGAATATACCCACATGTACACAAAAATACTCATGCCCAATGAAGTAATCTATCAATAATGTAGCAGGTTTAATTAGAAAGTTCTTCTTTAGAAAGAAATGTTATTACATTTCAGTTGTTTTCTTTTCATCATTGAGAGAAACTATTCCTTGACTACACACCCAACTACTAATACACTAGTTTTTCACAGTGACAAAAATGGGTGAATATATATATATATATATATATATATATATATATAATCATTAAATTTTTAGCTGTAAATTACCAAGCTGGCACAATGATTAACTATTTTATGACAAGCTTCAATCATTTGTCTCAATTTGTAAGTTGCATATTACGTTTACTGCCATTTCTTCAAACTCTTCTGTACAAGGAAGTTTAGGCAAAGATATTTTCTATCAAATGATTGTACTATTTTTGTCATATTTTTTGGTCAAAAGTAAGAAACAATAAATTCACACAGAGTAACCAATTTAAATAGTGATGGAAGTCAGAAGAATAGAAGAGTTCATAATAATCTCTCCTTATCCATGTGTATTGGGGTGTCCTGTGTCCCCCCAAGGATTCCTGTAACATGGACAGGGCTGATTCTGGCATTCATGATTGGCTTGTTGTTTGGTGCTAGGATTGAAGATGTGAGTGCTGCACCCACCCAGGGATGGAGCAGACATACAGTGTAAGGGAGGCGGGTCTTTCTCTTTCCATTTCTCTCTCTCTCTCTCTCTCTCTCTCTCTTCCTCTCTCCCTCTCCCTCTCTCCTCTCTCTCTCTCTCTCTCTCTCTGTCTTACCAGTGCACCTTGAAGTTGCGGTGGCTATGAATGGCAGTCCCACCATGCTACACTGCCTTGGAGCCAATCGAGTATGGACTGAAACTCCCAAGAAAATGTAAGAAATAAACCTGTCCTTCCCTAATTTTCTGGTGTCAGGTATTTTGTCTTGGTAATGAGTGAAAAGTAACTAAGACAACATGGTCTTACCTGCAATCAGGAATGGTCCAAAATACTGAATAAAAATTTCCAAAAATAAAAAATTCATAACTATTAAATTGTACATCACCCTGAATAGCTTGATGAAATGTTGTAAAATCCAACTCTGGTCACTCAAGTATGTAAATCTTCTTTTTCTCTAACATATCTATTCTGCATATGTTATTAGCATAATAATTTTTTTTTCTTTTTCTTTTTTTTTTTCTTTTTTTGAGACAGTGTCTTGCTATGTGGCTCAGCTGGCCTTGGGCTCACTTTCTAGACCAGGCTGGTCTCAAACCTGCAACGATCCTCCTATCTCAGCCTCCCAAGTGCTGGGATTACAGGAGTGTGCTACCATGCCCGACCAACATAATAATTATTTATTAGCCATCTTTCTTAAAAGAAATACTTACTATATGGCAGTGCTTGTGTTCAAGTAACCCTCATATTTAATATAAATGAGCCCTTGAGTAGTTGATTCTGGTAATTTGGAAATGCTGAAAAAAAGCTCTAAATCACTTTGAATTTAAACAATGAAAATATAATAAGATTTTTAAAAAGATTTTGACACAGGATTTTTCAAAATCACTATATCTTTAAAAGGAGACAGCACATTAACCTAAATTCAATTGAAACAGACTATCACAATTGATCTATCATTCATTATTAATAATTTTATTTTATGTATAAATAAAATTTCATCACAATTTAATTTCTAAGTGAAAAATCATTATGCATAGGGTGTAGAGCTGCCTGTGGTTACAAGCACTGTACCCTAGACATAGGTGAATGTATCCCCAACAGATGAAGGAGGTGCTACTCTGTATCATATAATCTCAATCTCAGCCCAGAATAGGCTTAATTACCATGGTAGTTATAATAGATACTATATTCTCAAAGCTCTGAAAATTGAAGAGAAAGGATTATTGCACAGATAGTAATTGATGGTGCACAAGAACAAAAAAGAAGTGGCAACAAGAATTTGACTGTAATCATAAGAGTAGTATGAACACAACATATACCTTCTCAAATGATAGTCATTGCCACATGATAGATAAATATTATAAAACAAGAATTACATCTTATCATCTAGATAAAGTTTCAGTACTTAATATTTCTTAGATTAATCTTCTAACATTTAGTAACATTATACATCTCACTCCATTATCTTCAAATTTTAGATCATGAAATTTCTTCAGAGAATGTTTTTGTGATGTATATTCATTTTACATTCAACATTTTTGCTCTGTATCACATAACACTATATTCATGAGTGTTTCTGCAAATTTCCAACTACCAACCTTCATTTGATGCTTTTATTATTTATTTGTTTATTTTGGTAAACTGGAAAAAGGATTTATTCAATACTAGCTCCAAGGAAATGGAGGGGCTCATTTCCCTCAAACGACCATTTTACCTTGTAAAGGTATGTGGGTTGGTTCTTTTATATCAAAAACCAATAAGGGTTAGGAATATGGTGAGATTATGGACTTGTTCCACTTTGTTTCATCTTTTCATGAACCTGGACTTTTCCTTCTTTTGCCAAAGATACTGAAACTGTTCTTTGACCTTGTTGTGCCAACTTCTATAAATTCTGTCCATTCATCTGGGCTGAATAGCTGTAGGGGTAACATTTTATGAGGAATTTTGGAGGATCCACTTGTATATAAAGAAAAAAAAGCGTCTAACTTTTAATGTTCTATGTTTCAGTACTGCTACAACTCCCTTACTTTAGCCCATACCTCAATCTGGAGGGCCTTGGCATGCTAGATCATCTATTTAGCTGTCTCATGTGCCCTTGGAACATAGATTCCATCCAAATTACATAGGGCACAAGTGAAAGGAAGATGAGCCCTCGAGCCTGAAAATGTTTCAGTAAAAATTATGAGGTCAAATATAAGGAAAGCCAAGTCAGGAGACACCTACCAATTGCACCTGCTGAAAGAGCTTTTCGATTTTAGACAATCGTGAAAAAGAACCCTCTTTCGTAAATTCTGCAGCTCTATGTATTTGGTAGAGTTGACATACAAGTAACTATTTGGTGTTCACACCTTTACCCCCTTGTCTGAATCCATTTTCATCTCTTCTGTAGGCTTTGCCAATTGACCATCTGTGACCTTGTTCCTCAGTGCTGAAGTTGCTTTCCTTGGTGATGGTCTGTCACAACGTGTCCCATGCTGGAAGGGATGTGACAGACAATTGGAAACAGTGCCATAATGCCCTTCTTGCCAAATTTGAACATGATTTGGAAAGAGTTTACCCTGAATTTATCTAGAGTTCATCCTCTATTCCTGTCTGTTTTGTACTCAGTACCCTAAAACATCAGAAGGTGGATAAACAATAGTTACAAAGCTTGTAAATAGATGTAAAACAAGCCAATATAAGCAAAGTAAAATCCATCTGTACCGTAGATTGAAATAAGACACATAGGGATCAAGTTAATTAAAGGAAGGGAGTATTTCTGTGAGGCAAGAGTAGTTTTGTCAGAAAGGTTTATCAATTGAATGCTGTACTTAGAGTCCTTGTTTCTTAGAAACCAATGTGGATTACCATATAGAAGAAACCACACAATTCACTTATGACAGGACCAAGAATTAGAATTTAGTAACACCTTTAGACTTTCCTAAGTACACATATATGACTGCAATAGTTTTGAATACAAAATGCAAGAATTAACATGTATTTTCCAAATTAAGAGCACATTTTTGAGTAAGAGTCTTTTATCAACCAAGAGAAACATCACTTTTATCAGTTACATGACTATAAGGAATAGAAGGTAGTAATTTAACAACAAAAAAAGTTACTTTAACAGCACATTCAGACAACAATCATGACTGGCTGTATTATATGAGGACAGTTACTTTTTTTTTTTTTTTTTTTTTGGCACCAGGGATTGAACTCACAACCTCACGCCTGTCAGACAGGCGCTTAAGTCAGTGAGCCAAACTCCTGGCCCTGACAGTTACATTGTTTAAAATAAGGAAAATAACATTAAATAGTCTATGTAACCAGAGTATTAATCAACATTACAAGCAGACATCTAAGAAAATAGTAATTTATTAAGATTTAATTTTTCTAGAAATTTAAAACCTAAATAAGACAATAAAAACACAAGAAATTATATTGAAAAAGAGGAACTAAAAAGAATCTAGATGCTTTATAGATACATACCAACTCCTCACATTGAATAAAATCATGTCCTTCAACCATTACATTTTTAAAAAAGTAAAAAGAAACATTTTTGTATTTTTCCAATGCTTGAAATCACAAAGTTATATTTTATGTACAAACTAAAAATCTAATTTTGAAATCTTTAGAAAAGTTAAATTGACTGTAACATTAACTGAAATTACATACTTACCTAAATTTATATTTTATAAATATTCAATATGAATTTGATTGAAAGTGAATTTAGTTATTAGATGTCAGGAGTACACAAATTTTCTAGTAAGATTTATTTTGACAATATAAGTAATCTAAGAAATTTGACACAGCATTTAATATTTTGCATGGTTAAACATAAAACACAAATTTTGATGTAAAATCAGAAATAGAAAAAATGTAATAAATATTAACTGCATCATTTTTAAATTGTGGCTTAAAACAATGTTTTTATTAAAAACAATGATATATTGTAATTGTTAAAAAAAGTTAAATAACCTTGAGTAAACTTGCCATATATATTGCATACACACATGTACATGTGCATATATGTATGCATATACATGATGCAATCAGAGTGACTGAAAAACAAATGAGAGACATTACAAAGAAGGAGACAGGGGAGATTTTGATGGAAGTAAGGTCATGGAAATGTGCAATAGAAAGTAATTTAACGCTCTGTTATTGTTCTGAGATGAAAGACACTATCAGAGAATGTAAGTGGCCTTTGGAAACAGAGCGATCTCTATCATTGGTAGCACAGAAACAGGACCTCAGTTCTACAACTGCATGAACAGTGTATCTGTCACTATATGTCAGCTGTCAGTTACATGTGTTAAACTACAAATGTATTTTCTCTGAGTCTTTAGAAAGCAACATAAACCAATGGCCTTGAGGTATGATAAACTGAGTCCCAATTGATACTACTAAATTCCCTAACTACAAAATCTGTGAAGTTTAACACGTATGCTGTTTATTTTTATTTAAAAGGAAAAAATAAGTTTAAAAAATCCAGTAAAACAGAGTTTCAAAACAGGTTAGTCAGAGCGTTATAATAATTAATACATTGCATATAGTTGCCTTCATATTAGTTATTCAGAGTACAACATATATATATGGTATCTTGTCCAAACAATATTAGCACAAACATTTAAGCTAATGAATGAATGTCTGTTTGCTATGGAAGCAACAGAAAACTAAGACAAAATTTTTAATATTATATAGAAATATTATTGAAGAACTAAAAATACAGTTGTAATATTCTTAATCTCTAGATTTTAATCATATTTTTTGAGATTATATCTTGCTGCACAGTTCAGGCTGAAGTCATGTTCACTGTGATCCTCTTACCTTAACCTTTCCAGTGCTGGAATTAGAGACATATGCTACACAGCCACGTTTTTTTTTTTTTTATCATAAATATTAAACATCAGCGACTACAGTTACCACCTTGAGTTAGCACATTTGGTAATCGACTTTGGAAAATGGCCCCCCTTATTTTGCAAAAGTGAAAAACATGAAGCTCAAAAGAAGTATTATAAAATCTTGCTAAGATTATTAAAATATTTTGTAAAAATGCATGAACAATAACTTCTACATTTTTCTTTTTTTGACCTTATTTCTTCTTCACTATTTTTCCTGAGTACAATTCTCTTCATATTTGTCCTCCCATTTTGATTTTCATTTTCTGCTTTTATACTGCACAAGTTTAAAATTTTATGTACAAATGTTTGAAGATTTACTGGAAAGATAGTAAAGAAATATAAAAATAAATAATACATACAGTGGGCCTTTTAAAAAGACTGGTTTTATTGAGCCAGGGGATCAGAAAATGTTCAATAAATGCTGACTTCTGCTGGTTCAACGTATTTTGAGATCAAGTCAAGAAGAACCATATACTCATACCAAGCTAAATATAAAAGGAAAGAGAATTATTTAAGACACATCTGATAGAATAATTTCTTTTTCTAATATAAAAAGATAGTCAAAACCACAGTCAATGAGTTTTGAAAACTGAAGACATGGTACAGAGAAATAGGACTTGTCAGTGTTGGTATTCTCAGATCACAACTGGAAAACAGTTTCCCCAACATTTGTTTTCATTGCACTTGATACACTATTACCTTAAGTTGAATTTTGCAACATAATTCTTGGAATGTATTGCCTGATTGACTAGTATTCAAGAAGTGTAATAGATTAACTGTCTTATAAGAAAAATTTTTAAAAAGAGAAAGGTACAAATTTCATTCAGAATATATTCTATTGAATAACTCTGCTCTGTAATAGTCTAAAATTTACTTTTAAGCCTGAATAGCACCATACTGAAATAAAGCTAAAGTATTGTTGTTTTTAATGTCTTTGGATTTAATATTTTTTACATATTAAAAATGCCCCCCATTTTTTGAATGACAGTTACAAGAGGTTTTATTGTAGACAAACCTGTATTAATTGCCATCTTAAGTGAAAGGCAAAAACACCAAGTATTTGAGTTGTCATCAAAATTCCTTTGGAGTTATTCAAAATACCCCTGTCATTTAACAATGCATCACTGAAAAATCCACTGATATTATCACTACTAATAGTTAAGAAGTATTAACCAATGTGATTAGTAATATTTTGATATTAATTTCTACAAAGCCTTTTTTTCTCTAAAATATTTCCATTCACTGTCTTAGCTTCTGTAATGAGCAATAAAGTATAGATGTTATAGTGTGAGACACCATATGAGATTTTTCATGATACACAATAGAACAAGATTTCAATGATTTTCTCTGGTTGTGGAGACTAAGGAAAGTATCCAGAAAAGAACAATAATAGGTTATAAAGTTATAAAATAATAAATTTTTTAGAGAATGTGAAAGGTCTTAATTCAAGATAATTAGAAGAATGAGATTTCATGGAGAGTTATGATTTTTCTCAGTTCTAAAAGCTTAGAAGAGTGGCTGAAGCAATAAAAGTGCTTCATAATGTATGATGAAACTCCCTAAAAGATTTCTGAGAATTTCCAATTATTTTATTGTTATTGTATCAAGTAAACAAAAACCATCTAAGTACCTGGAGCACTAGATGTGACACGTGACAAAATTAGACATGTAATGTTGAGATACTGCCTACTTGGCATTATCTAATGTTAAAATATTTTTCAGAAGTAAGACCTTTATTTCTCATTAGACTCACACTGTATTTCAGATCATAAAATATATCTTGTGCATTTTCTCCTTTTTCCTTATTGCCAGTATAAGGTCCAGAGATTATCATACACATTGTTTTACATGTTTTACATGTATCGTATTTACTTATTACATGCTTTTGTCTAATTGACTTTACATATATTGCATTTTGCGTACCATGGAACAAATCATGCAACTTAACACTCTAACATGCATGTATTATTTTATAATTTTTGTTGGTTAGACATGTTGATACATGTCTTAGCTGTCTCCTCATGTAGCTTCTATCTCCTACATGTTGGCAAACCTGGATTCTTATATGATCTTTTCACTAAGAAATCACATGGTTTTCTGTTTTTATGTCTGTTGGCAGTGTTGAATTAATTTAATGGTATGATTCATAGTAGCTGTTTTCATAGTAGTATTCCATCAGAGGAAAATAATAAAATCAGAAAGATTCTGCTATCAAGATGGAGTATTATATAAGGTAACTGCCATATGTAAGTTCCATCTCATTACCTTAGTTCAACTACTGGTTAGAAATCAGGTGTAGTCCTGCTCAAACTCAAAACTACATTAGAGGGGCAGTGTGGAGTTGGTGCTCATATAAAACATTCACATCAAAAGACAGAAATCAAAGGGAGCTTCTTATAGTCTGTTTTCCATATTCTCTTTTTTCTGTCTTTGTCTTTCGGATGCACTTTCAGTTTAAAAAAAAAGAAAGAAAAAAGAGAAACAAACAAACAAACATCTGTGCTAGCATGTGCTGGTCTGGCTGCACAGGAGATATACAAATGCATTTTCATCACCTCTTATGTCATGGTTTCACTTTTCTGGAATGAAACAATTTCATGATTCATTATGTTTATATCAGAAACTAAGATCTTAATGTTTGAGTAAGCAAAGGATAAAAAAATACAAATTTCTAATTGTGGTCTTAAAATGATATAATAACAATTATTTTACTAATAAAATAGCAAAAGAGAAAAACAAAAAATACTTCATTTAGAGTAAAAATTCAACAATTACATCTTGCTTTGTTACCAGAGTATTTCCAAATCTACACAAATGCCCTGGTTATACTTAGTGATGTTCAAACAATTGTTGGACAAATTCTTGAATATATTCAAGCATAAACTTTAAAATAACAAATGAAGCATTTTGAGTAATGTATTTTCAAGTGATAAAGTATGAAATCCATATACATGTTATTCTAAAGAGAGATCGTATCAAGATCCCAGGCTAAGAGTTACACAGTTTGAAGTGTAATACTCTTGAAAGATAATCAGTGCTTTCTCTGGAGCATGTGTGGCACTAGGATATTACTTCATGTGTTTGCTTTTCAAAAGCAAATGCGTGAATTACATTTATTTTGCTCTTTGCAAATACCACTTTAAAAATAATTACTTAGCGTAAATTTGGAAGTACTCTATGATAGTTCATAAGAACAATGTGTTAAGATTTTGTTAATTTGAAAAAAAATGCCTACTTTTGTTTTCTGTAACGTTGCTAATAGTTTGGACACCATTTTGGAATTCTAATTTTTGTAACCATTCAAGTTGCATTAATTTTTACAGTATATTTAATAAATGCACTTGAAAATACAATTTAAAAACCACAAACATATTTATATTTCGGTATAGTGAATGACTGTGACAGTTAACTGATTGTATCAACTCAAGTAAGAAATGCCCAACTGAATTGCCTCAGCCTAGTTCTAGTTGTGGAAGACCCACTCTAGAGAGGATTGTTACCAAAATGGTATAAAAGAGAACCAAAGAAGAGAGGTTCACTTCTGTTTCTTTGAAGAACCTATAGTTTTTGTCTTCACCTTGGATATCTTCTGACTTCCAGTGCAGACTCTTCAGCCTCCAGTCCATAACCTTCATCCTTCCATTGTAGACCCTTTAGCCTATTGACACAGACTCCCATGGGACACTACCCTGAGCTCAAGACCTTTGATTGAATATCTCAGATATCCAGAGCACAGACAAAACTTTTGCACTCTTTCACACTTCACTCTGTGGGTGGTCATTATAAGTCAGTCTTATAAATTCTTATATATTCGTATGTCTTGCATTAAATCTGTCTTAGTTGTTCTTATCATTGTTGAAAAAAAAGCCAAAACTTAAAGTTAAAGGATAAATATTTATTTGGCTCAAAATTTGTACAGATTTTAGTTCACATTTCAGTGACTCCAAGGCAGGGTGGTATGGCAAAGGGACATCACAGAGGAGAAGAAGTTCATGGTGGGCAGAAGGCATCGAGGCAGAGAAATGGCAAAGTATCAAAGCTGCAGAAGCACCAAAAACAAGCAGTTGCAGCAGGCCTCTTTACGTTCTTTACATTCTGTCTGTGCTACATTTTCTAAATTCTAGTGGGAACATTTTTTAAAATATTGTAACCATTTTATATCTGAAAGTTAAAACTTAAAATACTGTTTAACTAGTAATTTAAAATTATAATGTTGAATAATTTGGACAAAATTGAGGAAGAATAGGAAGAAACAACATTGAAATTTCCAGTGAATCACTGGGGACACAGAAGAATAATGAAGAGCTTAAGGTATCCTAAAAGTCCAATGAATTTTCATGAAGTAGGAAATTGCTATTAATGTAACAAGTTGGAAAACAAGCAATAGTTTTTTCAAGAAACATTTTGTTAATATTTGATCATTTTAACTGCACAAGAAAGTACTGATAATCTACTTATAGTTGCCTAAACAAGAATTAGGAAATGAAGAAATGAAAACATTGAATGGACATAAATTTTGAGTTCCTGGAAGGAGAATGGAACGGACAGAAACATAACGTAAAATTTATGATGTTTACTTTAGGTAAACAACAATTACTAGGGACTATTTGAGAGCAGTAGCTATTTATAACACTAAAAATGGTATTATTGGAATACAATAGATGATAATTTTACTATAGGAGAAAATTCATGAAAATATTAGTTTGAAGGGTTTTGATTGGTTCATTTTGTTCTGTCTTGTTTTGCATTGTAAGTAGTGCAAAACAGGATTCAGAGAAAAATACAGTGACTTTCTTTAAATCTAGATAATACTCAATTTTTATTCCACCATGCTGATTATAAAGGTGTAGTTTTGAGTTTCAAATATGAGAAGGTGAGTAACATGACAAGGTTATCAGCAGATCGATGGCCACAACCTGCTTGTGGGTAACGTGAAGAGACACAGGATACTGCCATATAAAAATTAAAAAATGATTTTCCTAAAGAAGAATAGTATGAATGTGTCCTTGTAGTTATAACTATTCAAGATTTTTACATCATAATTTTTAAGTGCTTACTATTAGGGGTGACTATCACCAAGAAATTCAGCTGGATTTTAAAAGCAGATTGGAAGGTTAAGTTTAGAAAAGGGAACTATATTTCTGATTCTGGCATACAGAATGACAATTGGATTAAGGATGAGTAAAGAAGGAACATAAAATCCTGGGAAAGTATAATTTACATACTACAGATTCACTAATATTCAGGCTACAGATTAGTAGTTTTTAGAAAATTAACCAAAGAGTGCAACCATTACCCCAACTCAATTTTAGGACCTTCCTGTGGCTTATTGCTTAACAGTTAATCTTCAGTCCTAACCCTATTCTCAGATAACGATTTCTGCTCACAATGAATGGTTTTGGTTTTCTGAAATTTTATTATGAATGGAAAAATAAGATATATGGTTCTTTAAGGATAACTTCTTTAAATTAGTATAAAGCTTTTGAAGTTCTCAATGTTATAACATGCATTAGGACTACATTGACTATAATCCACAGCAAATATTCTCCTGTACAGACAAGTCACAGTTGTTTCCCAATTCACTTGTTCACCAGTCAATTGGGATTTTGGTTGTTTCCACTTTGGACCATTATCATTGATAGAAGATTTGAAATTAGTAATTTTAGAATTTGTTGGTACTGATAAAGCATAAAAGTGAACAAAATTTTGTGGGATTATGATTCTGTCACAGAAAGCTCATTATGCTATATAAGGAAGTAGTGAATCTGAGAGTATGAGGCTACATGTATCGTTTATATGACAATTTAAATCATGAATGATAACAAAATATTGGACAAAAAAGATATGGTCAATTAAGTTCTGTTATCACATATCTAGATTTCCCTCCAAATCCTCATGTGGTTGGTCAAAGGTGGGTATTCTGACTGGATTAGGGGATGTTAATGTGATTAAGCATGTGACACTGGGATTAATGGTGTGGGAAATGCAAACCCCATCCTGGATATGGGTGGCACCAATCAATAGGCTACTAACCTGGATGGAATAAAAAGGCAGAGAGAGAAGTCAGACTTGCTGCTGCTTCTGCTGCTTGTTTCTCACTAACTCCAGCTTGCTTTACCATGAAATATTTTTTCTTCCGCTATGCTACACTGCCTTAGAGCCAGCAGACTACGTACTAAAACCTCTATAAACTATGAGCTGGAATAAACCTTCTCTCCTTTAACTTGTGAGTGTAGATATTTTGTTCCAACAACAAGAAAAATAAATAAGACAGGTACTAAACTTCTGAGACAATGTCAATAACAATACAAAGTGAACTCTTACGATCTTTACTTTCTATAAACTATAATTTAAGGAAAAAGGTGAGTCAAAATACAAGCAGTAATGTAAAACAAAGGTTTTACTTCTGTCTTTTCTATGCCAGATAATACATGAAATATAAGAGGTAGAAAATTTCTCTAAAAGGTAGAAAGTTTCTCTATTTTAAGAGTTACAGAAGAAATAGCGCTTTTTTTTTGAGAATTATACTTGAATTAAAGCAAGAAGGTCGTAGGGTGACAGAATAGAAGGTTCCTTATAAATTGTGCAGTGAGATGCTTTTGCAGATGGGGAGAATTGAGAATGATACTAAAAGGGACTGAATGTTTATGTCAGCACTGTATGACAAGATGGACCTTTCGCAAAAGTAGGCCCCAGACTCATAACTCACTTCTTTCTCCTTCTGGGGTTACACTTAGAAGTAGTTGTCCAGGAAAGCCGCTATTTTGTCTGCAACCCATCCTGGTCTTTGACGGCCTTTCACTTAGCCTTTCCAGTCTCCAGAAATGTGAGAAATTACCCTGCTGTTGTTCATGCAATGGCTATCTAGTTTAAGAAATGCTGGGTATGTCTGCCCTTATCAAATAAGAAAACAATCAGGGCAATATTCTTGGGAATATCTATCAGTATTGATGTCTATTTTTGCAAGAAATATTCTATAAAATCAATGTAATATTGTGAAATTATATTTTTAAAATATATTGACAATTTGAAATGCATTTTTAAAAATCAGGGAAACATCCTAGGAGTGTCTGAGTAACTTAGTCAGCTTTCTCATGACTGGGACAAAGTACCTGGCACCTACAAATTAATAGAGAAGAAGTTTATTTTGGTTCCTGGTTTTCAGAAGATTCTGTCCACAGATGGATGACTCCATGGCAGAAACAGCAAGAAAACAGCATGCAGAGGAATGATGCTTACCCCGTGGCAACCAAGGACACAGAGAGAAGAGAGAAGCCCAGGTCAAGCACATACCCTTCCAGTGACCACCTTTATCTTTTCTTAACAAACCCCAGCTCTGAATACATGAGCATTTTAGTTGTAAATTTAAATTTAGACCATAAAATTCTACCAGAGGCCTCTAAAGGGCTTTTGTCCATCCCATGCAAAATGCATTTAGTTCATCTCGATAAATTGTCAAAGTTTTATCAGTTCCTGGATTGCTGAAAAGTCTATATCCAGTGTCTCCTCTGAGATTCAAAGCAAACTCTTAGTCGTGAGCCCCTAAAAATTAAAAGGTAGTTAAATACTTCCAACATATAATGGTACACAGTAGATATTCTTATTTCAAAAGAGAGGAATAAGGGAATAGAAAGGAATCAGACCAAAGCAATATCAAAATCTGTAGAGCAAACATTAAATCTTGTTGCTCCATGTTCAGGACACAGGTAAGGTTTTTGGTGAGATGTGAACTCAAAGGAGCTTTAACAACCTTGCTGCTATGGCCTTGCTATTTGCATCCCACATGGCTTCTCTCTGAATCGGCTCTGCTCACTGCCTGGGGCTTTTCCAGGTGATAATTCATGTACTTGGCGTCTCCAGCTTCCTGGGGTCTCTACTACACTTTCAGTTACATTCTCACTGCCTCACGTATTGCTCTCTCAGTGGCACATTCCTTGTTCTCCCAGGTCTTCCTTTGAAATCTGCGTGAAAGCCTCAATGACCACACAACCCTTGCATTCTTCACTCCTGATAAACTGGTGTCATGTAGATGATGCCAAATTCTGCCAAAGCCACGAGCACTAGTGTGTTCCCTTTGGACCACCTTTGCAGAGACATGTGAGTGTCTGGATGGTTTAACAGGCTGAAACACTTCCCTAAAAGAGCAGGATGCCTAAGGACTGCCTTCTCAAACAAGGCCTTCAAAGGAATTTACTCCTTTACACTCTTGAGTCTGAGATGGGTGTAAAGATTCCTTCAAGCATATTTCCTACTGTCCTGATGCAAAATACTTGACCTTTTTTATTGCTAATCTTTTACGGCAACCTCACACTTCTTGATCTTAACTATAAACCTGGATCCTTTTTGGTAAAACTAAAAATCTTCCCATCGTATAGCTTGATTCTTGCTCCTGAGATCCACTATAAATCTGGCTAAAAGGAGGCATGTCACAGTCTGCATCATTGGGCTGATTTGAAATTTCATCCACAGGATTAATTAGCCCACACTAAATTCAGCCTTATATAGTGTCTTAGAACATGGAAAAAACATAGATACATTTTCTTTCTTTGCCAAAATGGAACACATTTGGCCTCTAGTCCCATTTTCAATATAGCCTAACCTTTACTGTATATATTTATATCAGCATTCTGCTTTTCTGAGTTTCTCACAAAAATTGTCCTTCAAGTTCTGTTTATACCATTCTAAGGATTTTCTAGCCAGCATCTCTGAAGCTTTCCAAACTACCCTGAAAATTAGTTACAAAGGTTTGTGGAACATATGGTCAGATATAATAATAATGACCCAAAAGTTGGTACTAATTTTTGATATTAGCTATTTCACCACTGGAACAAATTACCTAACACTGAAAACTTAAAGGAGGAAAGGTTTGTACTGGCTAATGGTTTACATAGGATTCACTCCATGACTCCAAAGCAGAAATAGCATGACAGAAGAACATGGCAGAGGAAAACTGTTCACTCCAGAACGATCAGGAACCTAAAGAAAAGAGTGGAGCCCTGGAAAATAATATATTTTCATGCTATGCCACAGAACAATGCTCACTCTGATCAGCCCCACAAAAAACACAGAAGAGTTTTGGGAAAATAAAAGTGAATAATTTATATTAAACATGTATAAATGTAGAAGTGCTTAAACATGGCTGTAGTACAAGTTATAATCACAAATTTAGAGTTTGCATTTTTACATAGAATCCAATTTTAAGTGGTAAAAATGCAGACTGGAGGTATCATTTTGTACTGACAAATCAAATACCTTTGAGAGGCTTAGTGAATGAATTTTCCAACATGCTGAACAATTTTGATAAATGCCATTTTCTAAAAAGAACAATCTTTCTTGACTTTTGTAGTTAAAATCTTAAGGAAAAAGTACATTTTTGTATATAAAAAAGAACTTTGTCAAAAGCAAAAAGTTATTTGTAATTATATGGAAAAATATGGTCAGATTCATTAAAATCTCGATTGTCACATAAGACCAGACAGTTCAATCGTACCTAATATTTTTAATCTAAAGCATTAACGCCAATACTTTCCTTCTACCATTATAGTAAAAATAAAAATTCAACTTCTTTAGAAGAGTTTAATTCACCCTTGATAACTTGAAATTCAGTGATATATATAAAGTAGTATAGGAATTAAATTCATGCATCAGTGTTTATTTCTGTCTTTTGCATTACATGGAAAAAGAAAGAAAAAGGCATGATAGGGTTAGCCTGGGATATCAGAGTGTGAAGTTGCTGAAATCATAGACAACTGCTGGTTTTTCTCATAGTCTAAGACCTTGGGTTAAGAAAGAAGGGGGGATTCTGAAGAATATGGTAAAATTGTAGCTCTTCTGCATAGAAAAGATTAATGGATTGGTCTTTCGGTCAGACAATATCACAGGGGTTAGTTCAGGATTCTGACGGTTTTATACAACTGTAGATACATTCACAGAGAAAAAGGGATAAGAGTATTCACACATTTATTACAGCCATCGCACATAGCTTTTTAGAGCAGATTTAGAGAATATTCAATATGTACTTGTATACGTACCTAGTCAGTGATGTGTTGTGGAGGAGTACTAATTATTTAGTATTTGTTACTTTGCAAGAAAATAGAAATTGTCTGCAGATAATAGAAAACAGAGAATGGAGCCTTCAGAATAAAGACTAAAAAGTATAAACTGTAGCCAGCTATGGTTTGAATGTCAATATCATATTTCAGGTGACTAAGATGTTTCCATTCAAAAATCTAGTAGCCATTAAAAGTTGCAGTTTAATGCAAAGACTTCAGGTTATTGGAGGCACGCCCTTGAAATGAATTGTGGCACCCTGGTTCCATCCTTTACTTTCTTCTGTTTCATGACCATAAAGTGAATATTTTTGTTCCCCAACAATCTTTGGCAGGTATATGCTGCTTTGCCACAAACTCAAAAGTAATGGGGGCAATTAATCATGCACTAGAACCTCCACATGTGTAATCTAAAATAAAACTTATCTCTTTACAAATTGATCGTTTTGTTTTTTGCTATAATCAAGAAAATCTACCCAAATAACACTCACACAAATATTAATATCCAATATCCTTAGGTAAGAATATTTCTTTAGTATGCTTATTGAGGGGTAATGTGACTTTCTATAATTTTACCTACAACTACGTATTTCTCTTTCCCTAAGACACACTGGACTAAAAAGATTTTTGTGTAGTTGAATTTTCTATGATGATATAGTTCTATGATGATATAGTTGTAAATATTCTTGTGCTTATCTACATTATACCTGGTTGATTATATAATCTATATATGTTCTACAAACTTTTAAAAATCTAGAAAATCTAATGAAATTTATGGTGCCATCCAAATTCTCAGAGAGAAAAAGCATGTTTGACAAAACTGAGTCACATGAAGGATTTCCTTTCCTCTACACACTTTTACTCAGAGAATGTTCAAAAGGAAAAAATATACAGGAGTGAAAAGACCATATCTGCCTCTACTGTTATATGGCTCCATTTTTTCCTCCACTTTAAAACACTGATGTTATGATTGATTAATAAGGAGAAATTATATTACTCACAATTTTTCAGGTTGCATATATTTTCCAGTATCTATTTATTTTCCTAAATTTTAAGCAATTTAGTAAAGAAACAAAGAAAATACTATCATTATAGACCATATTAGTGTAGATTTCAGAAACATAGGTATTCACATATAACAGTTTCACTTAAAGAGAATATTGATCATTTTATTATATTTGTTATGCTTTAGAATTGTTATAAATAAAACACAGTTTCAGATTACTATATATATATATATATATTAATAGTTCATTGTTTTACACTTCACCATTTATAATGATGAATTTACTCTTATTTTTACAATGAAACAACTACCCAGGAAAGCCTATTCTTTTAATACAGAGAAGTTTTCCACTGTAAAAGAAGCTTCAGTTAACATTTTGTAGGTTCAGCATGTATGAGGTAAAGAATACAGAATATGTTTTCCTAATTGACTTTCTCCAAAGTTTATTTCAATTATCATATTTAAATTTCAAGTACATTGTTTTATTTCCATGTATAAATGTGTAATCCAAGTAGATGAATATTAACGGGTAACATTATTTTATATAGCTTGAAAAAATAACTTTGAAGCATCTGATGTGCAACCAAATCTGATAATATATGGCTTTAGAGTGACTTTTTCTTTGAAGAGATTAAAGTAAATGCTAAAAAGTTTAATATAATAAAAATATTTCAAATAATTAACAAAGAGACATATTTTAATCGCTACTTTGCTTCTTTCCCAGGAAGGAAGATCTTAAACTATCAGATTAAGCATACTCTGTGACAGAAATCAACATACATGCTAGCTTATTGTTTTCAACAAAAACAGTAGAACAAAAAATTGAAAGTACATCATATCATGCAAATTTTAAATCAATGCATGAATTCATTTATATGGTAATAATGAAATAATTTGCAATTCATTTCTAAATATTTTATTTTTCAGGCAGTATTTTATTTTCTTCAAAATATTTTGTAAATTTCACAACTAGATTTAAATCTTTAAATTTGAATACAAAAATACAAATCTGAGGTCTACCAAGGTAAACTGATAAGAATGTGGAAATGGTTTGCACTTACTCATTAACTCTTCATTTATCCCAAGATTCATTTTCCCTTTCTCCTTGAGAATACAATGTTGCATTTTCTAAATCTTTATCCATTTTTAACCTATTGCCAATTATTGGGACACAAAAGCTATCTGAACATGTGGTTATGCACAGATTATTGGCATTGCCCAACACTTTCCATTTCATTCAGCACTCAGTCTAAATTCTAAAAGCAGAAACAGTCTTGCACTGAATTCCTCATAAATTCTTTCTTAAAGAACTCACATTACACTCTTACTGCTGTAGACATTCCACAAACTTCCAACCATAGCATTTTGTTAATATATCTACTTTCCATTTTTGGTATGCTGGGGAACAGTTTCAGTGATACTTTTCTAATTGGTTTAATTCATCTCCATAAATATGAGTGGCTTCATATCCTTCCCATCTACAGCTTCTTTTCTTCTCCCCTACATGTTTAGCTTTTGACCATTTAGTATTGATAATATGAGGTTTTTGATTTTAAAACTGCCAAACTATTACATACAACCACCCAAACTTCCTAAGTAAAATACAAAAATTAGATACATTATGCACATATACTAACACAAGATAAATGTCTTGCAAACACCAAATAATAAAAATAAAAATAAAGCACAAAACAACTATTTAACCAATAACATTGTTCTATTTTGTATTTACTTTCAATAAACTTATATTTTAAAATAGAAAAGCTATGTCACCATTCTAATTCAGATCTTAAATAATGTATGAAATCTATTGACTTTCTTTGAATTTAATGTTTTATAACAATGTTATCTATATGTATAATAAAATAGGCAGTTTAAGCCTCAATAGAGTTTATTTTGAACTAACGAAGATATGACAAGTGTACCAACATTTTTAATTTTCACATACTAAACAGTTAATTATCACTATTGGTAAAGCGTAATTACTTATTCAAAATAATTTCTTCATGGTAATCAATTGGAAATCAGTATATTGCTACATTGATATATTCATACTAACTTGAAAGTAAGTTTAGAAAATGGATTTATTAGCTGTTTCAAATGTCAAGCAATACTTTTCTGAATAACATTTCTCAGAAAGCCCTGGAATCTTGAATATGCTTGAATTTCTGATTTTTTTGATTGTACGATACCTAAAATCATATGTTAGTGCACTATTTTTTCCAAAACACGTGGAGGCAAATTGGTTGTCACTGTTATTTGTTTACCAGATAATAACTTGCATTGAATTATATGTGCTTGTTTTACCTCAAATAATATTGTACTTGTGTTGTTATATGTTTGATCTTCACTTTGAACTTCTCAAATAAAGGACTGTGGATGATTTTTCTCACAAATTTTTTATTTTTACTTAACATTTTAATGGCTTTTTTAGTGCTATACATATATGTGTATATATATATATATATATATATATATATATATATATAATTTCATTTTCTCCTTTGTCCCAAGATTTTGTGAACATTCTTAGATATATAACTGCATATTTAATTCACTTTATTCATTTTATGATACTTCAGCTGAAATATTTTGCTTTACATAAGGATGTGATTTACTTAAGCAAGACTAAGTGCAATCTTTCAAAGTCAGTTTGGAACATGTGCAAATGAATCGGGTAAAATCCCTTTCCTAATTAAACTTCCAGTGAATTTGGCATTTTATTTGTCAGTTTACTTGCTTCATCTCCTGCATCTTAGAGCTGACACCAAATTCACTGTTTTTATAGGGATAAAAATTTTCTGATCCAAAGTGATCTTTGTGGTCAAATAGATCATTTTTTTCATTGCTTTTTTTCTTAAACAATGAACTTGAAAACGTCTCAAGCCATAGCATATGGTCAACATTATTGCATTTTAAACTCCATCCTGCACTATTTTGAAACAATTTTCAGCCATTTACTTTAGTTATTTTCTTTTCTTTTATTATTCTTTTACACAAAAAAACGATGTCGAATTGTAGTTTTGTTTATTTATTTTATTTCTGTCTGTGTCTTCTTTTTCACTTTTCTAGCGAGTCAGTAGCACCCACAATATCATCAAAGAAAAGTTTGTATGTTAGGTTAGAAATGCAAGGATGCAAGCAACCAATATTTTTCTAAGGTAAACTGAGCCATTGAAAAAGGAGAGCGAAATATGAGGCATAAATCCCGTCTGTGAATAGCTTTTGCATGTCCCTTAATTATGTAACAACTTTAGCACAATATCTATCAAAATAAACAGGGCATTTTATCTGGTCTGATAAGCAGTTTTTTAAGGACTCTGATGAACAAGGTCCTCTCCTGACAGGTAATGTTCATAGTATATCACACAGAAGAGAAAGCAAATTCTAATCTAGGCTTATCCAGAATAATCCTCAGCAAATTCCTTAATTTTTCTGTACCTTAGTGTCCTCAACTATGAAATGCAATAAGGATGAGAACACTGAACCTTATAGTGTTATTGAGTCAATATGGTATTATATGTAAAGAGCTAGTACATAGTCTTTGATAAAAGTAGTTGATTTAAATTTGTTTTGGATTAACAGCACTTGTAGAGAAATATCTTCGTAAATAATTTATTATTTTTGAGTTATTTCTTTTTTTTTTCTGTTTTTCCAAATGACCACCAAACCTGAGTATTTTTTATAGCAGTTATGTATTAATTACTTCTTAGTCATCATTTTTTGACTCTTATTAACTCAGCCATTTAGTCAAGAATGGAGCTATATACTTTGCTTCCAAATATAATTTGACAGTGACTTGATGCAAGCCCACATCATACAAAATAATATTTTTCTTTCTTGTTGCTTAGAAATGAAAAGATGGCAGAGACCTGTTCAATTCCTTCTCATATAAACCCAAGGTTTCTAGTGTTGTTTAGGAGAATGACACAAAATTACTGAATAGCAGAAAATGGAAAAAATGTTCCTTTATCCTCATCAGATATGAATGTCGTAAAAATAAATCAGATGTCAAGTTTCAGCTTAGGAAATCTTGAAGCCTAACTAAGCAATTCAGCAGCTCTACATCTTACAGTGTAAAGGACGTCCACTTACTTCTCTAGGATGTTGTTCATCGTGTCAACTTGAGAAGTTCAGGTTAACTAAGTGACTCTGCAGGGGATCAGAGTCTTCACTTTGTAAATATCTTCATCCAAGAGGAGCGCATGGAAATGGTACAAGTACTACACCCAAGGGCAGTTAGCCTGCTTACAATATAAGAGAGGAAAAGAAGCTTGTCTTTACCCCATCCTTTTTTGTACTTGTTGCTTTTGTCTTCTGTCACCATGAAGTGTTACCCTTCACTGTGCCACCCTGCCATGGAGTCAGTTGATTATGGACCGAAGCCTCTACAGTGAGCTAAAAAACCTTTTGCTGTTTTACTTTGGGTGTCAGGTATTTTGTTTCAGCAACAAGAGAAATGTAACCAAGACCACTGGAATTAATTGAGAGTTGTCCACCATACTGTACTCTTCGTTTTACTACTTCCTAATCACTACACCGTTTCTACAGTTTGCTTTAAAAAACTGATAACTAAATCTTCAGAATATGGGTAACAGTCCCTATACTGTGAACAGAGAAATAAATGAGTGAGCCAATGAGCAAAACTATATACATGCAAGTCTGTGTTAGGCTTAAGGAGTTTCTGAGTTAAGACAAAGGAGTAATTTTCTTCTGGGAAATACTTTTTTTTTTTTTTTTTTTTTTTTTTGGCACTGGGGATCAAATTCACAGCCTCGTGCTCGCAGGCAGGTGCTTAAGCCGCTGAGCCAAACTCCCAGCCCTAGCTTTTTGAGGAAGAGTCGCAATCTGTAGCTCAGGCCGGCTTTGCGCTTGCGTTGTAGCCCAAGCCAGCCTGGAACTCACAACGCTCCTCCTACCTCAGCCTCCCTCCGAGTGCTGGGATTAAAGGCATGCGCCACCACACCCAGCTTAAATTCTTTATCATGCAGTTTGTAACGTTGATTCTTTTCTTATACCACTTCACAGATCTTTCATAAGGTTGTGTATTTTAGCTACATCAGATACCAGTGTTTTACTTTTTTCAGTAAAAATTTTGAAATTCTTAAACTTTGGAATTTTAGTATCAGTGAACTGAGGTACTGTTTACAAAAGCTTTCAAAAGATGCAAGGTGCCATTATTTTTTTGAATACCATTTTAGGAATAGAGAACCACCTCAAAATGTTTGTAATGTAATAAATTAATCAAGACCAGGCTACAATTGCATAACCTTAACAATACCTCCAGATGTGGCTCTGTTGTCTGCCAATCGATGATCTAAAAAGGGCACCAGCTGAGGTGACACTAAGGAGTTAGCAATGGGCTCTGATGCT
The DNA here is from genome assembly GCA_004363535.1 of Dasyprocta punctata. Taxonomy (NCBI): domain Eukaryota; kingdom Metazoa; phylum Chordata; class Mammalia; order Rodentia; family Dasyproctidae; genus Dasyprocta; species Dasyprocta punctata. Next base: position 162,590 of record RJWM01000245.1, read on the forward strand.
TTGAATAGAACACGCATTTCGATTTGGGCATCTGGTTTCTACGTTAGCCAAATGTGCCTTGTTTGCATTCACAGCTGTTCAATATGTTTGTTTAAAAAGGATAGACTAGGGAGAAGAAAGAGATTGGTGAGAGACATGCCAACTTCTATGGGAGACAGTTTCCAGCCAACATGCAATTTACTCATGGATAATCATTTGCTTTAGAATTTTACAGTCATTCCTTAGAATAACTCTAGTATATGGGTAGCATGAACTTTATGCTATAACAACCATTATATACTTTGTTGCAAATTATAAATTTATAATTATGTCAATCTAATTAAGATCTAAAAAGGAAATGTATCTTCATTTGCTTCAAATAATATGACCTGACAGTTTAGATTGAATTATTAAAGGCAGGTTTTCATGTATTTCTCTAATCATATTTGTGATTCTTGGCTTTTCCCAACATATTAACAAAGTGGCTATGTGGTAATACTCTGTTAACCATGTGAAATTAGTAATCATACAAAAGTGGCTGCATAATACATGCAACATTGAAATCTTTAGAAATGTGTATGCTTATTCTCCATGTACAATTTCGGACAGAAATATATTTTAAAATATTTTGAAAAAAAGTCAATGCAGTAATTTCTTAGAATAATAGGCAGGATACAAATTTACTGATCTCAGCTATTTTTTTCTGTTGTAGAATAATTTACAAAAATAACATAATTTGTCCTAAAAAGGATTACACAAGCTAATAGTGCACCCCAGTAAGTCTGTTTACCACTGATACTATTTTTGTTAGTATCAATGAAAATCTCTTAAGTTCTGTATTAAACAAAAACATATAACAGAAGGTGATAAATGGTGAAAATTTGGGGAGGGCATGTTAAACAATTCTAGAGGTGTAAGAATTTAAATTATGTTATTTCACAGTAGGGTATTTATAGATAATAAAAATATACTATGCATCATAAAAGCTAGAAGATAGGATTTGGAGTATTTTCAATAAATGCAAATCTTACTATGTAAAACTTATATTCTGTGTATGTTAAAATAAATGTTAAATAAAAACAACACAAAATTAATCATAGTTGTGTAGTATGCAGTATATGTATGATATGATGAGAAATGTATAGTTTATTTATTAGGAAGTCAATTTATATTTGTCATTTTTTACTAATATTTATTTCCCTAAATTTCATCATTTCATGCTTAAGTCTTACATTTTTTACATTTCATATTGTTCTTACATTTTATAGTTGTTCATTGCCATTGCACAAGTCCTCTTCATATATCCTGTGAAACTAAAGGAATCACAAAAATGGATTAGTAAATTTGTGATCACTATCATTTTTAATATTTTAATGACTTAGCCATTTGTAAAAAGGACTTCATGAAAACTTTTGCAGTTGAAAATGCAATATGGAATATTAAAACCACTTTTGAACTTAGAAAATAGGTGTAGAAATTCTAAATATTCTCAGAATTGTAGTCTTCTGAAATTTTATGACCTTCTAGTTCCAAAAGTTTTTCAAAAGGAGAGATAGGAAAAGAGGTTCACTTCGCTCATGACAAAGGGAGAGTATCCTGCTGCTTTTATGATAAAAGGAATAAAAAAGATTTCTCTTGTCATAACTTTCCTCTTCCTTTGTGATTAAAGAATCTCTTATGATCATAGGAAAGTTTCCCCTACTCTTGTGACAATAAAACTAATGACAAGGATCATGAAAAAATAGAAGAGAATCACTTTTCATCTGTACTCCTTTTTAGAAATAACACATAAGTGAGACATCTAAACTAGACATTATATTTTGGTATATTCTAAAAGAATAGTCAATTTCAAAATCTTTTCAGTAACTGGGTTGATATTGACCATCTTGTGCACTGAAAAATATAGTCAAGTTTTGATTTGATGGGCCTATTAACTTTTGTTGAGATCAATATGCTGCTAGAACCAGACAGGTGACCAAGTTTGTTGTTTCCCAAGTAAATATTATGACTCATTTTTAGTGTGTGGCTGTTGTCTATGTTTGTGAGTGCATGTGTATGTGTTTGAGCACACTGTAGACACTGTGAATGAAGCATGTTTATTCCTAACAATGACATGATAACCATTTAAAACTGAGTTATGAAACAGTGTGAAGGGTAATACTTTATCCAAAATTAAACAAACATGAAAACTACTCAAACAGGTAAAGACCAACAGGGCAAAAGTGGTATAAATTAATTTTAAATATTATGCTATTATCATGAATGCTTTGAATTGTTATTAAGTAAACTCAAGCTAAAGTTTCTTTAAAACTATGTAGGGTATAATGGCTATATACCTCAGTGATTAAAAGTTAGATTGACCTTTGAGCCTCTACTTTCACTGTAAATGTCCCTGGCTGACTCTCATTAGTTTGACTTTGTCCTGAGTTCCTTTAGGATGGAAACATGCCAGTATCAATAACAAGCCTCCTCCATCACACCTAAGTCAAAACAAATAACTTCCGCACAAGTAAAATCATAGTTCTGAACTTTGATGGTAGTAGACTTTCCTGAACCAATCATTGCTCTTTTAATATCATTAGATAAGTGTTTAACTCTGTTAAATTTATAGATATAATAATCACTACAATGATGCTTAAATAGTGTGGCAAATAACATCATTGTTAGAAAAAGATGAAACACCTACTTTGGTTAAATTACATTAGAAAGAAGATGTATGTTAAATAAGAACTGATCTTGTTTTCCTAGCATTTCCAAAAGCCGAGCAAAAAGGGTATAAGTTCACAACCTTTATTTTTGGATCTATAAATAGATATTAGCATTTTTAAAATAGATATTACTATTACTATTTACATATAAACTAGAGCTGTACTGTATTTACACATTTATTTTTAAATTTATGTGCATTTTGATTATTATACTTTGTGCTTCATAATTATCCAAGGCAATTACATCATTATTTGACATTTGTTTAAAAATAAGTAAGTTTATCCTTCTTTATGGCTGAGTCTTACTCCACTGTATAAATAAAACACATCTTCTTTATCCATTCATTGGTTGATAGTGAGTTGGGCTGTTTCCAAGATTTAGATATTACCAACTGTGTTGCTATAAATATGGGTGTGCATATATAACTGTGGTATGATGATTTTAATTCTTTAATAAAGATATCAAGAAGGGGAATAGCCATGTTGAAAGGAACCTCTGGTTTTAGTTTTTTGGGGAATCACCATACTGATTTTCACAGTGTTACAACAGTCTACTCTCCTACCAACAGCGGAAAAGGGTGCTTTTTTCCCCACAACCTCACCAGGATTTGTTATTGGTTGATTTCTTGACATAGCCATTCTTTATACAGTGAGATGGAAGCAAAATTTTGTAAGTAAGGAGGGGAAAAGCCCTGAAGGCGGGGAAGAGGAATAAGAAAAAAGAATCATGATATAACATGCACAGGAACAGATTCTCTATGATTAATATGTTCATTAGGTGTATCTAAAATGTAAGGTAAATTAATTAAAATACATAATATCTATTTAAATAACATTAAAAATCAAAGTTTTTCTCATTATTCTACTTCTGAAAAATCAGAAAAATGTAATGTATACACATAAAATATACATAAAAGATATATGTCCATATATAACATATGTATATGTGTTGTATACACTATGTGTGCTTGCATGCATACATATATGCAACACCTACACATAGTCATGCATATTTGTGACAGGAAAAACTCTCTGATCAATCCACTCAGTTTTCAACTATTTTAGTGAGTGTTACTCTAGTTTGTAAAGAAAAAAATAGATGTTGGAAAAACAAATTTTAGAAATATTGTCTTATAACTGAGACCTCTGTCACTGTTTGTTATGCAGGTCTGGTTCTCTAGACTGTAAATCTGGGAATATAATATTAAGGACAGAGTTGAAGCTGTCTGATTTGAAACATATAAAGTCTTAACTGCCACAGATAATGTCAACCCAAATTATTATTTCCATTTCAACACAGATTATAGAACAGGAAGACATAAATGGAAATTAAAAAAATAAATTCAGCACATATTTCAGAAAGTACCTTTTCATGTGGAGAATAATAAAGCTTAGAAAAGCCTTCAGGCGATGTTGTTGAGGCAAAAGGCAGGAGTGTCATTCAAGAAACAATTAGATGCCATCCTTGGGGAAATGGAGTACTAAAAAGATATGCCTTGATGGACCAAATGACCTTTATTCTCTCTCCAAAAATCTCTCAAGTTCTTATAATTCTAATCGAGAACTATTTCAGCAATTTAGCCTCCAGCAATGTCAATTCTTACCTGAATTATTCACCTCACCAGCTCACTGTTAAGGAACAACCTTTCTCCTAGTGCAACAAAGATTGCATATTGACCAAATATAATTCCCAGTGCTGTTGTTCATAAGCATTTTGTGCACAAGGATGCCTTAGGTGTGATACTAAAAACTGCTTGATTGTAGAAGAAATATCATTCTTAAAATCAATATAGAAAAATTATCATATTCAAAATCAGTACGACTGAAATAGGTTTCAATTTGGACTCTACTAACATTAATTTTACAGAGCATGAAGATTATTTAAAATATTTGTTGCTAAAGGTATTTAAAGGTCAGAATAATATAGCTCATGTAAATCTCTGTTTCAAAATTATATTTGGATATGTTAATGAACTATCTGAAGCTATCAATTTCATTTCAACAAAACATTTTAGAAATGAAAATAACAATATAAGGTGGGATCTAAAAATATATTGACCACTTTGCAGTTTGTTTAAAAACAAATATATTCAATAATATTACAATTTGGAAAGCCAGCAACTGATAGTGAAAAATGTAAAAATTTTACTTGACGCATTTGAGTAAATTGGAGAAATAAATTGCCTATAATTTTCTGAATTTAGATAGATTTAAGTGAATACAGAATTCTTAAGGAACTAGGGATACTGTGAGAACTGCAGTTCTACGGGCCCCGTGCTATATTCTTAAAGTGATGATATTCAGTGAAAGTAAAAGAGCATGTTTCTTTCTGTAATCTAAATGGACTCCCAGAGTTCACTGTGTACTACAAATTGGAACTCGGTGGTGAACCCCGTTTTGAAAGCATATTTTCAAAAGCTAACAGAAGGTCACATAAAATGGAAAGTTCAAAGCAAAAGAAACTAGAGATTTGAAACTGCCAGGTATAGTGAAGTGTTTTTGAAATCAATAAATATTACAAAAATTGCTGTGAAAGATGGAAGTTTATGTCAATTATATGTAATAATATATTTTCAATCGATCAAAAATTTGTATATGTATAGAATCTGGTAATAGTGCATAAGTGATACTTTTATATTTTACAGTAACAAAGCATTATATTAATAAAGTACATGGTGAATTTGCAAATTAATCTATGCTGAGAAGATAATAGGTGAAAATATGTTACACAATACGATCCTTAGATTAAGTCACAAAATGATTTAAATCATGTTATCATAGCTAGGATTCATAGCTGACCTTGAATTCATAGAAATTTTATCTGTTATATTGAAAATATTATAAACAATATTCAGATGTAGAGAATACTAATATGATATAAATTAAAATCAGCTACCAGAACAGTAAATCTAGTCATCAAAACATTATAAGCAAATGAAAATTTTTGTAACAAAAAACAAACATAAAAAAACTTTGTTCATGAAAACTTTAGCAGTTACCATTAATTTTAATTGTTTCTGAGATTTAGAAAATCTCATATATTTATGAGTACTTATAAATACAAACTAACCTAATTGTTTACAAAATTGACTAGCCACATATATCAGTTTTAAAAATGGCATTTGATTCTTTTCACATATTATCTTTCTGTTATGATTCAAGAGAGCTGGAATTTATGCACAGGACTTTTCTGTGAGCAATGTATGCTATCATTTTGGTTAATCAATCCACTTTTTTTAATAATCTACAACTTAATGCAATGAAACTAATTTTGCTTTGCCTTAATGTAAATGTTAGTATTAATATTTACTTAAACTAACACCTCTTGCTTGGCACAGAATATGTTGTATTGTCACAACAAGATTATCAGATAAATTATAGACCACCCAATAATAAATATTTTTTAAATTTTCATTCTTCTTTAATCTCCTAACCTCTGCCAGTTTTTTAGATAGCAGAGTTCTTCTAAAGTACATAAATTCCTATAATATATAAAAACTCTACATGTATATATATTTTTCTTGTCTTTAGTAATAGAGGAAGTTTACTACTTTCACATTAATTTTGCCTTCTACAAACTGACTTGATAAAAACAAAAAACAGAAATATTCTTTTTTAATAGTACATAAGCTTTAATTCAGTATATATAGAAGTCCTTGTCTTAATTGTATTTTAGTGAGGATGAGTATCTTTTGATATCTTTAGTAACTTTTTATTTCTGCAAAATGTGTGTTCATAAACAAGGGGCAATCAACATAAACATTGAATGTTTACAACTTAAAATTATTAAAACAAAAGACATATTGATATTAATTTCCCAAAGAACACTCCCCATCACTTCAATCACACATCCCATTTTTTTGTCTCACTCTCAAATGGTTCTGGAGCCAGGAGTGGTAGAACACTGATGTAATCCCAACACTTGAGAAGCTGAAGCAGGTGGCTTGCTACAAGTTCCAGGCCAGCCTGGGTTTCACAGAGAGCCCAAGGACAGCCTTAGCTACATGGTGAGTTGCTGTTGAAACAAACAAACACATAAACAACAAAGCATAGTTGTAGAAATCTTTTAGTAGTGTCTTTATGAGGTTTGATAAAAAAAATACAGTGAATGCAAACTCTGGCATTCAATGGAAAGGCAAGTGTGTAAAAACAGAATTGTTAGTCCTCATCAACCTCATTGATTGAATCTGGCACTGTAGAACTTGTGACTCTTCCACAAAGTGAGAAAAACTATGAAAGGCAAATGTTTTTAGTTGATTGGAAACACTGAGACAACCATTAGAGTGTAACTAAAGGCAATCATGAAGGAAGTGGTGTAAGTAATGGGATGAGTATGTCTGGGGCTGAGAAGTATTATGAGGGTGATTAATGTCAGTATATTTTATACTATAATTTTTTGGGAGGGTACCAGGGATCTAACTCATGACTTTATGCTTGCCAGATAGGCGCTTATGCTACTGACCTAATCCCGAGCTCTGTAGTTATAGTTTTTTAAAATTGAAACATTCACTGTACGTTTTGATCATTTTGCCATTTCTTCTACGCATTTTTTTTATTTTATGGAAAAAAGTAAAACAAAATTTCATAGCAAATTGATTCAAGAATACCAATACTTATTAAAAAAAAACTGGGCATGGTAGCACATGCCTGTAATTCCAGCACTTGGGAAGTTGAGGCAGGAGGATCATTGTGAGTTCGAGACCAGCCTGGGTTTCAAAGTGAGCTCAAGGCCAGCCTGAACTGCATAGTAAGACCTTGTATCAAAAATACAAAAAAAAATAAATAAAATAAATAAATAAAAAGAATAGTCAATACATTGTGTATTATTATCTTTAAAGTAGTTTTCTCAAGAGTACAAGATACAGGAATTAGATATTCTCCAATTGATATTAGCATGAACCTTCTTTTTCAATGAACAAAGAGACACTAATAGTATAACTAACGTATTTTTCAAGATATATTAATAAATTAAAATACGATACAATCCTTTTTATTTTAGATAAATATTCTAAATTTTAAAATATTGACACAACATTACTCATTTTTGGTATGTAAGAGGTTGGATTATGTTTTTAATAATTATGAGATTTAGAAATCAATATAAAATATGCAATATATTTTTCTTCCCTGTTGCATCATGCAATTTGAAAAATGAAAATTTTAGGAGAGGTAATTGATTGTAGAAATGTCAAAAATACTCAGAACTTTGGAAAAGTGAATTGTGGGTCTATTTCTGTAAAAGAATATCAAGCTAAATAAGATTAAAAGATTACTATTGAGAAGAATTGAGGGAGAAAAGCAGAAAATTTTAAATATTTCTTTTTGACAGTATCAGAAAAAGCTGCAAAACACTAAACAGTCAGATAAAAGAAAAGTGAGCCTTGCACTTGAGATACTTATCTTCTAGAAGGTTTCTACTTAAACTGTGGTAAAAAGTAGAAAGAAAATACGAGAAATATAAAACATTTAAATGGACTGTAAGAATATTGAGAAAATGCTTTACTTTCATATTCCTGAGGCACATGCAAATTGAAATCATAATGAAGATCTGTATTCACTGCTGAAAGGAATATAAATTAGGTATGTGAATCATGGTAAACTCTTACAGAGTTTTCTACAATTGAACTTATGCAAAGTTTTCATGTAACAACAACAACAACAACAAAAAAGAATAGTCAATACATTATGTATTGTTATCTTTAAAGTAGTTTCTCACTGCTTAGTTTATGGCCTATCAGAAATGATACCACATTTGCTGTAAAAGAAAGAGACAGAGGTTTTGCAAATGGATGGAAAATAATGGAGAAAAAGGAGAAGGAATGAAGGGAAAGATAATGTCAAAGGTAGTAAGATATGTTATGCACATGACCAACTCCATAGAATGAATGGAAGTATTATGCCCTGAAACATTTATTAAAACAAATAAAAATTTTAAAAGAATAATACAATAATAATCACATCATCTGTTATGGCTTGTATCCTAATGTTCCCTTAAAGCCTCATGTGGTCTTAAATTAGTCTTTAAAGAGCTAAGATGTGTAATGCTGAGATTCATTCATGGTATGGTGCTAGGATTAAGGCTTCCCCATCATGGGTGTGAGTAATACCTATGCTAAAGTTTGGCAGCCTGGATAAAGTATAAAGGACAAAAAGAGGGCCACTGCTTGTCTCTTGCTGATTGGTTCCTCATGACTGCACTGCTTTGCTGCCTTCCTGCCTTTGCCTGCCACGAACTGTTTCCCTTCTGGGATGAACTTCTGTCATGCCACCCTGCCTTGGAGCCAGCTCTATGGACTGAAACTTCTACAAACAATAAACAAGTAATAAACCTTTTCTCCCTCAACTTTGGGTCTCTGCTATTTTGTCTTAGCAAAAGGAATAGTAACTAAGACATAATCGTTATTTATAATATTTTAAATCCAAAACATACATTCTTATCAAGAATATAAACATAAATGATATATAAATACATTAAATAACCTTACAAGATTGAAAAATAAACAATATATCTGAATGACACATGAGCCTTGTTGAAGAAAAAGGTAATCACAGAGAGATTGATTGTATATTTTATATATATAAAGTATAAAGCATGTTAAACTACTTAGTGTTGCTAGATGCTAGTGTAGTATTAACCTTTGGTAAGGAAGGAGGGAGAATTGACTGGGAATGATCATATTTAAAAACTACAGAAAATGATTTCTATCTACAATCTGAGCAAATCTTGTCCCCTTTGAGACTCCAAATAACAAGTTAGGGTTTAAAATGATAAAGTTGACTTCTTGATTATCATCTTTTCTGAGTTATAAACTTTTGATGTACTATGTATTACTCAGTTGCCTAAAGTTCATAAAATGTTATTCTATATTGCTTTCTATTCTTTTTTGATTGACTATTATTAGTTCATGTATATTAATATGCCATTCATTTTATTTATTTATTTTTTTGTTTAAGAGAAGAAAAAAGAAAAAAAGACATATATAACAAAGACAACAAGCAAAAGAGACAAACAAATGACTAGAGTAAATACACAACAGTAACATTGCAGGTTTACAAAACAGGATGATAGAAACTTGACAATGGTTGCAATACTGTGTATTGTTATCTTCAAAATGGGTACTTACATTAACAGATATAGACATGTAGAACTGATCCAATCATATGAGTATTAATTGTTCTTTCTCAATAACGAATACATTCAGCAGTGTGTTCATTTTAGTTATCATACATATACAGATATACAGATTTATATCTTTTCCTTTTCCCTTTTCTCTTTCCCCCTTTTCCCTTCCCAGTTACTTTTGCTCTTCGAGCTGCTTTTTACCCTTACATAGTATTTATTATAGATTTTGGATCATATATACTGTTTCAGTTTCTTACACTATGGAGCCAATACGGTATTTACACATGTGGGTTTGATTTATCTCACTTATGAGTATGGTCTCAAGTCATGACCATTTACTTATAAAAGTCTCAAAGCAATCTTTCTTAATAGTTGAATAGTACTCTATTGTATAAAAATACCACATCTTTTTTATCCAGTCTTTGATTGATTGTTTCCAAAATCTGGGCATTACAAGTTGTGTTGTTATAAACGTGGGTGCACAGATATCACTGTGGTATGATGTTTTCAATTCTTCTGGGAAAATGCCCAGAAGTGGGATAGCTGGGTTGAATGGGATTTCTAATCCTAGTTTCTTGAGGAATCTCCACACGGACTTCCACAGTGGTTGCACCAGTCTACACTCCCACCAACAGTGGAGAAGAGTTCGTTTTTCCCCAAAGTCCCTCCAGCATTTGTTGTTGCTTGATTTTTTAATCTTGGCCATTCTTTCTGGAGTGAGATGGAATCTCAGCGCTGTTTTAATTTGCATTTAATTTGCATTTCCCGAATGACCATTGATGTTGAACATTTTTTCATATATTTATTTGCCATTTGTATTTCTTACTCTGAGAAGTCTGTATTCATCTCAGATGCCCATTTTTGGATTGGGTCCTTGAATTTTAGGGGCCTGATTACTTTTAATTCTTTATATGTCTTTATATGTTTGTCTGATGGACAATTGGCTAAGATATTTTTCTGGTTTGTGGGTTTTCTTTTCACTCTGTTGGAGATTTCCTTTGACATTCAAAAACTTTTTAGTAAGATGAGATCCCAGGTGTTGATTCTGGGAAGTGATTCCTATGCAATTTGATTTTTGTTCATGAACTCTCTGCCTACTCCTATGTCATCAAGAATTTTACCTACTCTGTCTTCTAGTAAGTTTAGTGTCTCTGTTTTTATATTCAGATCTTTGATCCATTTTGACTTTATTTTAATGTATGGTGATAAGCATGGATCTAGTTTTAGTTTACGGCATATAGAAAGCCAGTTTTTCCAGCACCATTTGTTAGAGACTGTCTTTCTTCCAATGTACCTGTTTGGACCCTTTGTCAAAGATGAGGTGGCTAAGTGTGTTTGTAGTTGTGGCTGTATCTTCTAATCTATTCCATTGATCTTCAGGTCTGTTTTGATTCCAGTACCATGCTGATTTTATCACAGCAGCTTTGTAGTATAGTTTCAAGTCGGGGAGTGTGATGCCTCCTCTCTTGCCTTTGTTGCCCAGAATTGCCTTTGCTATTCTAGGTCTTTTCTGGTTCCAGATGAATTTTGTTTTAAAAGGTTTTGTTTGTTTTAGTTCCTGTTTGGTGTGGCATCAAATGAAGCCCTAAGTTTATGTTATTTGTGTGTACATTTATCTATGTGTGAGTGACTTATGCAGGTTTGGTATATTGCTATCCAACTGGTCAAGTACAGTTTGTTAAATAGTTGACCCTATTTCCATTGAAACTTTTAGCATTTTGGGGAGTGTGTGTGTGTGTTTGTGTGTGTATGAGTGTGAAAAATTCTTTGATAATAAATATTTTTGTGTTTTTTGGACTTTCTACATATCTCCATAACATATAGATTTATAAAATATTTACTTGTTCTAATTCCTATCATTTACGTTTAAAAAGTAGTTAATTTTTCAGTTTTGTTCTTGTTTTTCATTATTATGGATATTCCAGTTTTCACCTTTCAAATAATTTTTTTAAATTTTTAAATTTTATTTTAAAGATAGTAAGATCCAACAAAACATAACAGAACAAAATCAATCAAAACAAAGTAGTAGAACTGGTACAGAATTTCAAAGCAAGATACTAGAAAAATAATAACTACTATAGTATATCTTGTTATCTTCACAATAGTTGACCATTCCATCATGTATAGTAAAATCAAACCAAAAACAAAACAAGATAAAACCAATAAAAACAGAATATGAAGTAAAGCAAAAAAAAAAAAAATTAATCAGAATAAAGCAAAGCAATGAGAACAATATTGGGCCTCAAACATAAGACAGAAGAGAATCCCCCATATTTGCTACATTGCATACTGTCATCTTCCCAAGAGACACTCAGACTGCTGGCCCCAAGTCTGTAAAATCAACCAAACAATATAAGTATTTAGTTGGTTTATATACCTTAGTTGCTATCAATTTAGCCAACCTCCGAACCAGCAAGTTGCTTGGTGGGAGGTGTGCTTGATTCTTAGCCCGCACACCAGTAGGTGCACGAGAGGCACAGATCTTTCTCTTCCTGGAGTCCGTGCCGGTAGTGCACCACTCACCAGGAAGGCAGGCTAGTTGTCTTCTGGTTGGAAGCCCCCTGATCCAACATGGTGGGTTCTTGGGAGTCACAGTTCATTGTCTTCCTCCTTTCAAATAAATTCTAAGATAAGATTGCCAATTTACAAAATAATGTTGATAAGATTAGAAGCAAGCTTTTTGAATTTGTTCATTACTTTGTATAGCATGTCATATTACTAATATTACTTTTCCATTCATTGAACATGATATGTTTTTCCATTTACAGTACTTGGAGTTACTTAATTTCTATCAGCTATGTTTCATGTTTTGAATGTACATGTCCTACACCTTTTTTTGTTATAATTGCTCTCATTAATTTTACTGTTGATACTGTGTGATTGGAATTGATTTCTTAGTTTCACGTTTTTTCTGGATAGTACAGAAGAAATCTGACTTACACTTTGCATTGATCTTTTATCTTGCAACATTGCAAAACTTGCTTCTATGTAGTTACTTGTAAATATTTTTGTCCTACCTAAAAAATTATGTTTCCTGTAATGCGTATTTATATATTTCACTGTATGCCTGCTTTTCATAATTTGTCTTAACTTATTACACTGTCTCAACCGTGTTGAATAACACCATTGAGAAATGATCTACACTCAATACATACCATTCAAGAAACATTCAAAGTCTGCTTTTGTACATAACATTTATTGCAAATGTTTTTTAACTGTTTTTTTACTTTTATTAGTAGTACATGTTTCCAGTACATGATGATTATATTCCATCTAAGGAATTGGAACATGTACAAAGCACATTTCAATTCTTTCTCCCTTTGCTCCACTTCTTTCTATTTTTCCAGCATCAGATTATTTTATTTATCATATAAGACCTTATAAAATTTATTTTCACATATAGAGATCGAAAACCAGGCTAATAGGCCAGAGAACATGTAAAACAAGTACAACAATTGTACTAAGTGAAGGTAAACTTTTAGGGACATTATTCGCATGAGATTGCAATAAAACAGCTTTTTTCTCTCTCACTTTTTTCTATTATCTGTGTATTTCATACTCTTTATAAATGTATATATATATATAATATATTTTTGAATTTTTCACTTAAGAAACACCATTCAATATTTAAGCTTGTGTAGTTGTGTTACCCATGTTTCTAACAGTACAATTCAAAATAGTCATATCTTGGAAACTGTATCTCCATCAACAGATGAATGAATAAAGAAAATATGGAACTTACATAATTGTGTGGTAGTCTTCCACAAGGAAGGATAAATTAATCACTTGTAGAAAAACAGATACAGGGCAGGGGATACAGCTGAGTGGCACAATGCCTATCTGGCAATCGTAAAGTCCTGAGTTTGATTCCCCATACCAAATTAAAAAAAAAAAAAGAAATGTATATTGAGACCATAAAGTTAAATGATATAGATGTATTTTTCATAGCAGGTTGAAACATCTGTTTGTACTCCTAATTCATTACAGTTTTTGTTTCTGTTTTCTTTCCAATAAATAGGTTTTAAATACTGTCAAATGATATTTTTGTTTATCTCTTGAGATAATTGTGTGTACTTTATTTTATTCCTTTATATTAAAAGTCATATTACTTATTTTCCAAATATTAAGACAATCTTGCATTTGTTAGACTTGAACTACTGGCAGAATATATATATATATATATATATATATATATATATATATATATATATATTTTGCAGTGCACATGTTAAAAAAATTCTAATAATTACTACTTTTATTATTAGAGGTAATATATTCCAGTCACTTGCGATTTAAATATTTCCTTTTAACTATTGCATTAAGTATTCCCATGTCTTTGTAGGATAATAACAATTTTTTGGTTCTTTCTAAAAGAAAAAAATTAGAAAAAGAAAAGAAGGAACAAAAACAAATTAGTGAATGAGCTAGTTGAGTGGCCTCCAATTCAATTCTGGTGTGATACTATCCACCTGTAGGTATCATCACATCCTGCAGGTGGAAGGCTCACTCACTGAAAGTACTTCCCCATATTTGAGGCCAGTTGGCAATCCTAGGCATTTTATACCTGTGCTTTTCATGGGGTTTCCACATCCCATCCTCAAGTTTAATTATGTTTCCTGAGTACCTCAAATTTGGAAACATGTTTACTAGATTATTTTAAAGAATATTAAGAAGGAAATGGATGAACTGATTCAAAGGGCAAGGGGAAGAAAAAGAAAATAGCTTATCCAGGCACATTGCCTTCAAAAATTTTCAAGTGTTTGGATGCTATGTAGCTTTCTGAATGTGTCCTTTTAGGATTTTATGGAAATTTCACTGCAGAGACATGTCTGAAGCAAGGATGACCATGTTAAATTATAGTTGGACAGAAGCACTATCAAATAAGGCTACCAGAATGGATGTGAAAACCAGGAAGTTTTGTCTGTTCTATTTCTTTAGCTCTCTTTCCTTGTGAATATGAAGCAGGCCCACTTATGTAATGGGTGTTTTATCATTACTAGCAGACAAACTGGGTCAGCCAAATTATTCATGGGCAGTTTCAAGTTAGAAAAGAAGAGAGAACATGGAAAACATTTTAATTTCTATGAACTTCCTCTGAAAAATAGCCACGAGCCAGTATCCATGAAAAATGTGCAATATCAAGGTAAATATGTTTTACTGAAAAATACACATAGAAGGCACAGGACAGCTGTCCCTGGGCACACAGGTGCACATGTAAATTTTCAGGGTTGAGTAAACAGAGAGACCAGCAACGTGGATGTATCTGAAGCAGCAGCAAGGAGTTAGCCATTGGGCTCTGAAGAACCTGATCAACAGGAGACCTATTCCAGTCCCCACATCAAGAGGCCAAGATCAAACCCAGCAGAATTCTCATGGCAAAATTCCTATAGTACACAGCACATTTCTGGGACCCTGACATGGATACTATTGTTACAGGAAAACTGAGTTAGACAAAATATTATAGGCAGTCAGGCAGGGCTGGGCCCTCAAAGGAACCAGTGCAGAAGTTCGGATACCTTGTAACCTCTGAGGAGACAGGCACCTCCTGCTGTGGGCCAGATATCAAGACAAAAGACAGAACAAGTGCACCCATATCCTAAGGATTGATATTCTAAATAGCTCTCTATCACCCCAAGGAAGTTAGGAGTCAGCATTCCAACCCCCTACAGGAAGAGTCACTACTGTTAAGCATCCCCGCTTTCTACGTGACTCCTTTCCTCATTTGTCCTTGATTTAATCAATTTTACCTGGGCCATTAGTCTTATTGGTTAACCATGGTTGTGTCCCACCTTATGCCCGTCTGCCTTGCAAATTCCCAGTTTTCCCCATCATGATTTTATTCTATAAAAGTCCCTAAAAATGACAGAGTCCCTGGCAATCCTCTCGGGCCCCCTTCTGTCCCTCAGACAGAATCTTTCTTTCCCTCAGTAAATATGTTCTGCTTTTACCCTCCGTTGTTCCTAAAATTCATTCTTCGAGTTTAGAGAACACAAACTCGCGCCGGATGTATAGTAGGTTGAGAGTTTCATTCCCCTATATCATTTGGAGGTCTGGGATCATTTTTCCTATATCACTATCACATAATTGTAAGTACCAGTGGTATTTTACTACTTATATTCTCCCTTGTTAGTCTGAATGGCTATTCTTTTCTAATTATTTATTTATTTATTTGTTTATTATTTTAAAGAGACTAAACCTAGCAAAATAAAACAGAATAAAGTCAATCAAAACAAAACAGTGAAAGTGGTGCAGAAATTCAAAACAGAATAATAGAAATTCAACATTGGCTACCATAATATATCTTGATATCTTCAAAAATAGTTAACTATAACATCAGATAGTAAAATAAAAATGAAAAAAGGAGAATAAAACCAATTTAAGAAAACATTGAATAAAACAAAACAATAAATCAGAACAAGACAAAACAGTGAGAAAAATACCAGATTTCAAAAACAAGACTGAAAGAAATTTTCTACTTTGCATACTATTTTCCTCCTAATAGATGCTCAGACTACTAGCCTTAGGCCTGCAAAGTCAATCAAACAATAGAAGCATTTAGTTGTTTTTGTACCTCAGTTGCTATCAGCTCAGCCTGTCCCCAAATCAGCTGGTGGTTTATGGGGGGGCAATTCTTGATTTTCAGCTTGTGTGCAGAGTGGTACATGGGAAGAGTGAACTGAATTGTCTTTCTTCTTCTGCCCCACATGGTTTGCATGGCTAATGGAAAAGGCAAATTGGCTTCTTGTTTTTAACTTCCCAGACCCAGCATAGTTTCTGCTGACTCATGTAAAGGGTAAATTGGTTTGTCTCTCTTCCGGGGCCCCTCATGGTTTGCACAGCTTATGAGAAGGGTGAATTGGCTTCTTGTTACACTCATACCAAACTCATAATGGCTTCTGTCAAGTCACAGGAAGGGCGAAATGGCTTGCCCCTCTCCCTGGGATCTGCATAGTTTGGGGGCCTCTTTGGAAGGGTGAATTGGTTTCTTGTTGTATTCATTCCACAACCAGCATGGCCTCTCCTGACTCACAGGAAGAGCAAACTGGCTTGTCTCTCTTCCTGGGTCCCACGTGGTTTGCACGGCCTATGGGAAGGGCAAACTGGCTTCTTGTTACACTTGTCCAAGACCCAGAATGGCTTGTGTCAACATATGGGAAGAGCAAACTAGCTTGTCTATCTTCCTGGGCCCTGCATGTTTTGTGAGGTTCATGGGAAGTACAAATTGGTTTCTTGTTATATTCCTCCCAGAACCAACTTGGCTTCTGCTGACTCAAAAGAAGGGCAACTGACTTGTCTGTCTCACATCCTGTGACCCTCATGGTTTGAGCAACTCACAGGAAGGGTTAACTGTCTCTCTGCCTGGAACCTACATGGTTTGTATGGTTCATGGGAAGGTCAAATTGGCTTCTTGTTATAAGCCTCCCAGACCCAGTATGCCTTCTGCCAACTCATGAAAGGGTAAACTGGCTTGTCTGTCTTCCTGGGACCCACATTTTCTTCATGGCTCACCAGAAGGGTGAGCTGGCTTGCCTCTCTTCCTGGACCCTACATGTTTTGTGCAGCTCAGGGGAAGGGCAAATTGGCTTGTCTCTTCATAGGTCCTTCACGGTTTGTGCAGCACATGAGAAGGGTGGATTTACTTCTTGTTGTACACCTCCCAGAGCCAGCATGGCTTTTTCCAACTCAAAGGATGGGTGAACTGGCTTGTCTCTCTTCCTGGGACCCACATGGTTTGCCCAACTAACAAAAAGGGTGAACTGGCTTCTTGTTGTCCTCCTCCTAGACCCAGAAGAACTTCTGCCTAGTCACAGGATGGGCAAAATAGCTTGTCTCTCTTTTTGGGATCTGCATATTTTGTGCAGCTCATAGGAAGGGTGAACTGACTCCTTGTTGTACTCCTAGGAAACCCAGCATGATTTCTGCAGACTCATGGTAAAGGCAAACTGGCTTGTCTCTCTTTTTAGAACCCAAATATTTTTCATGGCTTATGGGAATGGTGAATTGGCTTTATGTTTTACTCCTCCTAGACCCAGCATGGCTTTTGCTGACTCATATGAAGGGTGAACTGGTTTGTCTCTTCTCTGGCTTCACATGGTTTGTCCAGCTCATGAGAAGAGCAAATTGACTTTTCTCTCTTCCTGGGCCCTACATGGTGTGAATGGGTCATGGGAAGGGTGAATTGGCTCCTTGTTGTGCTTCTCCAAGACCCAGCATGGCTTCTGCCCTGGCTATTCTTTTGTTGTGTGGTTGGATGTTGTCTTGTTTTGCTTTATTCTTTGCATTTATTTTTGTTTTGAAGTTTTTCTTTCTTTTTTTGGTCCCCCATTTTGTTCTTGTTTTCTCTTTTTTACTCCTCTTTCTTATTTTTTCACTATTTAAATATCTTACTGTTCTATTGTGTTTACTTTCACCAATATTCTTTCTCTCTTTCCTCAATTTATTATTGAATTTAAATTTTCAAGTGGATGAACACTATCTCTTCCCTTTCTGAGTCAAGGAAATACTGATCAAAATACCATTAGCATAACTCAAAGAACTAGAGAAAAGGATTCCTAAAATTCAATTGGAACCAGAAGAGGCCTAGAATAAATAACAAAAGCAATTCTGGGCAACAAAATCAAGGTAGGAGGCATTATTACTGCTCACTTGAAATTATACTGCAAAGCTACTGTGATAAAATCAGCATGATACTGACAAAAAAAGTGAGAGAAGATCAACAAAACAGATTACAAGATCCAGGCATAGCTACAAACACACTCAGTCAGTTTATATTTGACTAAGGAGCCAAATATGTCCACTGGAGGATGGAGAACCTCTTTAATAAATGGTACTAGAAATACTGGCTTTCTACATACTGAAGACCAAAACTTGATTCATGTCTATTACCATGCAATAAACAAAAGTCAAAATGAATCAAAGATCTAAACATTACAACAGAAACATGAAATGTACTGGAAGGGAATGTGGGTAGATGTCTTGAAGTTATATGTGTAGATACACAGTTCATGAACGAAACAAACTTCACAGGAAATATCAAAGAATCCACAATTCAGAACTCATCTTAATAAAAAAAACTTGCGCAGCATGTAAAACCACCAATAGAATGAAAAGAAAATCCACAATGTGTTGAAAAGTGTTTCCAAATTCTTCCTCAGAGAATTACTTTTGAGAACACATAAATAACTGATAAAACATCAGACCTCCCAAATTTAAAGACCCAATCCAAAAATGAGCCTCTGAGATGAAAACACAATTCTCAAATGAAGATACACAAACAACAAATAAATGAATGAAAAAATGTTCAGCATCATTGGTCATTTGAGAGATGCAAATTAAAACAACACTTAGATTTCATTTCATCCCAGAAAGAATTGTTATTAAAAAGAAATGAACCAATGGCCCTGCACAGCAAACTCTATCAAGGGGTGCAAGGTTGGCACCCCTCTTGGAACTTGGTAGGAACCTGCCCAGCACACCCAATCTGCCAGGGACCTTCAGATAGGTACTGTGGAAGATGGTTGGGCCCTGCCCAGTGACTTCAAGTGGCTGGGAAACTGCCCACACTCAGTGGAGTGAGCCAAAGCCCTGTACAGTGAACTCCAACCAGACATGCAAACTTGGCACCTCTCTTGGAACCTGGTAGGGACCCACCCAGCACATCCAATCAGCTGGGGAGCTTTGGAGGACCACGTGGGTGTGTTGAAGGCCTGCCCAGCATACTCCCAACATTTGAGGAGCTTTTGAGTGCCACTAGTGTTCTGGTAAGATCTGACCAATGACCCACACTCAATGGTGGAAACTCCCTGCCGTAGGGACAGATATCCTCAACCCAGGAAGCAACTGAAACCTTGCATGCAGCTTCTCCAGGGGAATACAGAAAATGACAAAATGCAAAAGCAAAGTGCAATCTCAACCCTCTAGCCCACCCCAAACAAGTGTAGGAGACATGGACATAGAAGGAAATGTAATCCAGACACCTGAAACATATGAAATGATAGCAACTGAAGTAAAGAAATGTCCACAAATCTGTAAAGAAACTCAGATCAGAAATAATCTCTCAGGTAAAACAAGAAATGGGGAACATAATAAAAGAAATGCTGAACACATCTAAATAATACATAGGTAAAAAAAATTGGAGAGCACTGCAAGAAAATAGACACCTTGAATGAAAAATATAAGACCCAGAATGCATGAAACAGATGCAGAGATATGTATAAAATCAAAACCTCCATTGAAAGCTGGCAAAACCACTTCAATGAATGTGAAGATAGACTTTCAAACTGCAAAGACAAGATTGCAAATAGTGAACAGGAATGGAAAAATCTTTTAAAGATAACAAGGAATAAGGAAGTAACAATTCAACAGTTGCAAGATGATGCAAGGAAAATCAATAAAAGATTGATAGGTGCTAATGAAAAAGGTGACAGCACAAATAACATCAAAAGACAATTTACAGAAATAGTAGTCAAAAATTTCCCAAACACTGGGAAGGAAACAGATAAGTGAAGAATATAGAACTCCAATTAGTCATGACCAAAATAAATGTACACCCAGACATAAAATAAACAACATCCCAGAAATTCAACATAAGAACAGAATATTAAAAGCTATTAGAGAAAAGAAACAGATCACCTATAAAGGAAAGCCCATTAGAACCACAGCAGACTTCTCAACACAAACAATGAAATCAAGAAGAGCATGGAGTGAGATATATCAAATCCTAAAGGAAAATGACTTCCAACCCAGATTGATGTACCCTGCAAAACTGTCCTTCAAAACTGATGGAGAAATAAGATACTTCCACAACAAAGAATAGCTGAAGAACTTCATGACCACCAAACCGATCCTGCAAAGGATACTGAAAGATATTCTAGATAGGCATAAAAATAACTATGTCTTCAGGAACAGCAACAGCAAAAACCACCAGGCAAAGCAAATAATTAAAAAGAGTGGAAAGGTAAAGAAACTACAGCAGAAAGATAACATGACAAAAATAAGCCAATATATATATATATATATATATATATATATATATATATATGTATCAGTCATAACTATTAATGTAAATGGCCTCAATTCACCAATTAAAAGAAACAGACTAGCTGAATGGATTAAGAAACAGTATCCAACCATATGCTGTATACAAGAAACACATCTAACTCACAAAGAAGTTCATAGACTGAAAGTCAAAGGATGGAAAACAATACTCCATGCAACAAGAATCCAAAAAAAACAGGGGTAGTTATTCTGTTTGCAGACGATGTGAAGTTCAAACCAAGAATGATCAAAAGAGATAACTACGTACTAGTTAGGGGAAAACTTCATGAGGAAGATATAACAATCTTAAATATATATGCACCAAATACGAGAGCACCAAGCTAAATAAATGTTAATAGAAATGAAAAGTCAAATAAGCAACAATGCAGTTATAATGGGAAACCTTAAAGCCCCATTAACAAAAAGAGACTGATCAACTAGACAGAAAATCAACAAAGAAATAGTAGAACTGAATGAAACTTGTGAACAAATGGACTTAGCAGGTGTGTACAGACTGTTCCACCCAACAGCATCAGAATATTCATTTTTCTCAGCTGCACATGGAAAATGCTCTAAAATAGACCATATACTAGCCCATAGAACATGCTTAAATAAATGCAAAATAATAGAAACTATTCCATGCATATTATCTGATTATACTGGCATTAAACTAGAAATTAATGACAACAGAAACTGCAAAAACTCCATAAACACATGGAAATTAAATAATACACTCCTGAACAATCAATGGGCCACAGAGGAAATTAAAGAAGAAATTGAGCAATACCTACAAGCAAATGAAAATACAAATACAGCTAACCAGAACCTGTGAGATGCAATGAAAGCAGTTCTCAGAGGGAAATTTATTGCAGTGAATCCCCACATCTGGAGAACAGAACAAAAAAACACAAACAACCTGAAGCTACACCTCAAACATCTAGAAAAAGAAGAGCAAGTCAATCCATAAGCCAAAAGAAGAGAGGAAATTAGAAAGATAAGAGCAGAAATTAATGCAATAGAGACTAAGAAAACAATGCAAAGAATTAATGAATCAAAGGGTTGGTTCTTTGAAAGAATAAATAAAATTGATAAGCCCTTAGCCAACCTAATTCAAAAAAGGAAAGAAAAAGTTCAACTTCATGCAATAAGGAATGAAAAGGGCAAAATCATTACAGACCCTGAGGAAATATAGAAGATCATCATTACCTACTTCAAAAACCTTTACTCTCATGGGTTTGATAACACAGAAGAAATGGACAGATTCCTAGAAACATACGAATTACCAAAGCTAAATCAAGAAGATGTAAAACTACTGAATAACCCAATCTCAATTAATGAAAGTGAAAATGTAATTAAAGCCTTACCAACAAAGAAAAGCCCAGGTCCTGATGGATTCACAGCTGAATTCTACAAGAAATTCAAGGAAAACTGAATGTAAACACTCCTCAAACTCTTCAATGAAACTGAAAGAGAAGCAATTCCTCCTAACTCATTCCTGGAAGTTAGTATTACCCTCATACCAAAACCAGAGAAAGACCCGACCAAAAAATAGAACTACAGGCCAATCTCCCCAATGAACAAAGATGCAAAAATTCTCAATAAAATACTGGTAAACAGAATGCAACAAGTCATCAAGAAGATTATACACCATGACCAAGTGGGATTTATCCCAGGACTGCAGGGATGGTTCAACATACACAAATCAATGAATGTAATACACCATATCAAGAGAGCCAAAGATAAGAATCACATGATCATTTCAATAGATGCAGAAAATACTTTTGACAAAGTCCAACACTCATTCATGATAAGAACTCTACAGAAAATTGGAATAAATGGTCTTTACCTCAATCTGATAAAAGCCATCTATGTCAATCTAACTTTCAGCATCATATTAAACAGTCAAAAACTGAAAGCTTTCACGCTAAAATCAGGAGCAAGACAAAGATGTCCATTATCACCACTCCAATTCATTATAGTGCTGGAAATATTAGCCAGAGCAATTAGACAAGAGAGAAATAAAAGGAATAAGGATGGGAAAAGAAGTTAAATTATTATTTGCAGATAACATGATACTCTACATAGAAGACCCCCAAAACTCCATTGAATGACTTCTAGATATGATAACCTAATTCAGTAATGTAGCTGGATACAAAGTCAGCACTCAAAAATCAATAGCGTTCCTGTACACATACAACAAACTCACTGTGAGAGAAATAAGAGAAGCCACACCCTTCACAATACCATCCAAAAACATTAAATACTTAGGAATCAATCTAACAAAGGAAGTAAAAGGTATATTCAGTGAAAATTTCAATACTCTGAAAAAAGAAATTGAAGAGGATCTCAGAAAATGAAAAAACGTTCCTTTTTCATGGATAGGAAGAACGAACATTGAGAAAATGGCCATTCTCCCAAAATTATTATTCAAATTTAATGCAATTCCAATCAAAATATCATTAGGATACCTCACAGATCTAGAGAAATCATTCTTAAGATTCATCTGGAACCAGAAGAAACCTGGAACAATTCTGGGCAACAAAGACAAGGCATGAGTCATCACAATCCCTGACTTAAAGTTATTCTATAAAGCTACTGTGATAAATTCAGCATGGTACTGGAATCAAAACAGACCTGAAGATGAATGCAATAGATTAGAAGATACAACCACAAGTACAAACACACTTAGCCATCTTATCTTTGACAAAGGGGCCAAACATGTTCACTGGAAGAAAGATAGCATCTCTAATAAGTGGTACTGGAAAAACTGGCTTTCCCTATGCTGAAAGCTAAAAATAGCTAATCACCATGTACTAAACTAAAGTTGAAATGCATCAAAGATCTAAATATTAAACCAGAAACACTAAATCTGTTGGAAGACAAAGTAGGTACAAATCTTGAAGATATAGGAGTAGGCAGAAAATTCTTGTACAAAAATCAAACTGCATGGGAAATACTTCCCAGGATCAATAACTGGTATCTCTTGTTATTAAAAAGTTTTTGCATGTCAAAGGAAATCTCCAACAGAGTGTAAAGAAAAACCACAAATTGGGAAAAAAATCTTAGTCAACTGTCCCTCAGACAAAGGACTTCTATCTAAAACATATAAAGAATTAAAGAAAATCAGACCATGCAATTCAAAGTCCCAATGCAAAAATTGACATCTGAGGTGAATACACACTTCTCTGCTAAAGAAATCCAAATAGCAAATAAATACATGAAAAAATGTTCAGCATCCTAGGTTATTAGAGAAATGCAAATTAAAACAACACTGAGACTCCATCTCACTGCAGTAAGAATGGCCAGGATCAAGAAAAGCACCAATAACAAATGCTGGAGAGGCTGTGGGGAAAAAGGAACTGTTGGTAGGAGTGTAGACTGGTGCAACCACTGAAATTAGTCTGGAGGTTCCTCAAAAAGCTGGGAGTGGAAGCCCCATTTAACCCAGCTACTCCACTTCTTGGCGTATTCTCACAAGAATTGAAAACATCACACCACATCTATGTATGTGAACCCATGTTTATAGCGGCACAATTTGTAATAGCCAAATCTTGGAAACAACCTAAATGCTCATCAGCCGCGGAATGGAAAAAAAAAGATGTGGTACTTTTATACAATGGAGTACTACTCAGCTATAAAGAAGGATCACATTGAGATTTTTATAGGTAAATAGATGCGACTTGAGACCATACTCATACATGAAATAAATCAAACTCACATGTGTAAATACAGTATTGTCTCCCTAGTGTAAGAAACTGAAACAGTTAATAAGATACAAAATCTTCAGTAAATATTGTTGAACGATAACAAACTGCCCAAAGTGGAAAAAATAAATCAGATAGGGAAAAAGAGAAAAGAAGGAAGAGAAAAGAGAAAAGATATAAATTTTTATATATACACTTGAGATAACTAAAAGGATTGTGTTACTAATTCTCTTAGTTCTTGGAACAAAACAGGTAACATTCATAGGGTTAGATGAATTTTGCAAGTCTGTGTCTGGTAATCTGAGTAACTCTTTTGAACATAACTATGCAAAATATCAACCTTAGTTATGCTCCTATGACATTGTTTTGCAAACCTGTATTGTTATTGTTTTGGGCTCTTTGTTATTGTTATTTATTAGTCTCTTTCATTTTTTATTTTTCTTATATTTTGTGTTGTTTTGTTTTGTCATTCCCTCTAATACAGAAACGATAGATGCACATGTATAGGCTTATACAAACTCAGAGCTTCTCCTAAAGGGTTTACAACAATTGATTTTATTACAAGTAACTGTATGAACAGCTACTTTGAAGAAAATGAGACATTATGGTAGCCATTGCTGACTTCCTATCATCTTGTTGTGAAGTCCAGTAATGCTTTTATCTTTTGTTTTGATTGTTTTTAGTCTGTTCTGTATCATTTGATTTCAAATGTGTGAAAGCATAGACAGCTATTTTGAAGAGAACAAGGGATATTACAGTAGCCATTGTTGATTTTCCTATTGTCAGGTTTTGAAGGCCTGTAACACTTTCATTCTTTTGTTTTTATTAATTTTATACTATTGTGTTTTGTTTGAATTCATTGTGTGCGAAGATATGGACAATCATTTCGAAGAAAACAAGAGACATTATGGTAGCCACTGTTGATTTCCTGTTCTATTGTTTGTAACCCTGTGTTGCTTGCATGGTTTTGTCCTGATCTGCTTTCTTCTGTTCTGTTTTGTTTTGTTTTATTATCTTTAAAACAAAATTTTTAAGAAAAGAAATGAACCAATAACAAATGTTAGAGGGGTTTTGTGTAAAAGGGAAAAATTCTCCACTGTTGTTGGGCATGTGGACTGCTGCAACCACTATGGAGATCAGTGTGGAGAGTGGTCAAAAAGCCAGGATTCCATTCAACCCAGCTATTCTCTTTCTAGGTATTTTCTCGGAAGAATTAAAATCATATCACAGTGTTATATGT
Source organism: Dasyprocta punctata (assembly GCA_004363535.1). NCBI lineage: Eukaryota > Metazoa > Chordata > Mammalia > Rodentia > Dasyproctidae > Dasyprocta > Dasyprocta punctata. Next base: position 188,381 of record RJWM01000245.1, read on the forward strand.
GCACCCAAGTTTTTAGCAGCACAATCTGTAATAGTTAAATCTTGGAAACAATCCAAATGCCCATCAAGCCAGGATTGTATAAAAAGGATATGTTCTTATTGTACAATGAAATGCTACTCAGCTATAAAGAAGGGTAAGCTTAAGACTTTTATAGGTAAATTGATGCAATTCAAGATCATACTCATAAGTGAGATAAATCAGTCTTGCACGTGTAAATATCATATTGTCACCCTATTATAAGAAGCTGCAAGAGTAAATATGATCCAAATTGTATTATAGATATTGCAAAATAGGAAGAAACTGTTCAAAAAGAAAGAGAAAGTGAGATGGAGGAAAGGAAAAAGGATGAAGGCAAATGCACATGCACACACACACACACACACACACACAAGATTGTTGTACTACTAATTTCTGTTAGTTCAATGTCTTGGTTACTTTTCTCTCCCTGCTGAGACACAGCATCTGACACCCAAAATTAAGGAGGAAATACTCATTTAGCTTACACTTTGTTGACAGTTCAGTTCATAATCAGCTGGCTCCAAGGCAGAGTGACATGGCACCAGGGCAACACTTCAAGTTGGCAGAATACAGCAAAATAACAAGAGTAAAAAAGGGGGGATAACAAGCCCCTTCCCCCTTATATTGTAAGCAGGCAACAGTGCCCCCCAAGGTGAGTGTAGCACTCACACCTTCTCTGTGCCCACCTCTTGCACACACTGAGAATGTTTATAAAGCAAGGACCCTGGTCCCCTTATGAATCATTTAGTTAAATTTCTGACCTTATCAAATTGAGACAATGGACAATATCCTAGAGAGGTAATAGTACCCCCTTAGCACCCCCAGGATGGACAGCTGCTGAGTTAGTTAAGTTTCTAGACTTCTCAAGTTGACACAATGCATAAACCATAACATTCAATGAAGAGAATGTTTTGTGCTTGTATTGTTTTATCAATTTTTCATGCCTATATCTTGTAATCTGAGCACCTACTTTGATGGTAACGATGCACAATGTATTAACCATTGTTACTCTTCAATTATCCTGTTTGGAACTTTGGTATCACTGTTTTTTATCTTTTAATTAAAAAAATACTCATAGAAGGAAAAAAAGAAAAATCAAAAACAAGTATCTGTCAGTGTTTAATGATAATTTTTAAAAATATAAGTTAATATTTTCATTTTACTTGTATGAGTAGCCATTGAATTTAATATTTCATGGCTTTATATTTTGAATATATTTTAATGCAAATAAATGAGACCATTATTCAAAAAACTCTTTTGGTTCATTTAAAGAAAAAACTGTATATAATGAATGGTAAATATCTAAAATAAGATAAATCTATATCGTAACACTCAATGATTAAAATTCAGTATAATGAAAACATGAAACAGGAATATACAAGTCATATAAGGCACAGACATATTAAATCAAAAAACAAGTATTTCTAAGATGTGAGTGCACAAAATAAACTTGACTTTGTCAACAGCTTTACATCCATGTTATAATGGAAACGTGTTTAAAATTTTTAACTTTATCTTCGTATTTTATCATCTTCTCAAATGATTATTTCAGTCCTTAAATCTCTGGACATTTTGAGCATTAATTCTATAGCATTTTTCTCTGTTTCCTGAAAGACATATTCTCATGGCACAGTTTTTTCTCCTTGGCCTTTGTTTCTACATCTTTTCTTTAGTGATACAGGAAAAAACAAAAAAAACAAAACAAAAAAAAACTTCTTTTACAGATATAGGAAACATGAATTGAATTTTAATAATTTTCATTGTATTATTTTGTTTTTATTTTTTAAAGTTTTTTATTTAAGCAAAGAAAAAACAGGAAAAAAAGACATATAAAACAAAGACAACAAGCAAAAGAGACAAACAAAAGACTAGAATAAATACACAACAGTAACATTGCAGGTTTACAAAATCGGATGATGGAAACTTGACAATGGTTGGAATATTGCGTATAGTTATCTTCAAAATGGTTACTTACATTAACAGACATAGACATGTAAAATTAATCTAATCATATGAGTATTAACTGTTCTTCCTCAATAACGAATAGATTCAGCAGTGTGTTCATTTTAGTTATCTTACATATACATACATACAGGTTTATATATTTTCCTCTTCCCTTTTCTCTTTTCGCCTTTTCCCTTCCCAGTTACTTTTGCTCTTCGAGCTGTTTTTCACCCCTACGTATCATTTATTATAGATTTGGATCATATATAATTTTCCGTTTCTTACACTAGGGAGACAATATGGTATTTACACATGTGGGTTTGATTTATCTCACTTACGAGCATGGTCTCAAGTCATGACCATTTACCTACAAAAGTCTCAATGCAATCTTTCTTAATAGCTGAGTAGTACTCCATTGTATAAAAATACCACATCTCTTTTATCCATTCTTGGATTGACGGGCACTTGGGTTGTTTCCAAGATCTGGCTATTACAAATTGGGTTGCTATAAACATAGGTGCACAGATATCACTGTGGTATGATGTTTTCAATTCTACTGGGAAAATGCCCAGAAGTGGGATAGCTGGGTTGAATGGGATCTCTAATCCTAGCTTCTTGAAGAATCTCCACACCGACTTCCACAGTGCCTGCACCAGTCTACACTCCCACCAACAGTGGAGAAGAGTTCGTTTTTCCCCAAAGTCCCTCCAGCATTTGTTGTTGCTTGATTTTTTAATCTTGGCCATTCTTTCTGGAGTGAGATGGAATCTCAGCGCTGTTTTAATTTGCATTTCCCGAATGACCATTGATGTTGAACATTTTTTCATATATTTATTTGCCATTTGTATTTCTTTCTCTGAGAAGTGTGTATTCATCTCAGATGCCCATTTTTGGATTGGGTCCTTGAATTTTAGGGGACTGATTTCTTTTAATTCTTTATATGTTATAGATAGAAGTCCTTTGTCTGATGGACAATTGGCTAAGATATTTTCCCGGTTTGTGGGTTTTCTTTTCACTCTGTTGGAGATTTCCCTTGACATGCAAAAACTTTTTAGTAGGATGAGATCCCAGGTGTTGATTTTGGGAAGTGTTTCCAGTGCAATCTGATTTTTGTTCATGAACTCTCTGCCTACTCCTATGTCATCGAGATTTTTACCTACTCTGTCTTCTAGTAAGTTTAGTGTCTCTGTTTTTATATGCAGATCTTTGATCCATTTTGACTTTATTTTAGTGCATGGTGATAAGCATGGATCTAGTTTTAGTTTATGGCATATACAGAGCCAGTTTCTCCAGCACCATTTGTTAAAGAGGCTGTCTTTCTTCCAACATACATATTTGGCCTCTTTGTCTAAGATGAGGTGGCTGAGTGTGTTGGTAGCTGTGGCTGCATCTTCTAATCTATTCCATTGATCTTCAGGTCTGTTTTGATTCCAGTACCATGCTGATTTTATCACAGTAGCTTTGTAGTATAGTTTCAGATCAGGGATTGTGATGCCTCCTGCCTTCCCCTTGTTGCCCAGAATTGCCTTTGCTATTCTAGGTCTTTTCTGGTTCCAGATGAATTTCAGGAATGCTTTCTCTAGCTCTGTGAGGTAGTCAGGTGGTATTTTGATTGGGATTGCATTGAATCTGTATAATAATTTTGGGAGAATGGTCATTTTCACGATATTTGTTCTTCCTATCCATGAACAAGGAATATCTTTCCATTTTCTGAAACCTTCTTTGATTTCCTTCTTTAGAGTAATGTAATTTTCACTGTATAGATCTTTTACTTCCTTTGTTAGATTGATTCCTAAGTATTTCATTTTTTTGGATGGTATAGTGAAGGGTGTGGCTTCCCTTGTTTCTCTCTCAGTGACTTTGTTGTTTGTGTACAGGAATGCTATTGATTTTTGAGTGCTGACTTTGTGTCCAGCTACATTACTGAATTTGGTTATCAAAACTAAAAGTCATTCAATGGAGTTTTGGGAGTCTTCTATGTAGAGTATCATATCATCTGCAAATAATGATAATTTCACTTCTTCCTTTCCTATCCTTATACCTTTTATTTCTTTCTCTTGTCTAATTGCTCTTGCTAATATTTCCAGAACTATATTGAATAGGAGTGATGATAATGGACATCCTTGTCTTGTTCCTGATTTTAGGTTGAAAGTTTTCATTTTTTCTCCATTTAGTAAGATGTAGGCTGTTGGTTTGTGATATATGGCTTTTATCAGGTTGAGGTAGAGACCATCTATTCTGATTTTCTGTAGGTTTTTCATCATGAATGGGTGTTGGATTATGCTGAAAGCTTTTTCTGCATCTATTGAGATGATCATGTGGTTCTTGTCCTTGGCCCTGTTGATATTGTGGATTACATGTATTGATTTCTGTATGTTGAACCATCCCTGCATTCCTGGGATCAATCCCACTTGATCGTGGTGTATAATCTTTCTGATAACTTGTTGTATTCTATCTGCCAGAATTTTATTGAGGAATTTTGCGTCTATGTTCATTAGGGAGATTGGCGTGTAATTTTCTTTTTTGGTTGGGTCTTTTTCTGGTTTTGGTATTAGGGTAATACTTGTTCCCAGGAATGAGTTATGGAGACTTCCTTCCCTTTTGATTTCATTGAAGAGTTTGAGGAGTGTTGGCATTAAGTCTTCCCTAAATTTCTTATAGAATTCAGCAGTGAATCCATCAGGGCCCAGGCTTTTCTTTGTTGGTAGGGTCTTAGTTACATTTTCAATTTCATTAGCTGAAATTGGGTTATTCAGTAGCTTTACATCTTCTTGATTTAGCTTTGGTAATTCATAGGTTTCTAGGAATCTGTCCATTTCTTCTGTGTTATCGAATCTATGTGAGTAAAGGTTTTCGAAGTAAGTGTTGAAGATCTTCTGTATTTCCACCGGATCTGTAGTGACTTCATCCTTTTCATTTTTATTGCATGAATCTGAGTTTTTTCTTTCCTCTTCTTGATAAGGTTGGCTAGTGGTTTATCAATTTTATTTACTCTTTCAAAGAACCAACTCTTTGATTCATTAATTATTTGCATTGTTTTCTTAGTTTCAGTTGCATTAATTTCTGCTCTAATCTTAATAATTTCCTCCCTTCTTTGGGCTTTGGACTTGACTTGCTCTTCTTTTTCTAGAAGTTTGAGGTGCATCATTAGGTTGTTTATGTGTGTTCTTTCAATTTTTCTGATGTGAGAGTTTAGTACTATAAATTTCCCTCTGAGGACTGCTTTCATTGTATCCCACAGGTTCTGGTAATTTGTATTTGCATTTTCACTCAATTATAAATATTGCTTAATTTCTTCTTTAACCTCTTCTGCGACCTGTTGGTTATTTAGGAGGGTGTTATTTAATTTGCATGTGTTTATGCGGTTATTGTAGGTTTTTTTGTCATTCATTTCCAATTTTACTGCGCTGTGGTCAGATAATGTGCATGGAATTATTTAATTTCGTTTGTATTTACTTTAGCTTGCTTTGTGTACCAGTATATGATCTGTTTTAGAGAATTACTCATGTGCAGCTGAGAAGAATATGTATTCTGATGTTGATGGGTGGAATACTCGGTATACATCTACTAGGTCCATTTGTTCACAAGCTTCATTCAGTTCTGCTATTTCTTTGCTGATTTTTTGTTTGGTTGATCTATCTCTCTGTGACAATGGGGTATTAAGGTCCCCTGTTATAACTGTATTATCATTTATTTGGTTTTTCATGTCTATTAAGAATTGTCTTACATAGTTGGGTGCTCCCATATTCGGTGTATATATATTTATGATTGTAATCTCTTCCTCTTGAAGTTTTCCCCTAACAAGTATGTAGTGACCTTCTTTATCTCTTTTGATCATTTTCAGTTTGAAGTTTGCATTGTCTGCAAACATAATAGCTACCCCTGCTTTTTTCTGGGTTCCTGTTGCATGGAGTATTGTTTTCCAGCCTTTGATTTTTAGTCTGTGAATTTCCTTTTGAGTGAAATGTGTTTCTTGTACACAGCATATTGTTGGATTTTGTCTCTTAACCCACTCTGCCAGTCTGTTTCTTTTTATTGGTGAGTTGAGACCATTAACATTGATTGATATAACTGATACATACCGGCTCATCCCTGTCATGATATCTTTCTGTTGTTGGTTTTCTATATTTTCTGTTTAATTACTTGCCCTGCTTAGTGGTTTCCTTTGGTTGTTATTCTTAAAATTGTGGCTATCTTTGTCTCTTTCTAGAGTGTCTTTCAGTACTCTCTGTAGTGTTGGTTTGGTGGCCATAAATTTCTTCAATTCTTCTTTGTCATGAAAGTATCTTATTTCTCCATCAATTTTTAAGGATAGTTTTGCAGGGTATATCAATCTGGGTTGAAAGCTGTTTTCTTTTGGGATTTGAAATACTTCACTCCAAGCTCTTCTTAACTTAAAGGTTTGTGTTGAGAAGTCTGCCGTGATTCTGATAGGCTTTCCTTTGTAGGTGATGTGTTTCTTTTCTCTGACAGCTTTTAGTATTTTGTTCTTGTGCTGTATTTCTGATACCCTCATTATTATATGTCTGGGTGAGGATTTATTTTGGTTGTGGTTAATTGGGGTTCTGTATGCCTCAGTTACCTGTATTTCAGTTCTCTTCCCATGTTTGTAAAGTTTTCTGCTATTATTTCTGTGAATAGTCTTCACAGGTCATTAGTATTCACCTCTGTTTTTTCATTTATGCCTATTAATCTTATGTTATTTCTCTTGGCATCATCTTTCAGCTTTTTAATTGTTGTTTCTTGGTTCCTTACTATTTTTAGGAGATCTTTTCTTTCATGGCCATGATCTCCCATGCTGTCTTCAAGATCTGAGATTCTATCTTCAGCTTCATTCAAGCGGTTTTTCAAACTTTCCATGGAGTTTTTCATTTCCTGCATTTCCCTTTGCATCTGTTTCATGCATTCTGTTTGTGTCTTATATTGTTTATTCAGGGTTTTGATCATTTTCTTAAGTTCTTCTATTTTTTTCTTTCTTTTCTTTAAATACACACATTTCTTTAATAATGATTCTCATTTTATTTTTTAGCTGAAAGAATATTTCTGATTTGAATTTCTCTATAGCTTCATCAAGCTGTTTCTTTATTGCATTTTCTATCATTTCAGAAAGTCCCTTTGTGTGACTCCCACTGTCTTCCATTTCAGTGCCTCTTGGGTTTGTTCTTTGTGGGCTGGGGGACAGAGACTGCCTCTTGGTCTTTCATTTTGTCATTTTCTTCTAGAACCTATGTGGCCTTGTGTCCTGTGAGGCTGACCGAGCGTTCCCCTGAGGGTTGCGCTGATTCTTTGATCATGTTGAATCACGGGACCCGGTCGAGCTGGGTCCTGCATGCAGCAAGGGAGGTTGGCCTCCTGGGGCATGCAGGTGGAGCCTCTGCCTTAACTGGGTGGGGTGCCAAGGTCTCCTGGTCCCGGAGAGCTAGACAGAGTACCCCAGAGTGACGCTGCCCTGAGCCCGGGTCTGTCTGAAAGTTCAGAACGACAACAGCTTTGCCAGGGCAAGCCTGGGCAGGTCCCAGGCCTACAGTGCTGGGAGAAATCCGGTTGTGCAGGGGTTGGCGAGCTCTGGGGTGGCACACGCACAAGCAGCTCCACTGAAGTATGGAGCTCGCGTGCGCTCGGCGCTCTGGTGCGGGGAGCGTGAGCTCTCCAAGTCCCTGCAGCTATGTTGGTCAGTCCCTGGTGAGCAGCTCTGGGGTCCTGGGCTGATCTGGCCTGGGCTGCTTACCTCTGTGGCCTTCGAGGCTGGCTGGGCATTCCCATGAGGGTCGCACCAATTCTTGGATCTTGCTGAATCCTTTTTTAAGTTTCAATGCTAGGAATATTTAAGTTTGTCATGAATGACCAAACAAAAATAAATTCTTTGTTGACTGTGAACAAATTTCTATTATGTATTTTTATGAATTATTATAGACAAAAATATTACTAAAAGTATCAAAATCTAATCATTAATACTACCAAACAGGATTGTGAACAATGAACCTTATTTTGATGTTATTATTTAAAAAGTGTGGTAAATCACTATAAAACAAAAACAATAGAATCTATCAAAATGAATATTTTTAACAATTTATTTTTAATATTTTTAAACTTTATTATCCACTCTTCTTTTTAAAAAGTCTTTAACTGGTTGGTTAATGCTCTCACTTTAGAGAGGAAACTGCTGCAACTAAAATATGCTAGTATAAATGTTAATGCCATTTTTAAAAAGACCTGCACAGCAACAACTTAAGGTTTGTGAACATATGGCTATTTACTCAGGAGACTGTTTATAAGATGACACATAAAATTAACTGTTATGCCTTCTTATTTAAAATTTATAATCTTAAAAAATACATCAATTTGAGATACATAGACCATATTTTCTTTTCTGAGGTATTATCAAGGTACCTAATCACTATTCATCCATTCCTTTATTTCATTTTGGGAAGAATTTTAATAAATTGTAAGCATTACTATATGTCACGTAGATCATTAATTTAAGTTTACTTGTTTGTTGAAATGCTTCTTTATTTTTATTATTTGAATTGTAGTTTTTAAATATGAAATTAAATTCATTGACTATACAGTAGTGAATGATGGTTCAAATGTAAACCCAATGTGCCTGTGTTTTAGACTTAATACAACAGCAGTGACAGGTTGGCCCTCATTAATGAATTAAGTTTTTTAACATGGAATACAGTATTTAACAACAATTATTTATTGCTGAAGTGAGACCCTGATAAATTTTTCCCATGTTATAACACAGAAAATCTTTCAGCAGACATTCACCATTCAACCTTGGATTTTCCAGTCTGTAGAACTGAAGTAAATCTCTTTTCCTTACAAATTACTCATTCTCAGGTGTTCTATTGTAGAAACATAAGACTAACAACCACTGAGCACTAAATAAGGCTTGTACTCATGTAATCTCAAATAGTGCTAATGGAAATACTGCATAGATATTAACCTAGGTTACTTTTGTCCCCCTGCCTGGCAATCCTACTTCAACTTTCACAGAACTGAAAATGTTTCTTAATTTTGTCTGTAATAGTTTTTTTACACCTTATGTTTGATGTGCACATGTTTATGAGATTATAAATGAAGTTATGCATCTGTATATGTATATAGATAATGTATACTAGTATATGGAATTACATGGTGTATATACTTCCATATAAGGTAATTTATTTCAAATATTTTCAGTTTTTATTTATGTTTATGTTTGTATCAGTAGGGTTTTCACTAATTGGTGGAAGTATTATGCCATGAACTTATCAAAGCATTGATCAGTTTATCTGGTATTAGTCCATATGGGCTGCTTTAGAAAATATCAAAAGATAGTTATGTTATAAATAAAAGCTATTTGTCTATCTATCTATCTATCTATCTATCTATCTATCTTTGTCTTTGTATCAATCATAAATCTGGAAGCTATGAAATTCAAGCTTAAGATAGTATGACAGTTTGTTTTTAGTGAGATCCTGATTTTTAGTTCGTTGACAGCACTTTTTCATTTGGTCTTCAAATGGCAAAAGGAGTTTTATGGACTCATTTGTAAAAAGGCATTACTATGGGTAGAATACTTATGTTCCAAAATTTATATCTTTTAATCTTTACACTCATAATAATGTCATTAGGGTCTAGGTCCTTTGGGATGTGGTTAGATCACGAGAATGGAGCCATAATGAATGGTACTGGTTTCTTTGTAAGTTATGTGCAAGGGAACGCCATCATCCCTTCCACCTTCCGAAGGTGCAATGGGAAGTTAAAGACTAGGTACTTACCAGACACCAAATGCCAAAGTATTTCTGGCACTTTGTACTTCTCATTAAAGTCTTCATAACAGTGCAAAATGAATTTTATAAATTACTGAGTTTCTCATATTTTATTAGACCAGACCAAAAGATGAAAATGAGGATGAATGAAAATTATCAAAATTCTGCCTTTAGGTTCTCCCAAAGACCTCACCTCCTAATATTAATTAGGGACTAGGAAAGTATATGTATTTGTAAAATTACTCTTTAGATTTGAAATTTTGATTGCATCAAGGTATTTTTAAAATTTCCCATTATTTCTTCTGGTTTTGATTGCTAATTTAATACCTTTGTAATCAGAAACTTATATGATATGATTTCAATATTCCTAAATTTGTTCAGATTTTTTTGGACTATCATGATTTATCCCAGAGATTGTTCCAGTGCATATAAGAAACATATGCATTTTATTATTCCTAAATAGAATAAAATAGGTTCCAGTCTAATCTTTCCTAATAGTTTCACTGCCTGAATGATCTGCTCATATTTAAAAGGGAAGCATTACAATCTCGTAATATTACTACATTGCAACCTTCATATTTATTGACATTTGCTATACATATTTTAGTGCTCTGTGTAATATATATTTACAATTATTATTTTCTGTTGATCACTAGATCCTTTTATCACTATTCAGTGTCCCTCATTATCTCAATGTACAATTTTTGACAAAAGTTTTATTTTTCTAAATTAAATATAGACATAGGTTTCTTTTGATTTTTATTTACATAGAAAAAATTTCCATTCATTACTTTGAGGTTACATGTTTTTATAAAAAAACCCTGAGTTTGTGCAGGTAACATCTAATTAGATCTTCTATTTTCAACCATTCAGTCACTCTAACATTTTTGATTGCAGAATTTAATCACATGATATTCAAACTAATTATTTAAAGCTGAGCAATTAATAAGTGGAAATTTTTATGTTTTTGTGTTATTTTGTTGCTATACTTTGTTTTGTTCCTCTTTTGTTTTTCTGCTTTCACTGTGTGTTGATAAACTTTTTGAATCTTTTGTGTCTCCATTGTATGTTTACATATTGTGGTTATTCTGAGGATTACATAAAATTTCTTATAATAAGCTAATTTGAATTAATGACAATTTAATTTTAATCACATACGCTAACACTGCAGTTTAACTCCCTTCTCATTTTATATTTTGATGTTACAATTTATAAATTTTTTTAAATAATGTCTTAAATATATTTTGATTCTACTTGATTTTATTAGTTTTGTCTTTTAATCTTCATACTAGAGATATAATTAATTTATACATCACAGATACAGTATTAGAGCTTTTGATATGGCAATGTAATTACTTTTCCTATGTATTTTATAGTTTCATCTGTTCTTATATTACTAATTAGCATTTTCCCCTCAGTTTATAAAATCCTTTTGACATTTCTTTCAATTCAAGCCTAATGATGATAATCTTCCAAGGCCTTCATTTGTCATAGAAAGTGTTTGTTTCACCTTAATTGTGAAAGAAAATATTGTTAGATATGTTGTACTTAGTTCCAGAATGTTTTCTAAGATTTTGAATATATTAATCCACTCCATCTTGGCCTGCAAGTTTTTACTATTTTGCTGATATTCTCAATGTATTTCTGTGGTCTGTATACAGTCACGTGTTTCCTTGAGGATTTAAATAATCCTCTATTTACCTTTTGGCAATTTGATTACAATGGGTTTACTTGTGAGCCACTTTAGATTTATCGTATTTGGAATCCTTTGGCTTTCTTGTCTCTATTTTTTTTATTGTTGACCCCAGACTTGGGAAATTTAATACATTTGTTTTCTTTAACATATTTTCTTTATCTTTCTTTCCTGTCTTTGCTTCCTAATACTCTGAAGTATATATTTTTCCATTTGATGAAGTTTCAGGTCTCATAAGCTGTGTTTATTACTTTTCATTATTATTTTTTCCTATTCTACTGATCATATGTTTTATAATGACTTGTATTTGAGCTTAATGATCATTTCCTCTGCTTGATTTTGTCTACGTTTGTATTCCTCTATTAAGTTTTTTTTCAGTTGAGTTATTGTATCCCACTTTTATTTGACATCTTCTTGATAGTTTTCAAATGCATTCTATTAGTTTAATTTGTCAATTGGTTTATGAATTTCTCCTCTGATCATTGTGAACATATTTTTAGACTTTCTTTTGAATTCTGTGTCAGTTAAATTACATATCTTCCTTTCATTGCAGTCAGTTTCTGGAGGTTTATCATATTTTCTTGAACATATATTTTTCTTTACTAAAATTAGTTCAATGAACTAATATGATAACTTTCTCTCTCCATGCTATGAAACTTTTTTATAGAAAAAATGTGCAAACAATCAGTCTGGCCAAAGACTTACATTTCCTCTGAAATCTTTGCTCTGCTCCAAAGCAAATTCTGTGCTTTTAGTACTTGAATAATATTAGGATATGTAAAGTCTTTCAGCACTTTGAAACAGGTGTGCCAGAAATGAGGCCCTCCCCTTAGATGTGACTGGAAATATTTGAGTTTTACATATGTTTTACAGTCTCTGTGGCTTTAGAGAAAACATGAGAGTGGTGTTTCCATTTTCTCTGCCCTGTACAGTGGAGAAGTCATACAAATGCCTACATTATTGTCCAGTTCCTTTGATTCAGAGACAATTGCAGATGGCAGAAAGACATTAGATGTCTGTTATAGTTTGTATCTAGATGAGCTCAGAGGCAGGACCTTGGAAAGGTGGTTGTGTTTTGGGAGCATACAGCTGACTTGCTGTTAGGCTGCAGGTTCTGGGTGAAAAAGGCAGCTCTGGCAGGATTTATTTCCCTCCCCAGCTTCTCCGTTCTCTCTCTACTTTCTCATTGCCATGCCACCTCACCTCTTCCACGTTTGTGCAATGCCATGCTTCTTTGGAACTAACTGACTAGGAAGGGAAACATAAGCCAAAATAAATCTTTCTTTCTTTAAGGTGATAGTGTTGTGCATTTTATCTCAGTGATAACAAAAGTAATGAAGATACTAACTGTTTTTCTGGGGTCTAAGAAGATTCAAGAATATAGAATCCCATAACCCCTGGCAATATTTTTAAGAAAGTATTGTCTTGGTTGGAGAGCAAAAACACCATTCAGGTTGATTCTATAATCCTAGCATTATGGCAAGAGTAAGGTAGAAGAAAAAGATCAAGAAGTTCCCTATTTTTTGGGTACATTTCTGGAGCTCAATAAATTAGAGCTGTAACTTCAAACAGCAGTTTGAAAAGTGTGCAGACAAAATACTTCCAGGAAGAAACAAGAAGATGTAAATTCACACACATCTCTGTACTGATACTATAGATTGTAGTCTGTTAAAACAAAGCTGTTAAAACCACTTCTTTGTTCTTTGTTCTGCAGAAGCTAGTGAATTCCAAGTCTCTTCTGATACCAGTGGTAGGAAGTTTAAGGTACAGTTACTCAAATAGAAAATATAAAAGTTATAAAGCTCAGTGTTTAGCATCTTTCTAGGAAGAAATGGCAGACCTCAATATGTCACCATTGAAGGTAATTTAAGAAATGAATGAGATTCTTTTTAAGGTTGAAGTAGTCAATTTTCAGGTCCATCAATTCAGTGATGCAAGCTAGTTTTAATACACACTGTTAGGTAACAATCTGTGACTGTTAATTGTGATGTAACAACTTGACTAAGAACTACCTAGCAGATTATTAAATTCACAAACTGAGAGAGAAGACACAGCCTAACTGAGTAGCACTGACCCAAAGACTGGAAACCTGGGTGTAACAAAGAGAAAAAGCAAAAAGAAATCTCTACTTTATTTGAGAGGAGTTCCAGTCTTGCCATTGACTTTGGACTTTACTCTCCATTTTTCAAGTTTCCAACAGACTCTTAGGCCTTTCACCACAAACTTCTTGACTTTCTGACACAGACTTGTTCCAGTAACTCTGTGTTGAGCTTCTAGGTCTTCACCATTTGACTTCTCCTGGAACCTCCAAGTCTGCAGCCTATAGATGGCTATTTTATTCTGTGTTTGATCTGGCAGCTGGCCATTGAGACTCTTCTGTTTCTGATCTTTAACAACATCTCATAAATCCCTTGTATAATCAAATATTTTATATTGAATCTGTTGCAACAGAAAATCTTAACGCAAATTGGAGGAATGGACATGAAAACTGTTTCTCGGGAGAACTGAGAACTGTGCATGTTTGCAACTTGGCTGTATTGTTTCAGGTAGGAACATTTCTTGCAGATGCTCATCTGTCTGGTAAAAGTCACCATATTTTATTATGCCCAAGAAGTCTTTGTTTAGTCCCTTCTATAACAATATCAAACAATGCATTCAATTTGATAGAAGTTGTAGACTAACTTCTTTCAGGAAGAACCATTAAATCTGTGTTTATGGTTGAAGTGTGTTAGAGGATAGGTCTTAAGCAAAAACAAACTGCAATTTGGCTTTCAGAAACTCTATTTCTGGAAGAACAACTGACTAATGCACACCAAAAATTAACTCTCAGCATCATATGCTGGGATAGTCCTTTAAAAGTGATAATGGGAGTTGCAAGTTATAGCCCCATCAGAAGGAATTAGTCCTCTGATCAGTTATTGTACTCTTGCATGAAACTACTGCAGTCCATTGTTCTGTTTCCTAGGGATGATCATGTATGGCTTGGCCCTTCTTCTCCCAGAGTAATGTCAATTAAGAGCTATGGGGGATCTTATATTTAGAACATTAAATATGTGGGATTATTCTTTCTCACTTCAAGTAGAAATTTCTTTCTGATTCTGTGCCAAGTTGAAGTTTGTTTTAAAGTATGCCTCAGTTTTTACTACCTTTCTGATACAAAAATATTTTATATTGTGCAGATGGTATACTCTGAATGATCTCCAAATTCCTATATTGTCATTAATTGCAAGTTTTAAGAGTATTATGTGTCCTTCAAGAGGTTATTACACAACATGAAAGTGGAGTTATCATGAATGACATTAGTGACCTAATAAAAGAACCGTGGTGCATTAGACATCATTTCTTTTTGCTTTTCTAACCCATTCATCATATGAGGATACAGTTTCTTCTCTTTCAGTGGATTCTGTAATGAGGAGCCATCATGGAAGCAGAGAGACCTGACCAGATGCAAACTTGATGGCATTTGGATGGTATAATATTCAGACTCCTATACTGTTTACACAGAGCAATGGACTGCAGTACATTACAGAATGCCTTACTGTTTGTAGGTACAGCATGAAAAGAATGACAATAAGAGTTTTTCAAATGTTTTATGACTTTCTTCCAGGGAAGTTGATTTATGTATAGATATTTATTCAGTGAGTGAGAAGTAAGAAACCTCCTATTCCATTGTTACTGATTTCACTTATGCAATATTTGTTTTCTAGATAAGTATTGAAGTCCAGATTTTCCCTTAGTCACCAATAAATTTTGATTCATTTTATTTTATTTCTAAGTTCAAAAAATTTAATTATGTTTGAGTCTCCTTTGGCCCATGTGTAGAAATGTATAATTTTAAATAATTAATGAATTTTACATCTTTATTTTGGTTGCTGATTCTTATCTTATTGCATTAAGGTTAAAATGCTTTTTTATTTTTACCATTCCTTTATATTTGATTGCATTTTATGGTTTAGAATATACTGAATCCTAGAGAAGGTTCCACCTGAGGGAGGAAGAATCTGCATTTGACTCTATTTTGATGTAAAATATTATTCTCCAGATATCAATAACAGAAAGTATTTTTAAGGGCAATTGTCCACTTGATCTATCAATTACAGATGGGAGTATATTGAAGTTTAAAATATAATAATGAATTTATCTATTTCTACTTTTACTTATATGTATTTTTCACAAGTTTTGATACTCTGTTGTTAGGTTCACATGCTTAAAATTTGCCTGTGTCTTTTCAGAATAATTTTTTTTATTATTATATGATATCTCTATCAGTGATACTTTATCTTTTTCTAGAGTCTGTTTTCTTTTTTAATTAAGGTAGCTGGCTCAATTTACATAGAATTAGCATGTGTAAATGTGTTGTGCATATTTACCCTCTTATCTTTAATCTATGCAAATCTTTAAATGTAAAGACATAACATACAATCTTTTTCATGCTTTAATTCATTTTGAAAGCATTTTTATAGTTAAAAACTCAATAGTCTCTTTAAAATGCCCATTGAAATAGTTGAATAATTATCACAATTCTTACTTTTTTCTTTTTCTTGCTGTGGTGTCTCTTTTAATTTTTAGTTTTAACTCAGTTTTTGGTATAAATTTGTTTCTTTTCTTTTTAGCATATCAATTTACCTATTTAAAAATATTTCAGTGTTTACCTTAGAGCTTAAATATACATTTATTATCTAACTTAATGCCCTTTCACTCCCAAATCACTACTCCTTTCCAAAGAATCAATGCATAGTATTACCAAAATCTTCCTCCTCTTAACACCTGTAACATTGTCAGCATTATTTTTAATTAATCGATTTAGCATAATCATTTGACATTCTCTCTCTATCTATATATAATCTATATATAGAAAAATAGAGAGAAAAATAGAATACAGATAAGGAAGAGGTAAGGGGATCTTTTTCAAATGAATGGGTGCACCAAAAATGGAGGGAAAGAGAGAGAAGGAAGGAAAGGGGATGGAAACAAATTTTATGCAAATAGGAAGAGTACCAAGAGTTGGAAGAAACAGAGAGAGAAGGGAAGGATAGAGGATGAAAAACAAAATTCCAAGAAAGAGAAAAAAATATTATATACTATGAATTTATCAACTGACCATTTTAATTGTAATTATCATGTACTACAAATATGCACTAATAAAAAATCAGGAGGAACATAGATGGACATAACCACACCATTTCTCAACTGGAGCTAAAAGACTACTTCATCAAAAACAGCAAAATGAACATTCTACTCAAGTTTACATGGTGTATCACCACATTAATAAGTTAAAATAATAAAAATTATACAGTATTTGCCCTCAGAACACAATGGAATTAAACTAAAAACCAGAAAGATAGCAGAAAAGTTTTCAATAATTTAAAGATTCAACAGGACATTTCTAGGTAACGCATGGATCATAGAAGAAATCTAAAGAGAAATGTCACTGTTTACCTGCATGATAATGAAAATGTAACTCTTTGTGGAAGTTGAAGCACAGTACAATGCAATACAATGCAATTGATTTTATCTAACACTTTATATCCATTAGTGCTGTTTTACAAAGTTGTATACCCCATAGTTTGTTGCATATGTGTTTCTAACGTTAACTCTTCCTGTTAAGCATTTCAGTTAACCAAAATTCTGTGTCCTTTATTGACTTTTTTAATTTTGGTTTTTAGTCTATCTTACCTGAAGATAACTTTCCCACTTTTTTTCTGACTTTCATTGAATAGAATTGTGTTTCATACACATCAGATTTGTAGACTGTGGGTTTCTTTTTTGGTTAAATATGTTTCTTATAAACAGTACACACTTGGATTTTGTTTCTTGTGCCATTCTGCTAATCTGTGTGTTTTGATTAGTGAATTGACATCATTCACATTGATATCATACATGATAGTTGTTGACTTATACCTGTCATTGTATCATTTTCCAGCTATTGTTTTCCTTTCTGCTGTTCTGCTTAACTGCATGTCTTATCATTCCTTTATTAGACTTATTTGGCATTATTAGATTCACTATCTGCTTTTAGAACATCCGTGAGAATTTTTTAGGCATGTTTGTTTGGTGGTCATGAATTTCTTTAGATGGTCTTTATTGTGGAAATATCTTTTATCACTATCAATTTTAAAAGATAATTTTGCAGAGTATAGCAATCTGGATTGGACGTTATTTTCTTTGAGGCTTGAAAACCTTCATTCCAAAATCTTCTTGCTATTATTAATTCTGTTGAAAAGTTTGATTTTTAGAATTTTGGTATAAAATTTTCCTTTATAAGTGATTTGTTTATTTTCTGTAACAGTTCTCATGGTTATGCTTTTGTGTTGCATGTTGATTATTTTAACTATTATGTGATCTGGAGTTTCAATAGGCCTCATTTATCTGTTTGTTAATTTTTTTCCATGTTCAGAAAATATTCAGCCATTGCTTCTGTAAATCATTGTTTTTTAAAATGCCCTTTCTGTACTCTTCTGATTTTTCATTAATTCCTTTTACTCTCAGGTTACTCTTATTTGTGTTATTTAGCAGCTCTGTGGTCCATTGTCCATATTCTCTTACTGTTTTTCAAGTGTCTTTCATTAATTTATCACTAACCACACTCCTGTCTTTTAGATCTGACACTTTTTCTTCATATTGGTCACTTTGCTGCCCATATTCTTGATTAAATTTCTAATCTCATAGATTTCTTTTTGGAACTTTTCTATGGATTCTCATTCTTTTCTATGTCAGATATTCATGTTTTACATCTCTTTCTTAAACTTTGTTAGATTTTTAGTAGTATATTCTCTAGACTTGCTGATCGTTTGTTTCATTAAGATAATTATCAGTTTAACTTTATTTTCTTTGAATTCTCCAAGCACTTGTTTCATCTATTTTGTTTCCTTGACTGATACCCTTTCAGACATTTCTGCTATCAAACTTTTAATTTCCTCCTCCCACACACCCCTTGCATGGCTTTGAAATGCTTGGCAATTTGGGAGGCACTTTCCTGTCTTGTTTTCTCATGTTTCTATTTTGTTGTTGTTGTTTGTTTGTATGTTTTCTGTATTGGCGATTGCTGGTTGATTACAGTGAAATGCCCAAGTACCAGGATTTATGGGAATAAACTCCAGTATTATTTATGACTACTGTGCTCTGCAGATATTGACATACTGATTAAAACAATTGACAGCAACAAATATGTCACCTTGGCTATAGTAGTAAAGTAAGTAGAAATAATAGGTCAAATATAAGCTGAACACTGAAAAAACTTAAGAGTCACTCATACACCACCCTTAAGCAAAATATCTATGAGTTTAGCATAGGTGCTTAGACAAACCAATATTGATATACATTAAATCAGAACACTGACCTCCACTGGATGTAGATAATAGTGTGAGTGCTCAAGTAAACCATTGAACTTATACCACTACCTTCACATCCAGGTCTATCTAAAGGTTCTACCCACCAAACCTGACCTCCTACTACAGAATGCAGTCCCATATCCTTCCGAGTCTGTATCTGAGCTACACAAGGGATCTCAAGGTATCTCAGGGATCCCTGCTAAAGGGATCTATATCTACCCTCACCATTTATGTATTTGGCTCTTATGACTGCCTCTTACTTTGTCTCAGCAATAACATAGGATTTATGTCTTAGAGTGAAAACTTCCTTTGGAGTGCTGGTTTCTTCTTCAGTTAGGTCGGTTGGGTTGTCACCTTTTCCACCCCGTGCTGAGAGGTGGCTGTGGGGGTTGGTGGGTGAGGCATGTATCCTAGAAGAATTTTTTAATCACAAAAGTTCTTGTGGTTTGGTTGTGGATTTGTGAAGGTGTGTCATTACACATATTGGTTATATGTATAACAATGCTTTTGCTTTAAGTTGAGTCCTTTATGTTTCACTTTCTCTACATTCCTAGTCATTAGTAATGTTTTTCTGTTCCTGAGTTACTGAAAGTGTTGTGAATTTTTGGAAGAAATTTGAGATTATATGTTGGATCTGTGGAAGTTTATAACTGTTTTTTCCTTCCATGAAGTAATAGGCACTCACCTTAGTACACTGACTAGGAAGAATTATGTCTATGTAACAAATCATGTTTAAAACAAAGGACACATCACAAAGAAAAATCCACATACTAAAGAGATGTCTACAGTAGTGACAAAGCTTTATACCCTAATTGATACTCACTCTCAACACAAAAAGAAAAGAATAATGAAAAGTTAAAGCAATAAGAGGCCTTCAAAATTAATCACTGCATAAAAGCTGATCTCAGTGGCACTGAAATGGTTGAACTTCAAAGAATTAGAAAAGAAGAGATTAAAGTGAAGAGATTGAAAAAGAGACAAATAAGAAGATGAATGGAGCAATTTCTAAGAAGTTCAGTGAACTTGAAGATGATGCAAATAGGCAGCTGAATGATTCAATTATTAGATTTATCAAGAAGTTTAAGATAGATACATGTAAGCAGATGAAAGAATTAAGAATGAGAACCTGGGATATTAATGCACAGTTTAGAAAAGAAAATGTAGACTATATGTGCACAATTTAATATACACTTAGAGGTTACAAAAACAGAACTAAACATATATCTTGGCAATTAAATAAGCTCAGTTGTAAATTTTGACAATAGATATAGTCAAACATAGGAGATGATATTAATAGTTGAGAATACAGTTGATGCATTAGAATATCCACATAATACTTGAGAAGCAATGCATAACTATATATTCCAGATTTCCCAGATAACTGTAAAAAATTACCTAAAACTTATTGAAACTTAATTGGGTTTAGGAGTTACAATCTAATGCTATAAAATTATAATCATTAACATTATTCCCCAAAATTGTCAAATTTATAGAATGAGAAAATTACTCAGAAAATAAGAAATTTAGAATAATAAATGGAGATAACTAGAAGAGATCCTCTCCATGAAACGTCATAATCAAGATCCCAGAAATTTAGAACAAAAAGTACTAAAAGCTGTTAGAGAAACTGCCAAGTGATTGGTAAAGTGAAGCAACCCAAGATAATGTCAGAGTACTTAATAGAAACCTGAAAGTGTAAGATAATTTGAATAAGATTTTGCAAGGCACAAAACAGAATTGTTGGTACTCCAAAGAAGATCTTTTGAAATTGATGGAGAAATAAATATTTTCCACTATAAGAACATTTAAAGAAATAGGTATGCATTGTGTTGCATGCCTGTAATCAAAGCATTCTTAATAGCTGAATAAGAATATTGGAGATTTAATCTCAATCAGAGGAATTTAACAAACTTACAACGCCACAATCTCATCACCAAACATGCATTGTAAAGACTATTCAAGAAAATCCAAAGCAGGAACTTCGAAGTCAGTAGAACTTAAGAGAGAGAAAAAAAATCTATTTAGGAAAGTAGCAAGTAATTCTGTGGTCATTCCTGAAAGCAATTACTCTGATTCCAAAACCAGAGAAAAACCCAACAAAGAAAGAGAACTTCAGGCCAATCTCCCTGCTAAATATTGATGCAAAGATCCTCAATAAGATACTGGCAAACAGAATGCAGCAAATCCTCAAGAAGATTACACATAACCAAGTAGAATCTATACCAGAGATGCAGGGATGGATCAACATATGCAAATTAATATATGTAATACAGCATATGGACAGAACCAAAGGCAAAAATCACACGGTCATCTCAGTAGATGCAGAAAAAGCATTTGATGAAGTTCAACACCCATTCAAGATAAAAATTCTACAGAAAATTGTAATACATCTTTACCTCAATCTTATAAGAGCCATCTATGAGAAATCAACAACTAACATCACATTAAACGGTCAAAAACTGAAAGCTTTTACTTTAAAAAGAGCAAGACAAGGATGTCCATTATCACCATTCATATTCAATACAGTTCTGGGAATATTAGCCAGTGCAATTAGAAAAGAGAACAAATTAAATGGCATAAAGATAGGAAAAGAGGAAGTTGAATTATCATTATTCCCAGATGACATGATACTATATATAGCACAAAAAAATCCCCCCAAAATTGGAGATTTAATATCCAAATTCAGTAGGGTAGTATAGTACAAAGTCAAGACACAAAAATCAATGAAATTCTTGTACACAAGCAGTAAACTCATGGAGAGTTAAATTAGGAAATGCACACTTTCACAATAACATCAAAAAATGAAATACTTAGGAGTCAATTTAACAAAAGATGTAAAAGATCTGTATAGTGAAAATTATAGTACACTAAAAATAGGAGATTGAGGAAGTTATCAGAAAATGAAAAGAGACCTCTTTCTTGTGAATAGGAAAATCCATCAGAGTAAAAATGGCCATACTCCCCAAACTGCTATTCAGATTTAATTCAATCCCAATCACAATACCATTGGCATGCCTTGCAGATATAAAAAAA